>CM024795.1:17525195-17852695 GCA_014281875.1 Nibea albiflora | reverse complement strand
AATAAGGCATAGAATGAAAAAGATATTTCAATAAAGCTTGATGAAAATAGTGTTACTAGTTTAGTGTGAACTCAGAGTCAGAGGCATTCTGTCAGAGGCATTATGACTCTCAAAAAAAGAAAGAAAGAAAAGAAACTATCTATTTTTCATGTTCTTTAAATCTCTAATTAATTGCCTATGTATTTAATCACAATGCTTTGCTTTGCTTTGTTTTACTACATCACTTTTCTTTCTACTTCATTTTATAATTTTTAAAAAAATGTCCAAATGTCCAACCAATCAATTTACCTCATTAACTTGGTGTATTAGTCAAATGTTTAAGAAAATACGCCATAATTAATTCACTATAATTTCTTTGTTTTTACACAAAATCAAGATGTTGTGTGGCACTTTAAAAACATATAAGGCTTCTAAAAACATGACAAGACGTGAATGATTTGATAATAACCAATAAAAACCTCGCCTATTGTCCAAAATATATTTTCCAGCTTCACTTTGCTCAGTGTAGGAGAGAAGAGAAGAAAGAGTCATTATGGATTTCAATTAAGTGATCCCTGGGCAGAGAGGGATGCGTCAGAGTGGGGGAATTAATGTGCTGCGGACAGATGTTTAATAATAATGGCCGAACTGGTCCTGCCGAGAAACACACATTCCATCCGCCGCACCCTACTGTGGCTGTAGGAACACACATGCACAGCCAGACACACACACACAGACACACACAGACAGGCCCACGTACACAGACACTCACATATAATCACTCATACACTGACATGCACAATAATGATTCATACACACGCACTGTGCAGAGCAATGTGTGACAGTCTCTCCCTCTCTCTCTCACACATGTGCACACACACACACACACACACAGATTCATCCATAGACACTGGTATCACCACTGGTGTCTGTGTGTGTGTGTGTGTGTGTCTTTATGGCCAGTGCTGGCCACAGCGCATATGGCCCTCATTTAGGAACAATGGGCATGGAGAATGACTGGTTGGATGAGCTTCCTGACTGTGAGAGGTGACTGGAGGCATGTTAAATGACATGCCCCGTATGGAGAGATGGAGTGAGAGACAGAGAGAGAAGGAGAGGGAGAGAGAGAGAGAGAGGGTATACGTGGGTAATCCTGGATAAGGAATTATTGCCTCACTGAGCAACAAAAATGTTTTGATTGAGAAGGGACAGAGGATGGGAAGGGGGAGAAACAGGAAAGCAGAAAAGTGAAGAGAGAAGGTAAAAGTACAGAGGAAGATCGAGACAAAAGGGTATCTATCTAAGGAGATGAAAGAGAAGGAACTTGATGGAAGAGTAAATTATAAGAGCAGAGGGACGTGGAAAAGATGATGGTCTGGCTGGGTCTAGAAAAGGGTCATTAGACAGTGTGTAAACAGTATGTCTTTTTATGAAGTGCTCTCACTCTCCTTTTTGTGTCGTTCTCTCACAAATACACTCCTGCTGACACCTAATCAGTGTTGTGGGAGGACGAATGGCTTCCAGCCGTCCTTACAGTCTTGTCAAAAACAACACTTCCCTAAAAATCTCTCTATCTCTCTCACTCACATGCGCTGTTCATACTGTCTTGTCACAACAACATTTCTCCGGTAATTACCAGGGTGGCCGCCCTCCTGCCGCCCCTTCGATGGATGGGCTGAGCCACCATGGGTTCGCCCCTCCAGCCATAACTCTACCTAGGACGTCTGCCTACAGCTCTTCACCACTGTGGTGGCCCTCAGCCAGCAAATTGGCCCACCAAAAAGACAGAGAGACAGAGAAAAAGATACTTAAACAAGCTCACTGCCTGGCTCAAAAGCAGAAATGCCGGTGGAAACAGATACACACGCCCTCATTCACTTTTACTGTTTGTCGTTTGCCTGTCTCCAAGGAATAATTCATAATACAGACAATTTTTCCTCTGACCATCGGCCAGACAGATATCTTTGCTTGCGCAGTGCACACACAAACACACACACACACACACACACATCCTGCTGAGGTGATCATTTTGACAGGCGAATATGGCTGAAGAGGAGAGATGAGGTTTGGAAATAAGGAAGGAAGTAAGTGTTTGGAGAAATAACCTGATAACTGTATGATGAAGGGTGATAACGTCAGGAAAGGAAGGAAATGGACGGAGGGATGGATGGAAGAAATGAGACAGCTGGCAGATCAATACTCAGATCCACAATCTGCATCCAGAGAGCAGGCATTTTATTAATGTCTTTTCTCAGCTGTTTCCCCCCCTCTCGTTCTTATATTATTTGCAGTGTATTTCTGCTTTGGTACAGTATATAAGACTGAGGAAGCAGCAGAAGAGAAAATAAACAAAATGGCAAGTGGTACATTTCAGTAAGGATATTCTTTGGTGGATTTTTTGGTGTTTATGATTTATTAGTAGTGTAGTAATGACTATCCAATGATAAATAAGGCTTTTTGCACAAAGATTTTCAGGCCATAAAAAAGAGAATACAATAGGCAGTCACCCAGAGCTTGAGAATATCTGTTGATATAAACTTAAGTAAAAATAAGTCAAATATTTTAGTTAACTATTAGTCTTTGTTTCTTTTGTTTTCTTAAATGCATTTATACTCAACTAACAGAAATATATAAAGCTATGCCATCTTGTTATCTATAGATAGATAGCTTTGTTATTTAGAAAACAATTACCTATCAGAATGCCAATTAAATTGCAAACGTTAGTTCATTTTCTAGAAATAAAAATGAAAGGTTGCAATTTTGTTTTTGTTTACATAGAGGTGCACACACAGATAATTTAAACAGATGTGGACAAGCGTCTTTGTTGCGATAGGTAAGTGAAGTAACCATTATTTCCCTGTTAGGAAGAATTCCTACTTTTTTTAGAACGCTCTGAACGCATCTTCACCGTCTTGGGAAGCTGTCGTCAAGACAACAGGTAAACTCTGACCTGAGAAGACATGGCGGAGCTGCTTAAAATAAAAAGTCAAGTTAAAGAGTTCCAACAAGAATACGTCGACAAAAACAGGTATCGTATGATAACGTTTTATTCATATATGGAAGCCCATTGTGGCTAGCGTTAAGTTTGGCAGTGAAAGTCAAATCATTAAACACTTAATTACTAGCTAACGTCAACGTCACGTGTTTCGGTTTAATGAGCGACCGTGTTTAACTGGTGACGAACGTATCTGTGGTTTCCATGGTTACGACGGGTGTTGAAAACAGGAAGATACGTAGCTGTCCACGTGGATGCCTTTTTGTTTATTTATTTATTATTTATTATTACAAAACATGCCTGATTAGTCTTTTGTGTTTTGTTTGACAGCTACGTATGCTCTTTCTGTTTCACAACAGTTGTCGTAACTACGACAACCAAGACGCATTCGGCTAACGGTCTCCGGTTAACACGGTCACTCGTTAAACCGAAACACCGGAGACGTTAACAAACGTTAGTGTCATGCTCTTAGCATGTTAACTTACTTTTGTACTAAGCATCAGTTAGCATTGTTTTGACGCCACACTTACCACCAACAGTAGTTGCTCGTTATAAATACGGTTTAATGCCAGCAATAGAGATTGTTGTCATGTCAAAGATGACATTTTGACTTTAGCCTATCATTTTTTAGGGATTAATAGACTTTCACGACATTTTGTCATGGAATATTAGGCAAACGCAGGTGTTGCCAGTGATTAATTCATTAAGGTTCCATTCCTTTCAGGTCAAACAGAGTCAGGGTGCTGCTGTGGTGCATGTTGACTATTTGGAAAGGCTCTGCTGCAATAAATGGAACTGATTAGTATGACTAGAAACATGTCAAAATGGCTACTGTAAAAAGTTTGTAATTATAATGTAACTTGTATGCATTGGTAGTGTTGCTATTCTGTAGCACCTGCAGACCAAACAACACATGGGACCCACAGCAAAGTCCAGCTGTGTGCACTGAAATGTAGAGCTATTGTTTGTGTGAAATATTAAAAACGTTAATATACAACATTAAAGTGAGAACATGTAGTGACAATACACCGTCAATTGTCTGTCTGCCTTAGACACGCTGAGGAGAACAGACAGAAGGAAAACCAGGCTGCCACCCAGATTCAGAGCTGGTTCAGAGCCTGCAAGGTGCGGGCTTACCTCAGGTATAACATGTTTGTGTGAGCGTGTGTTTGTCCCGTTTGAATCTGAAAACCAGAAGAACGCATAAAATAATACAAGCCTTAATATTTTATATACCAATTTCAAGTTTGCCTTTTCCTCCAGGGGTTGAGAAACATTCAGGCTGGACTCTTAAGAGTTAATTTCAAGGGAAACCCTGATCCTAGCTCACTCTCATAATTATCCCACTTCTAGAGCTTTGCAAATGGCCTCGAGGAATAAATGTCGCTTGCACTCTGTGCTCCTTTCACACGCAGAGAAATGAATGTCTCTATCTCTGTGCTTGTTCGTATACTGTGACCCCAGCACCATTCTGCAGGGTCAGCAGACAAACTTCCAGACAGTAGGTTAATTCAGATTACTTTAGTTAATTGATCAATGCGTTAAGTGGATAATTAGCAACAATTTTAGCTGCCTAAGTGCAACTCCGGGGTTGTGCTATCCCCACTATAAGCATTGATTTTCTGGGCATATGAATGGCCTTTTGGAAATTGATGGCCTCATTGGAGGCAGAGAATCGCAGTGGACTTGCATTTAGAGTATGTTTGAAGATGAATACAAATGTGTGCTGCCGACTAAAGGGGGTGAAAGGCTCATCAGACATGATCGAAAAGCCTGGAGGAGCAGAAATGTTGAGTGTGTGTGTGTGTCTTTGTGAAAGCGTGTGTTTGTAAGCGTAATGTTTCCCTGACCTTTTAATTGAAGTCCTTTACAACCTTTTACAACAACATTTGTATGCAGAAAACAAATCCACTCTTTTCTTTATTGTTTCTTTTCTTTTAAAATAGAGATCACAATTTATCACAATTTATTACAGCAGAAGTGGTTTGAGAGAATTTTGTGATTTAATAAATTAAATTGCATTACATGGAATATCTTTATTCTTTTAGCTTTTTGCTTTTAATATTTTTATTTATAGTGCCCTCGTATTTCTAGAAGGTTTAAATTTTGTTGCTTTTTAGGGTTTAGTTTTATTTTGTATTCAATTAGATTATTTGAATTTCCTTCCTTTCTTCCACGTGTAACTTTTTTCAGTATTTTTCTGCATTTCAACTGCTAAAAAATACACATTCAATGCTCCTTCAAAATGTCTCTTTTTTTTTTTACAGCCATCTGCACAAGCAGGCAGTCATTATACAGAAGATATGGCGGGGCTTCACAGCAAGGGCACGTTTCAGACAAATGGTGAAGGTAAGCCAGTGCCTGGAACGGCTATAGATATATTGATTATGTTATGATAGCATGCATTAGAATTCAATTGCTATATTCCTAAGTCCCTGCGTCTGACCTTAAGAGATATAATTCACTCATTACACATTGGGAAATTAGCACTTAGGAAATATGATGCAGTATGATAAGGAATTCCATCTATATCACAACTCCTGGGATGTATATAAAGAGTATGGAGAGGAAACGAGCGAAGGAAAGAGTAGAGGAGTTGTGTGTGTGTGTGTGTGTGTGTGTGTGCTTTAGTAAAACAAGGCCCCATTTTCAGCATATTGCCTCCAACTGCTTCTTAATTGAACAGATTGTTGATACCGGATCCAATACCCAGCGCTCTCACGTATAATTTTCCCCTGGATTGAGTTTTGTAAACGTATCACAACAAGCTATTTATCATGCCTGTAAATTGACTGTTTGCTAAAGCATAACTGCCAGCCGCCGTTTGGGAGGCGTTCAAGAAATGGAAAGTCGGGGGGCGGTGGGGGGGGGGGGGGGTTGAGGGGTGTTGGAATAAACGATGACGGATGTGTCACAACGCACATATGGGCTAAAAAGAGGCTGTTTGGTCTCATTTGGAAACAGAAGAGCGCTAATTTGAATCACTCAAAATTGCCACAGTGCACTATTTTGAATTAGCCCTGAGAGATTCTGATCTCTCTCTCTCTCTCTCTCTCTCTCTCTCTCTCTCTCTCTCTCTCTCTCTCGGTCTGTCTGTCTGTCTGTCTCTTTCTCTCTCACTCTTGCGGACCGTATCATGTGTAATGTGACGTGCACAAAGCCTCATCTCAAAACATCAAGCTGAATTTACAACCTCCTTTCAAGTCTTTGTCTTGCTTCCCCTTCCTCTCCTCCTTCACTTCCCTCCTCGTTATTAAAAAAGACGTGTTGAGATCTGAATCCCTTTCATGGCGGGCTCTCCAGTTTGCTCCTGAAATGTGCCCCCAGTGGTCAGCCGGCACATTTTGTGTACGATGGCTCGAGTGCGCCACTGAATATTCTCTGGCCTTTTGTTTGTCACTTCTAGCAGTGCCGTCATTGATTATGAAATCCAGAGGAGAGCGTTTGGCCGTCATACATCTCCATTAGCTCGCTGTTTGACTACCATAGATTTTCTTGGCCCTTGTCCGTGTTGTTGTATTAAGAGAGTACTGTCCTCCTCTTGATACAAAGTCCCGCTAACTACTCTCTCTCTCTCTCTCTCTCTCTATCCACCTGACTTATTCTCTTGTTCTTCTTGTCTCTCTTGCTTGCCCTCTCTCCTTTTCTGCCCCCTTTCCTCCTCCCTCCCCTCTACAGTGGCCCTATCTGTGCTGCCTCTGTGCAATGTATTATGTATAAAGAGCTCTTTATCTTTGACGCCTGCTGTGGACAGATCAGAGGGCTGGCAGACAAGATGTAACGCCATCTTTTCCTTTGTGTTCACAGGCGGCATATTTTATCATGAAGATGAATTTCTACGAGGAGATGGCGGTCAGGGTAAATATCAGCACAGTGTCTTGTTTTGGCAAATGGAGTGTTGTGGGGGATGCTGTTTCTCTGTGTGTGTTTCTCTGTGAATGGGAGGCCCCACCAAGCAGCTTGTAAGCTCACTTCATTGCAAATATTGTCCATCATCAGCAGCTTTTTAAATCTTACATGCAGCGTTGTTTCCTGCTTTTTCAAGTAGTATCGTGTTCAAGTACAATTTAATTTCTATATTATTTAGATATAAAAAGGAAAAAAAAGACTCATGTTTTGACACATTACACATTAGTTGGCTCATGTACACTGAAAAGATTGTTCTCCAGATACAGGTAATAAACTTAAATCTTACGATTTCTGCACAGTTCTTGGTAAGAGGCCCTCTGAATAAAATCGTATTGGCAACATTTGTTTAATTTCTTTGTTTTTCCTCAGTGCTCATGTCCATCAAGTGTTCCCTTTATCCCCTCAGCAGCTACTACTGTCCATCCCATAAATCATAACACTGAGACTGTGACTGATGCTTTGGCACTTTTACACAAGGATATTGCACAGAAACCTTATATTTTTACAGTTCCATATAGCCTACTCCTTTGGCTAACTGTTTCACTCTGCCTAAACCATTAAAGTGTTTTATAGGCCAACAAAAAAACCCACTAGTGTTTATTGAAGAGGGTGTGTCGCTCTCCAGCTGGACAAAGAGGGTTGCAGTATTTTCATATTCGCGCAAAAGCCTGGAAATTGAGGTCTTCAAGTTTTACACTTAATAGAAACCCAAACAAATAAAGCTGACCACCCTGTCTTTTCAATAAATGTCACATAATAGCAGAGACATAGATCCAGGAGTAGTGCTTGACCCAGCTGTTTCAGGTTAAAGGGTGAAAGGTTAGGGGTGATGTCATCATGTAGAGCAGTGCAAAAGCTTCTGAAGTTAGAGAAAAGATGGCTTTATACCTGTATAAAGTAGTCACAGTTTCCTAAAGGAAGCGATATGAGTTTTTATAGGAAATAAAATATATGTGAATTGGGCAGCAAAGTGGCTCAGTGGTTAGAAGTTCATGAAAGTACTGAGTTCGAACCCCACAAGGGCCAAATGAGGATTTCTGTCCAGATCGTGCATATATTCCGTGTTTGTCTGTGTTTTCTCTGGCTGCTCCAGTTTTCTCTCACCGCAAAAAAAAAAAAAAACATACATGAAGGTATTAGGAACATTGCCACTGCCCTTGACCAAGGCTTTGACCTCAGAAGTGGAGTTGGTCCCTGAGCGCTGCACTATGCACTGCCCACTGCTGCTAAAGAGATATACATTAATGGGGCAAATAAAGACAGGAAAACAGGAAAGCATATTGATTAAACATAACTCCATAATATTACTGTTGAAAAGCTGAAAGAAGTTTTTTATTATGTGACTTTATTATGCGTGTGTGTGTGTGCGTGTGTGTGAGAGAGAGAGAGAGAGAGAGAGAGGGAGAGAGCGCATAAATGAATGAGTGAAGGGTAAATACAGAGAAAGAGTGAATAAGAAAAAAGAAGACACAAAGGGAGAAACAATCATCTCAGAATCCCCTTGTGACACTTGCTTTGAATCAATTTTGATTCTTTTCTTTTTTCTCTCTCCTCCTGTTGTCTTTATCATGGCGTGGTAGCTAACAGAGGATAATGTATTAGGGCTGTAATAGAAACCAGTGTTTACATGCCGCACCTCGGATTTGTATTAGATTCAACAGCATCGATTTCACTAGTCAACAAAGGTCAGCAAGAACTCAGGAGGCGGCAATTACTTTATTTAAAATTATCTATTGACTGGCAGATCAATGCTAATTCTCATTTTGCTCTTTGTTGTTTTTCCCCATCCTCCACTTCTCCTCTTCTCTCCTCTTCCCTCTTCTCATAGTGTGATTATTCTTTTACCTGCCATTGTTTTAATCTCCTAATTAGTCTGAAGGACATCCGCCCCCTTGCTTTAAAATGGTCCACTGGTGTGTGTGGGTGTGTGTGTGCTAGCTAATCTGCAGCCTCCACAATCAATGGGGACCGATACAGTTAAACGTATGGAGCTGTGACAGCTGTCTGTACCCCCCCCTTGGATTGTCCCTCCAACACGACGGGATAAAAACTGCATGCATGGTCATACATGATTTAAACGTGTTCTCCCATATATGTTAATATCATCGTCTCTCTTATTTTTTATGGTTAATGTGTCCTCTTCAAGTTCAAGTAGTGAGAATAAATATTGACAAGATTGTATTTATATGGCAAATACAATGGTTAGACACATAGCAATGTCTTTCTATCTGTGACTTAGCATTATGTTGGTTATTTATATGTTATAATGTTGTTTGTTGGAAGGTCAAAACAAATTTGAAAAATCTGAGAAACAGTGAGATCACCATGACATGCCATAATGCTTTCCCTTACTGTGTGTGAAGAGCAACCCTATTTGTCATTGAAATAATTGCTCTGTTAAACAAATTACTTTTTTTTTAGGTTTCCCGACTCCCACATTTCCTCATCTTGTTGGAAAACTAACTTAAGAAAACCTCTGTCATGCTTTAATCCCTCACAGATCCAGCGGAGATGGAGAGGATTCTTTGTGAGGAAGTATATTCACAATTTCTATGCACGCAAGAGCTATCTGGAAGGAGTTTCACAGAAAAATGAACTTGTCAGGTAACAAAAAACAAAACAAATGGTGCTGTGTATAAAGCTCAAGAGAGCAGACATTGCCTGCTTCCTCCTCAATGTTTTTTATGCTGGTAGACAATTTATATTATACTGACTTTCCAGTATAAATCACATTGAGTTCTTTTGTTTTTATTATTATTTGTTTTTGTTTTTACAGTGCAGTTGTCAATACTCTTCAACAGATATTACAACTGACATACTGCACAATACAACAGGTGACAGAAGCAACCATGGCGTACCTTTTATGTAAAGGTGTTTTAAAAGAAATGAAATTGCGGATTGCTTCCCTACTTTTTCCATCTCTCTCTTCTGTCTAGTGACTCTGACTTGAGTATTTGTATCATTTGTCGTTTATGTGTTGTTATGTGGTTATATATATATATATATATATATATATATATATATATATATATATATATATATATATATATATGTGGTAAAACATATTTTTGCCCAGGGACCACTACATGAACATGAAGGGAGTTCGCTGGTACATGTCAGTCAAGATGAATTGATCTGATTAGTATAAAGGTGTACTTGTGTACCCTTAAAATGTGTGTGCGCACGTGTGTGTGTGTGCACGCGTGTGCGCGTGTGTGTGAATGAGAGAGAGAGCAGGCGAGCAAGGAGAGGTGTTTGTAAGATGCGTATATAGTTGTTACCACAGAAGAAGAGAGCAGGAACAGGGAAAGAGGAAAGTAAAAGTGAAGGAATGAAGACGAAGTGACAAAGAGATAGATAGGAAGGAGAAGAGAAAGAGAAGTCCTCTGAAGTGCTCGAGGCTAAGAGAGAGAGAAGTGAACGATGTGAAGAAATTAAAAATTAGCCTCTGATTTGAACCACAGCTCGTGCATTAATAAAACATCCTGTGCTCCAGGGCTTACTGCTAGAGATACGCCATCTTTTATTTTTTGACAAAAAAAACCATCACGTTTAGCTAATAGTCACATTTTTAATGTTGCTAATATATTTTACCGGAAAATATCTTTAGGCTTCTGCTAAAATTAAATGTAAATTTGTTAAAGTGCTCCTTGGATCACTGACTTCCCCCCTTCCCCACCAGCGTTCCACCTTTCCTCCACACTCCCTGCCCCTTTTAGAGGTAGAGGGAACTAGGCTGTTGAAGTCCATTAAGGAAATGTTGCCTCTTTAGTCACACACAAAGACGGATACACAAACACATACAACTTTGTCAAGTGTTCTGACACTTGACAGTGATTAAAGCCCGGTGCTTTCCCATTATTCCACTTGTCTAAAACGGGTAACAATCTATATAACTACATAACATATAGTGCTGTATCAAACTTCTCTTAAAAGGACCTTGTGAGCAATTATAGAAGTCATAGTGAAAATGTATTTGTGTATGTGTATGTGTAATTAAACCAAGGTAAGCTTACACAGCTTGTGATAACTTATGAGAACCAGTAAACTAAGCAACTACTGTTTAGGGCTGGGTACTGAACTTTGATACTTTTATGGCACCGACTGAGTTGTATCAAAAAATGCATAGTCATTCAGTACCAAATTTTGATTAGAGTAGATTTCATCAACATCTCAGGCATGCAGGCATGCAGAATGCAGGCATGCAGAAAAAAATACATTAGGTCCCAAGAGAGGGATCACTGTTAGCTAACCTGTACCTGCTCAATCATGAGTCTATTAACCACATTGTCCACTCAGATGGAATCCTCGGCTCCTTCTCTCCTTAGCATCACAGGGATAGATAACTGGAGGTGGAGAGCGTTTCTGATGGCAAGCATTGTTTTACTTACGTGTTTTACTTACAGACCAATAGGTGAAAGGACAGAAATAACCTGAAGTTCACACTATGAATAGCTGACAGACCCAGACAAGCTGCTCTTTAGAGGAGGCAAAGTAAGAGGTCTCGCTCCACTGCCACTATTTTACAGTACCACAAAACTAGTCTCATATAGCCAATCTCATATAAACAATTTTAGTTTAGTCCAAGTATAAAAAACAATTTCTCCAGCTGCCCCTAGGTCTTTGAACAGCCTCCTCCTTTGAAGTGAGTAATTGTTACCATATCGTGTTATGTAATTTTTTTGTTATAATGGATTTTATTAAATTGGTATTGAAAGAAATTATAGTTCAGGAACTTGTGTTGAAGTCACGGTATTGGCAGGTTTTTTTTTTTTTACCCTGCCCTACTAATGATTTATAAATAATTCTGTAAGTCTGTTTTCAACTTCTTATATTATATTTCAAATGTGGAAGCAAAGAATTGTAAAAATATATCCAAGGAGCGCTATTTGTAAAGTCATTTTCTGGGTTTAGACTTACTGTTTCAATATCAACTATGTGACATACCCAGTCTCTTCATACTCACACACACATGCACACACACACACACACACACACACACTCAAAGCCCCTCCTCCACAGTGGTTTGGGGTGTTGAGGTCACTTTCTCTCCAGTTAATCACATGTTTATTTAGCGCTGCCAGGGTCACGATCAATTAACGGCGTGCCGGCATTTATTTAAAATATCCTTTCTGTGTTAGCCGCTGAGCCCTCGGATCGCACGCTGCCTGATCACTCACCCTGCAAAGATCCGCTTTTTAATCCACCTGCTCCCTCCTTCTTGTAAGTCTGTCTGTCTGTCCAACCCGCTGCATAAATTATTCAAAGTTGGACTAATGGTCCCCATTTAGTGCAGGCTGATCGGCTGTGCATGGTAATGATATAGGACTAATACATAGACTGCCGAACCTCTCTCTCTTCTCTCTCTCTGACTCTCTATTGCAGTCTCTCTTTCTTACTCATGACAGATCTCCCCCGCACGAAACCATCTGTGTCATTTCATTAGGTACAGCATCCAGCTAATACACGCTACTTACACTACCCTCTTCTCTCCCCTGCCCTTAATCGGCCTCTCTCCCTCAATCTCCTCTTTCTTTCTCCTTCTCTTTCTCAATCTATTTTGCTCTATATCTTTCTCTACCTCTCTCTGCCACAGGTTCACTGTGCTTCAGTGTCCATCCTCATTCATCCTTCCTCTCCTTCTGCATAGCCTAATGAAGTCAGGACCCTGGCGCAGTCCCCACTCTGCCACAGTTTTCCTTGATACCCCAACAATTTATCACTTTGTCAGGGAGACACTTAAAGTTCCTGGGCTTTAATAAGGGCATGCAGTGGGACGATGGGGGCAATTAGGAAAGCAGAGCAAGCCCGCTTTGCATATTTACTAAATGTGCTGGTGTCATCGCCACCGCCACCAACACGGCCTGTTGACTGCATGAATTATTCCTCTATCTGCAATAAACAGCTGGGTAATTATTACTGCCATAATCAGATAAATAATTCTCACTGTGATGTTGCTACGACGTAGAAAAATCTTTCAACTTATCCTAAGGAGAACAAGGGAGAATATATGAACTTTATGTTGCTACACTGGGCAGCACTAGTGTTTTTTTTTTTCTTGTCTGGTGCTGTGCTGTCTCTCTTCCTCTCTACTTTTCTCCTGTCTCTCTTTACTCCAGCCTTCTTCATTCCTCCCTCTCTTGTGTCCCTCTCAAGGACATTCATGAAAGGAGAGCTGCTATGTTGGAGCGAGTGCGGGCCTGCCTGCACGCCTGCCCTGCGATCACTCTCCGCTTCTATGCGTCTTTCTTTTACTGCTCTTTCTTTCTGATCCAGTTTAGGTGGAGACAAGTTCACTCCTTCAGTCTGATTGGATTTGTGTATTCTTTGTGTGTGTGTGTGTGTGTGTGTGTGTGTGTGTGATGTGTGTGTGAAGTATAATCTGGTTGCTTTGCTCTGCCTTTCTCTTTTGGAAATAACTTTTGAGAGTAAAACAATGGAGAAAAATATGTATTTTTAATAAGTAAGTTTTGAATAGCTGGAATATTGATGGAGATCATTTCAACACTAGAATCATTGTTTGCTTCCACACCTTTTCATAGCATCAATTTTACCACTTTAACAAATTAGTCAGTCACTTAAATAGAGACTCTTTGTTATGTGGGTGTTGATAGCTCAATACATTGAGCCATTCACTGTCTAAATTGACTGACTACCCCCTCCTTGCCAGCTATTGAATCATTTAATTGGAGCAATTAAAACAGCCAATCAGGTCAAGACTGCATTAAATATTTAGAACCTGGCCAATTAGCTTCTCTGGTGCTGCCCTGGATGACCGCAGGTGTGGCCTGCCATCCCACAATGCCTCACTCCTTGATATCTAATCAGCTCGTGATGCCCCGTTGTGAACCAGGGAGTAAATAATTGAGAAAGAATGAGAAATTTAGCTGTACTATATATACTGTACTGTACTAGCCATTTAAATAAGTTAACAGTCCAGGGTGAGAACGTCAGTTACAGTTTCAGTTATTTGAAAGCAGTTCAAGTGTGCTTGATTAGTTTGTCCAACAGTTCAGCAGCCATCAGAAGTAATCTGTAGTTAGAGTGCTCACACTGCAGTATAGGCCATACTGAGCACATTATACGTGAATAATCATTATAATGGAAGATATGCTATAATAAGATAACTGTAATAAATAAATAACTGTAATCTGTATATCAAAGGAAACTGAATATGAACATATGATAGTATAATGTAAAGTACTGGCAGGATAATGCAATTAGAACACATTTATCTGCACATCTTGTCTTACAGTTGAATGACTTTCAAGTAGAATTAAATCAACTCTCAATATGTTTTCACGCACCCAGAATGCATTAGAGGATAGGTTTGCAATTGTCTGTAGTTTAAACAAAGATCAAGTGCCCATGTGTATATTGAAACAGGTTTTGTTTGCTTCAATATTTTCTCCTGTTCATACTGGCTCTAAAGAGACTTCCTAATGAACTTTTAATCTAAATGATTGGGGACGTCAGGAAGATATCCACTTGATTTGTATACCGAAGAATGCCACATATTGGCTGTTGAGATGAAAAATAGCATTATCTTTGAAATACAATGAACTTAAATAATAGAGATGCTTTAAAGAAATGCTGTAGTGGGAATTTTTTCCAGTGATTATATACAGTACCCAGACTTTATGATTTATGATTTGGTTTCCAAGCTTCTCACTCTGGAGATGCAATCATGAATTTATCAGCATTTCTATTTAAAATCTTCAATGAAAAAGTGTGACACACTGACATAATGTACTCCAAATTAGAAGGTAATACACAAAAGTCAAAATATATCATATATATATATCATCCAAGATGATTCCTATAAAGGCATGAGCATCATAAACATATAACAGCATTACAAGCTGGTATTTTACCACTCTCTTTCTTTCTTTCTTTCTTTCTTTCTTTCTTTCTTTCTTTCTTTCTTTCTTTCTCTCAGTCAAACACATACACTGTCACACACACACTCTCACACACACTCACATAGGTCACGTGCTGCGTGCCGAACAGGGCTAATGAGGGTTGTATGTTGTGGCGGCTGGTTGGGTCGACACAGATCGAGGTGCCTTCAGCCGTTACAAATCTGTTTGGCTTTTGTCCACTACACAGCAATTAATAACACTGGGGCTGGGGGCAGGGAAGCAAAGGTCACCCATTCAGCCTGACACACACACGCACAGACACACATACAATCAAAAGTGTGTGAACACATAGTATGAACATGAACATATAGTCGCACACGCACACACACCCACACCCACACACGCATGCACCCACCCACCCACACACACACACACACACACATATATACAATCACACTTAAACACTCATGGCTCAGACACACACAGACAGATGAGAACAGGTCCTGACCCCCAAAAACATTGGCAGTCAGTTTTTAAGGCGGTATTAATGCATGAACGAACAGGAATACACACATATACCATAAACACACACACACACACACACACACACACCAATTGGTTTGTGAACTACACTGCCCCGCAATAAACCAGAACTTTATATTTTACATTAATAAGTAATATCCCTGTTAGCCAGGTGGACAAATAGGGGCCAAGCAACCTCTATATTTACACACACACAATAGATATACAGCCACACATCCATACACACAGTCTTAAATTTCTGTGCTTAATATTACATAAACACACACAGACACATTTAGACTTGCTCTTATTCTGACTGCAGACACACACACGCACACACACACAAACATGCGCATACGCAATGCTCTGCATATTTCATTTATTTTGTAATTTAATCTGGTGCTGAGGAAGGAATGAGAATGCAAAGGCAGCGGAGATGGTGTTGTGATTTCTTTTTAAATGTCAGTAGCCGCAGAATGTGTTAACCTCACATTACAGACAGACTATGAATATTCTGATTCCTCTGTGGAGGCTTGTAATTGAAAACAGAAGCTGCATCGAGAAAGAAGCAGAAGAAGAGAGGAAGGGGAGAAAAAAGAAGGGATATGAAAAGAGAAAAGAAAGGATTGTCGATGAGCTTCGGTTTTACTCTTAGCGGCGTGTGTGTGTGTATTTTCACATTACCATGGTATGTGTGTTTTAGTAATTGTTTCCAATTCCCTTTTTAAGTTATTACCCCCTTGTAACAATAAGGCTGTGTGACTGCGGAATGAAATTGCTGTGTATGGGCTTTTAATGCATCCCATTTAGCCAGCTTCGCTTAACAGATGTCACAGACAGACCTGTCCTGGCTGCGGTGATGAAATATATCCATCATCCTCCCACTTATAGCCTCTTGCTCTCTCACTTTGCTTTTTTCTATTCGAGCAGTCTCATTCGCTTGTTTTTCTCCCACAGCTCCTCTGTCTTTCCATGGCTGTACCAGTATTTCTCTTATCATTAGCCTTTTTTTTTAATCCATGTGAAGGACACTTCAGGGAACAGTCAGCTTTTATGACTTTTTACGACTGTGTTCCAAATGCACACGAACACATGCACAAATCTACTTACCTGAGTTTACACTGTGCAAGTCTTTCATTTAAATTATGTCGGACTATGAGGTCAGCTGAAACTTTGATGTGTAACATAACAGGTTAATTTGGACAGAGAACATTAGTCTGTTAAAGTAAGTGATGTTGAATGAAGTAAGACAAAATGCAGTAGCAGTATCCAGTTAGTCAATGTCATTCAGTAAACATACATGAGTGTAAGAGTACGATGAACTATTGCTGCTGTATGATTTAGATTGATTTGATTACTTCTGAAGCCACTAAATTATATCGTAGATATTAGTGTACAATGATGGATAAACTGAATTATTCATCTAATTTTAATTTATTGTTCAGTGCATATTTATTCTATTTATATTTGAATGTGATCCCTGTCAAATACTCATCATATAAATGAATTAAATGGGTGTTTGAAATTTGAATTGCAAAAATGTGTCTGTGTGTCCTGTAGGCAGGAGCTGGATGAACTTGAGGAACTCCAGAAGAGAGAGAGAGACTGTCTGGAGATGGTGAAGGAGCAAACAGCCAAGGTCTACCAAGCTTACCGGTTACACCACCTCCTCAGTACGAAACAGGTTGGTCCACGGGAACAAACACACACACACACACACATAACATATTGACAGACATTCTACATATATCTTATTGAGCAGATAAAAAAACAAACCGGAAAAGCAGTTATCCGTAATGATAACGGAGGGATGAATGCAGTCCGTGAATGAGTGGATAGTGAGCAGTCATTTGGTAGATCAGCTGATGATCCTTTAAACTCATTGTTATATACACATAATTATATACATAACGATATGTACATATATGTACAAAAAATCTGTATTTGTTTGTGAAAAATAGTTCTGTAATGTCACTTTAAAGTAGACTGCAAACGTCCTGTCGCTGATTTATTCTTAGGTTCCCCAGGCATTGTTAATAAAATTGTTGATAAAATCCTGTTCTTCAAATGTAACCTCTAAACAATATTTAAACCCAGAGTCTGTTTATAAATCTACAGTATATTTTGTTTGTTTAAAAGTAAGATTCAATATGACAAATTATCAGAGATAGTGTTCTTTTTGATCAGATGTGAAAAGTTATTATACAACAATTGTTTTATTTTCATCATCAGTATCTACAAGAACTTGTTATAGTAATACTGATAATACATCACTGTTATTAATGATAGACATCCATGGCCACTTCATAATCTCATGGTTGCAAGGGTATACATGAAGCCTTCTCAGATAACACACTATGAATCCATTTACATTTAAAGCAAATTTCATAGTTGTCTGAAATGCACATCTTAGAGAATATACAGGCAACATCACCGACTCACTAGATAATTTGTACAAAGAAAGTTAGCACACACGTACCCATACACACACATGCACAGCTAAAGATGCAGGGACCCACATAGGCAACGTGATAAGAGATGGGGAGTTCCTCCAGAAACAGGTTACAGAGAGAAAAAAATGGAGTATTCTACTTTCTTTCCTCCTTTTGTTAACACAGGTAGGCTGTGTGCAACTGAGGTGTGCATGTGTGTGTGTGTGTGTGTGTGCACATGAGTAAGTATGTGTCCTCATGGCTCTTCTGATGTGCTGAGTGGAGTATTTTAGTGCTTCCCCTGGCACAGGTGTGCACGCATGTGTGTGTGTGTGTGTGTGGCATCTACGCATCTCTGTGACTCCCCACTGGGATCATAATGAAGACAAAGCACACTGGTCACTGTTGATTCAGCACCGCTACTCCTCTCTCTCCCTCTCTCTCCTTCATGCCTGTGCGACCAGCATCGTCATCATCTGGCTTACTACCTATTTCCTGCAGGTATCCTATGTTCACATCCTCCACATTTTATTATGCAGGGGCTGTAAGCGGGAGTGCAGCAGCGTTTGTGTTTTATCGGATTGTTTTTGACTCTCCAAATGCTTTGGATTGGCTGTAGATCCATATGTTTATTGTTCTTAGCATTTACTATTTAAATATATTGCATATTTAATGAATAAGCAAGAAGGAAAGAAAGAAAGAAGAAAAGTTTGTGTGCTCTTCCCCGCCCTCTGTCCATCTCTTTCTCTCTATATATCTCTCTCTCTCTCTCTTTCTCTGCATATGGCAGGGGACTCTTTCCCTTCGTAGCTCTGACCTTGTCAGCAGTGAATAGATGGCTCTCCCACACAGTTCATCCTTCCTCACTTCTCGGACCCCAGCCCACACACACACATGCATGCACGCACACACACACACACCCACATACCCACACACACACACACACACACACAGCTTACCAAAAGGCCCCAAGTCCCTATGACAGAGACAGAGATGGTGTGTTCCTGGGGTCAACATCATTGCTCTTCCCGTAGCTAGGTTGGTACTTTTGGGCTTGCGTGTGTGTGAGTGTGTATGCGTGTGTGTGTGTGTCTTTAGGAGTGGTGAGGATTAAGTTTGTGTGTGTGTTTGTGTGTCCCCAGCCGTCTGTCCCTTCCTGTTTGAGTTAGGTGTGTACACTCATCCCTAATGCATTTTATGGACTTATACTAAACACTAAAGAAATGTCATTTACCAGACAGAGAATAAAAAAAATTGCTTCATTGCTCCAGGTATATTATATACATATAGTATACATATTTTTATAGTATTTTATTCAGTCAACACACTATAATATAGTTATATACTATATAATTATAATCAGTATAGGAACCATTTTAGAGACATTCCAAAAAACAAATCATGTTTTCAGCAGAGCCCATGTCTTATTAAAAGGAGACAAGCTCCCCTTGGCTCTCATGTAGTTTGCATCCTATATTTACCTTTAAAGAAAAGCAAAAATACAAAGAAACAAATGAGGATCTGCTTTAATACTGCAATAATAGATTCATAGGAGGAGTATCAGCATGTGGAGTTGGTGCAAGCTTTAGCAGTGCTTATTTGGAGGCACAGGGTGTATAACATCAAATATTCTTTCAAGGACATATAATGTCACATTTTTGAAGTTGAATTTATGCTTGAGTAAGCACTAAATTAAAAGCTATTTTAGAAGACAGTGAATTATTATTTTTGATTATATATTAATGACTATTGTCTGTTGCTATCATTTATTTTATTTACTGCAATGTTTTAAGAAGATGCGTTTCAATAGTTCACAGTAATACTGCAACTGTAAATGGCAATCAGCAATGGTCTGACTGATTGCATGATTACATAAACCGAGAAGTTCTCTTTATAATTCAGTTCTTTCTGCTGTATGATGCCAGAGGTCTGTCTCTTTTATAACCTGAAAGGAAAGGACCTTAAAGATTCTGTGAGTAGCTTTGGAAGGTGTTATATATATTTAAAAAAAACTCATTGACCTAAACCAGTTGTGACTTTGGCTTAATCACATTAGAATATTTTGATGTATGTGTGCACCGCTAACTAGAGTCATGAAAATTGCTCTAGTTTTAAGAGGTGGTCAACCCATTATGCCATGAACGAAAAAAATAATGCATTCGCTCTACTACTAGCAGTTGCATCTGAAAACCCATGGTTACAGAAATCAGAGTCAGTGGAGTTGAATTCATCATTCAACTCCACTGACATTCTGAAACGCTTGACATTTACATCAAAAGTACTCATGCTCTAATATTGAAACGGTTACTAATTAACCAGTCTGTTAATATGTCATTTTAAGAAGAGTGAGGTTTGGGTCGATATAGTTGGAGTAATTTCTCCACTTATGCCCTTTCTCTCCCCTCTCTCTACATTGTCCCAGTCTTTTAGAGTGGCCTAAATAGCAAGCGGTGTTATTAGCATATAGAGTAGATACAGAGTCCTCCAACTCAAAGCTTTGGTCTAGTAATTAACACACAGGCAAAAGGATCACTGTGATTTGAATAATTATTACTGAGGCCGTCTGTAGCAAATCTCTACCCCACTTCAGAACAGGGGAAGCAAAGTTTTGTATATGTGTACATGTGCGCATTTGTGCATGTGTTGTTCTAGTGAAGCTCGAGATTCATGTCTGTTGTCTCATTTTTTATCCGTCTAACTATTTGTGTGAACTGCACACACTGAACTGCTCCTGCCAAATATTTAACCTGGCATAAGGATTTGGTTGTTCCCAGAGCCACGGTACATGCATCTAAGGCAGTAAAGATCAACAACTGTTGTCAGCAGGGACACTGAATATTTGGGTTAATATTGATAATACAGAGGGCTTGAAAAAGTTGTTAACAACACTGATGTTTCCAGTTACCTCACAATAGTGCCCTGACTAAAATGACTAACAGTCAGTTTCATTTTAAACTGTCCCAGGAGGTGGCTGTTCTGTTATTTTATGGTCCCCATGATAAACAAAACTTCTTCATGGTTTTCCCAAACACAAAACACCCAGGAGGACATCCTGATCCCTAAAGTACAATCCAATTTATAATCCAACTGCCACGTCCTTGGGTTGAATCTGGGTGGGGTTGCATGCCATCTCCTCAACCGTTTCTGTATTTTTATCTCTGTCCTTTAAATTTGCATAAAGTTATTTTTATGTTTTGTGTTTTTATGTTTATGTTTTGCCTACCTGTCATGTCCCTTGTACTTAGATCATATCCGATCATATTAGTGATACTGTCTCTCTTAGTCTCTGTCATTTTTTCTAATATATATATTTGTACGCCTCTCTCTCCGTCTCTCTCTCTCTCTATCTCTATCTCTATCTCTCTCCAGTGCCCAGGGGTCTTCAACTCTCCATTCAGGCCAGCCCCCCATGAGATGGAACAACTGCTGAGGCAGGTCAAGTACCAGGCCCCCACCAGGCTGGCCCACAGTGGCAGGGGTTGTCTCTTGGGCATGCCTGGCCCAGCAGCTCCCAGTTTCCCTGGGACTCCTGGATCCCCATGGATGAAAAATTCTAGAACCTGCAGTTCCTCCAGGCCTATACTGCACCCGATTGCCAGCAAAAAAGAACAGGTGAAATGTTAAAAGCTGACATTAACAGATAGAGACAGAGAAACAGATAAAGAATGAGAAAACAGAAAGCAGTAGAGCATGCTTGAAAGGTGAAAGAGAGTATTAGTGTCATACTAATTATTAGAGCCCACTAACAGCCCCTTCCTGTCCCATTGGAGATAGTTCTTGATGAAAGCAGAGATCTTTTAAAACTCCTTTTAAAGAAGAATGACATCATTAAAACATGGCAGACTGCTCTCTTGGGGGCTACTGCACAGAGCTGCTTAGTGTCTGTCATATATATGTATATATAGATGTGTGTGTGTGTGTGTGCCATGTACCCCTCTCATTGAATTATCAGTGTGATCAGTGGGTTTAGTTAAATCAAATTGATCGGGTTTATTATTAAAGTTTCTCTAGAATTTCCAGATACTCCTGGATGCCCAATAGGATTAATACTAAGAATAATTTACAATTACAACTTTGGGTCATTCACTAAAGGGAAGTGGTAGCATCTTTTAGCTTATATTATATTTCAAGTTTTGTGAAAACACATCAACTCAGGTTAGCTGATAAAATTTTAGCTTGCACGTGAAGAGAGTAGTTCTGATTGCATCTTTTCCAAACTTGTAGTTGTAGTAGTTTTTGTCATCATAGCTCAAAGCAGGATTGGCAACGTTTGACCACAGTAACTTTTGTAAAAGACTTGAGAAGTTATTATGGCTGAACCTCAAGCAGACACAGCAACATGGGCATCCCATTGGAGTTTTCTTTCTTGCTACCTGTTGGATGTTAGTCCAGTATTCACTCACCTTTTTTGCCTGGTTAGAAAATACTATTGAAATTATAGTATTATAGTATAATTCATAGTCCAGCTGTGTATTTGTGACAATATTTTGTCCATGAGTTCATCTGTGTATGTATGTCACTGTGTGCATGTATGTTGACGATTTGATCTTGCAGCCATTTCACCATTTGTGTTTCTTACGCCCTGTAACTCTTTATGGCAAAGTGCTTTCCCATTATTAGTATCTAGTAATGTATGGCACAAGTGAACAGAGATGAGGTGTGTATCTGTCTCATTTTATTAGCTCCACTTCAAACACACACAGACATGTCTCCAGCTGGCTGTAGTTAGGATGAGTTCATTAATGGTGTCAGGAAAGTCTCCTGGTGCTCACATGGAGAATACATTATTTATCTATATTTATAGATGTCTGTCTTTTTCTGTCTGTGCCTCCCTGTGTTCCTCTGTTTTGAGTGTGATTAGTCCCCTCTTTCTTTCTTTCTTTCTTTCTTTCTTTCTTTCTTTCTTTCTTTCTTTCTTTCTTTCTTTCTTTCTTTCTTTCTTTCTTTCTTTCTTTCTTTCTTTCTTCTTTCTTTTCTTTCTTTCTTTCTTTCTTTCTTTCTTTCTTTCTTTCTTTCTTTCTTTCTTTCTTTCTTTCTTTCTTTCTTTCTTTCTTTCTTTCTACACCCCACACCCACTCCCTCCCTGGTGTGATAACTATCTAGTGGTGATGGATAAGGTTGAGGTGCTGGCTGTGGAAGTGGTCAGGCCAGGCCACCGATCCCGTGGCGATAGGAGCAAGGACAGGGTTCCCGTCCCTCCCTCTATCTCTCCCCTCTCATCCTCCCTCTTTTTTTAACGCCAAACAACAACTGAAGGTCACCTCAAACAAAGCAACAACATTTAAGTTAATCTGCACTACTCAAAGTTTACACACTTCTCTCGGAAAAGCATACACACCTACATATAGTTACAGTATCATTTTGTAAAGGTTGAACTTTACTTTTCCTCACCATACACAATCTACTAAGAGACAGTGAAAACAGCATTCCTGCTGTTTGTTCATCACAAATGCAGGATGTTTTCACATATTGTGTGTAACATGACATCTTAATTAACCAATAACTTCAGTTTACCTCAAGATCAAGAACACTAAAATGAGTGTTGAGGTCTGAAAATACTGATACTAATAAATGTGACATTGCCAGCTTTCCTTGACTTATTACAAACAATTACAGCTTGTGCTTTTATAAATTACGAAAGCTGACTTAAAATACACTTTAGATTTGTTTTTAGCCAACGTGTGTCTGGATGGTATGCATACGCGTGTGTGTTTGTGGGTGCAAGTCTAAGTGTGTATGGGTTAGATATTGTTGCAAGTGGAAAGTAGAAAGCTGACATTTTGCTATGATATGTGTGCTTTTGCATTTATTTGTTTAGACTGTCTTCAAATTTTCATATTTCAAAATGTGCGAATTTTCAAATGTATTCATTGTTTTTGGTATAAGAGTGTGACAGACATGAAGTATCTGGGGGAAATAAAAGGGAAATGAGATTAGATTGAAAATGGCACAAAAACTTGTTGCTAAAAGCGACTATTCTTTGTCTTTGGAACTTTGATGTGATGTCAGTGAACATCAGAAACATATCACTTTAGGGAAGAAGCCACGGCATCAAGAAGATGTGCAAGGAATAAAATTGATGGACAGCTATTTAAAGTTTAGCTGACTTGTTTGTGAGATTTGATCTCCCAAAAATAGTTAGATGGCTAAAGTAACAGTAACAGACAGACAGACAGACAACTTAAGAAGAACTGTAGAACCAACAACAATGATTATTTGTTCTTTCTTTTAAACAAATCCCAAGGCATAAATCATGGGAGGAGGAGCAAACAAAGTCTGATTAAACCACAAGTGTCCCTGAGGTTAATCAGACAATATACTATATATACTATAATATACTTCCCTCTCTATCCCTCACTTTTACTTAATTTTACCATAATGTCCTTCACTCTCTTTTTCTCTGTCTCTCCGTCTCTTTCTTGGCTTCTTTGTCACAGGAGGAGAGATAAAGAGGATCTGGTATTAGCAGTAAAAAACACAAATATACAGTGATCGTTATCTTATTCCTGTGTGTGTCTGTGTGTTTGTGTGTTGGCAAGCCGGGGGAAGTTTGGGAGCAGCGCGTGCATTGTCCTGACCTGACGTTGCGTCTGCAGACCTCTCGCACACACCTGGAAGAGGCTCAGAAACAGCTACGACAACAAGAGTACGTAAGATTCGAACAGTGGCACACAGTGAGGAACAATATGCAGATACAAAATACACCCACACACACAATTAGACAACAAAAGCTTTCTGATGCAACCGCACTCACGTAAACCAGGAGAGTTTCATAAAAGGTTTTTCCTTAATTATGTCTTATACACTAAGGAATACATGCTTGTGAGCACATACATGAGTGGACACATATAATTGTACACACTTGACACTGTCACGAGCAAATTCATGCAACATTAAGTACCAAATGGACACATCCTTGTTATGAAAACTAATGTGTATATTGAAGAGATTGTTTGAAGACTGCTTCAGACCACGGTTTATTATAAACACTCTCTCTCTGCTCTATTTTAAAGGCCTGTATTAGGTTTAATCAGGAATCGTGCACGTGTATGTGAACATGTCTTTGCTAAAACACTTGAATATAACCTCATTATCAGTCACAGGCTAATCTACTCAGTTGTGTGAGGGTGTGAAGTACTGTTATTAACCCTCTGTTTGATCTGTCTCGCGAAGTCATTTCCCTGACGATGGTAGAAAAGACCACCCAGTTTTCTTTCTTTTTCCTTTCCTTCAACCTTTTGTCTCAGTGCAGACATTGTTAAAAGGAATTTGCATAGCGATGTTTTCCCCATGTCTTGTCAGTGTGTTTTGTGTCATATTTTCTGTATTTTAGACACATGCTGAACCTGATCACTCTTTGACTTCAAACATGACTTCAACAGCAACCATTACGTAACTCATTGTGATTGTTTCTTTGCCATTCACCAACCAGAGGGACGGGAAGTATGCTCCACCATCTCAGCCACAGCAGCAGTTCTTTTACTCATCCAGCCTACGCCAAGAGTTTCAGATAGTAGATTACACACAGACAGAGGAGGTAAGTTGAAAACTACAAACAGAAAAAAATAATTATTCTATGCCAACCACATGCCTAAATGAAGTCATCATTGGAGACCGCTCACCCACCTGGCTATAGTGCTGTGCAGAGATGCATAGCTGATGAATGCTTCCTTTTCTGGCAGGCCTCCAAAAACAGAATCCATCAAGGTGGAAAACCCACACTTAAACCACTTCCACACATAAGCCCTATGCGTTACACGGGATAATGCAGATGTGGTAAACCTGCATATGAGCCATTTACTTCAGCATGCTGTCACATATGGTTAATGTTGTTCATCAAACACTGTTATAGAAGATCATGTATAAATGTGTCTTATTTAGTTATTAGTTTAGTTAAGTTAAAAAAAAAAGATTGGTGTAGTATTTTTGCTGAAGATTCAACATGACTGTTTTGGAAAGGCGTTTTTCTTCATGAGTCGCCTCAAATGAATGTAACAACCTTGACTGTACAATCAAGAGTCAAAAGTCTCTGAGATTTCAAAGACCAAAATTTATGGTTGAAATGGGATAGAACACCTAGAATCTGCTAAAGGTTTATAGTGATCCTATAATAATTTTATAGAAATTATACAGTTACAGTATTATAAAAATTCATGTTCACCCTTTCATATCAAAGTCAATCAATGCCAGAACGTGTTAAACCAGGTCTAAAGCTTGGACATGAACGAGGTTAGATGACATGTGTCAGCCTCTGCAAACTGATGGAAGTCACGTGTTTATCCTGAGTTTCGGGCTGAAAGGCATTATTCTTCTCTAAAAGAAAAGAGGAAAAACAGAGAAGCAGTGCAGCCTAACCCTTTCAACTTGAGTTGCACAAATTTGTCAAAAGTGACAGCAATTTAATAAATCGCCGCTCTCCATCACACGCATATGCACACCCACCCACACACATACACACAATTCCCAGTTATGCCCTCCACTGCCCCCTCTCCATGTATACGTAAATGAGGTGCATGCATGGGTGTGTGTGTGTGTGTGTGTGTGTGTGTGTGTGTGTGTGTGTGTCTGAGTCTGAGTCTGTAAGAGAGAGAATGTGTGTGCGTGGGCCCTGCGGTCTGGTCCAGGCATTAGGTAATTGACTGTGTCTTTGCTCAAGGCCTTTCATGGATCACCGTCCTTTATTAGCTCACTTCCCAGCACACACACACACACACACACACACACACACACACACACACACACACACACACACGCACACACACACACACACACACACAAACACACACACACAAAGTTCCCAGCAGCTCCACCCCAACCTCTTACCCCCCACCACCAGCACCCAGACCCAATTGCCTGGAAACGAGGAGTGAAACAAGAG
The DNA here is from genome assembly GCA_014281875.1 of Nibea albiflora. Classification (NCBI taxonomy): domain Eukaryota; kingdom Metazoa; phylum Chordata; class Actinopteri; family Sciaenidae; genus Nibea; species Nibea albiflora. The sequence continues at coordinate 17,826,118 of CM024795.1, read as the reverse complement.
AGAGAGAGGAGCAAGGGAAGAAGGAGAGAGCAGCGACAGGGGAATGAACTAACACGGCCCCAGGAAGTGGAGATAAATAAGTATGGAGAGTGAGTGGGCGGGTGACTGGGGTCTCCTGCAGCTGACAAGCTGGCTGGGGGAGTAAGATCCGTTTTGCTGGTGCATCTATGTATTTGTAAAACACCGCATTGATGGAAAACTTGTATGGTCTTTGTGTTTGAGCACGTGTAGTAAATGGTTTTCACTGACGCAGCCAAAATTAAAGCCATCAGGGGTAATTTAGCTCACCGTTCAAATTACAAACTATAGACACAGGCATTTTTGCTAAAGTCAGAGGCAGCAAGTTAAGGCAGCCGTCGCTGAACTAGGACTGTGATGATAACTACTGTCATCACTGCAAATCTTTTGGGGTCAGTCGCATATCACTCCATTGCAATGCGTTTGATATTTGTTGTACACACATTTTTTTTTTTTTTTTTTTTTTGCCACTGACAGCCACACCAGGGGTGCTGGTTCCCCCATAACTGTTGCAATATGTTGCATCTTCACCACGATAACCACACCACTGTCACAGCTCTATGTTGTGTGTTATGTAAAACACACAGCAACAACAAAACTGTATTGTTACAGCATGCAAATATAAATATATGCAGTAGATGTATGTACCAGTTGATATTTTCATATACTGTTTATGTCATGTCGTGCACCCATGCTTGCCGTGTGCATGTGCTTTTGTCTGAGTTATAAACAATATTGTTCAAATCATCCCGACCACTAGTGGTCAAAAAGTGCAGCACAATATAAGTAAGCTATGGTAAGGTATATTTAGTGTCAGTATGTAACTAAGCATGTATGTGCACACATATCATAGCAAAATGTCAGCTTTCTACTTTCCACTTGCAACAATATCTAACCCATACACACTTAGACTTGCACCCACAAACACACACGCGTATACATACCATCCAGACACACGTTGGCTAAACTCCCTTTTCTCTAAAATAACATTGTTGTTGCTGCTGCTGTGTAGGATGTTGGAGAATTGTGATAGTGGTGCCTGCTCTTAGCGTAGTCTTGTCACACTGCTGTCAGTCAGAGCTCATCAGACCTCAGACTTCCCCCCTTTCGTCTCTCTGTCTGATGCTCCATCTTTCTGTATCTCTCTCTACCTCTGTTTACTCTCTCTCTCTTCTCTCGCTCTGTGGTAATTAGTACATTAGTCCTATCGTTGGCATCACCCCCAGCTACATCAGCAGCCAGCAGAGCTTCTTGTCACAGCTCAGAGGGCCAATGGAGTGGACAGCTCAACCCTGGTACTCATCATCTTCATACCGTGCCCAGCCAGGCTCCCCCCAGCCACATTATCTAGCTATGTTATCCAGCCATGCTCCTAATTATTTTCAAACCCCAGCCACAGCCCTCTCACCCAGCCTCTGCCACATTACCTAACCCTGCTTGTAATCATCACCCTAAGCCTTGCTTCAGCCCTCTACACAGCCTGAAGCCTCATCATTAACATAGCCCAGTTTTTTTCCTGGTTCCAGACCACAGCTCTCTGGCTTGACCATCACAGCTCTTGGCAGTACAGCACACAGCATCCCCAATCCAAACCAAGCCCTAGAAATAGCCCCTGACTCCAGGACCTTACCTTAGCCATCTGTGTCATAGTAAGAAAATCTATCAATGCAAATGTACCGCCGCCTATCAGGACACACACATCCACATATAACCACATAGATGCTACTGCCCGCATCTCCAGGAACTCAATGGCCCCAGCTTAGGCCAAGGGGGGTGTGTAATGGTTGCCCTTTCTCCAGCCCCTATGTGCCCTTGCCTTGACTTCTCAGGTCCGGCATTAAAGATTAGCTTCGTAGACCTCTGCACCTCACATCCCACATCTCTCACTAAAGGCTTTGTTTTGTGAGTGAAAAGTGCTTAAACCTTTTAAAGTTAGAAAGTTCAATACAGTCACCATTTTGTTTTTGTTTTCTGCACCGGCTAAACGCACTTACAATAACTAATTTCAAATGCAAATATGGGAAAGCCCCCTCTGTCCATGCTAATTTTGTGGTTTTGTTATTAGCCATGTCACCAGCGGTACTGCCTGTAACCATAGAGGATAGCTAATTAGGAAGCTACGTGCTAATCAAGTACACTACAGTGAGTGGTCACGTCTGTGTCTGTCTGCGCTCCAAGCCTTTCCTTCCCCTTGCATTAGACTGGCACCCATCACAACTTTCAAAAGCTAGCGTCTGATCAGAACCTACGTGAGCACATCACATCAAATGTATGCACGTGAATATACACATATACACAGACCATTGCCGATAGTCCAACCACACATACACTTTAATGTTGCCCCAACATCATCCTCATTTCAGCCTCTCACCACAACACACACTCAAACACACTCTCCTTTTATTTATTATTTGTTATTGCCATTCTTGCATTGTGGGTGCAAAGCTTTAGGCAACGGGAACTGGGGAAATGTGCGCCTACACACATACACACACGCTGGCCCACTCTTAATGGCTTTAGCCATAATGTATCACCATGATGCACACAACTGATGTATGAGGGATCCTTTTAATGGGAACAGTATTCATTAGCAATTAATACCTAAACTGAAATAGGCCACAAGTAGAGACAATGCAATTAGGTGGGGCAGGGGCAGCAAATGTGTGAACTCGTATGTGTCCACCTTTTATGCGTATCTGTCTGTGTATGTATTTCCGACGCTATCATGTCCATCCATCTCTCTAGCTCTGCTGCATTAGTGTCTAGGTTACTGTGGTGAGAAAGAAAGAACGCTAATTCTCCATAACCATTTTACGGCGTGTGTAAAACTCTGCAGCCCCTTCATTTGCACAGCCATAAAACATTCCCTCTGCCACACTCCTTCCTACTCAGGACCTCAGATTTATCAATTAACCCAACACTTCGCTTCCATTACGGTGGCATTTTGCACCGCAAGGCCTGCATACAGAGTAACGATGAGGGCCGAGTGCACACAGCATGATATTAAATGGACAGTCTCAATTAAATGATTAGCAATCATATTTTGGTGTGACTTAAGAGAATGACTGACATTAGACTTTATTATTTATGTTCAAAGCTGTTGGACCTGACTCGACCAGATTAATTCAGGTCACTTAAGGACATTTTTTTTTTAACTTAATCGTATGAATTTGTGTCACCCTCCTGTTTAAAACCAATAAATAAAATGGTATCGGCAGTTTTTCATGAAAAAATATTCACAACATCCTTGAGAAAGATTAAGAAGCAGGTTAAGATTTGTTTTGTGAGGCCTAAATGTAACCTTCAGGCCTACTGTAAATGATCATGGCCTTTTTACACTTTCTGTAAGCTGAAAAAAAACAACCCCAAAACAAAAAAAAAACTAAGCACACAGGAATCTTTAAAAGGTCAAGTAATCCTTTAGTGCAGTGCACCCTGCTAAATTAGGCTTATATAGAAGGCTACGAGTGATGCTAAATGAAGAGCATTACTATTAAATGAATGTGGGAGCTTGGATTTAAAGGTACAATATGTAAGATTGAATTCCAAGCTCGAATCCCAAACAGTGGAGTGAGTTGCAGTTAGAGAGAGAAGAGAAAGGGTTGGCTCAATTTGTGGTAGTGGCAGCGGCAGATAGTGGCACTTCACACCCAGGCACCTGTGTCTCTCGTACGTGTGCACCGTTACCGACACACGAAAACTCAGATCTGACTACATATATTCCCTGTCATAGCGACAAACTGCTGTTGCACATAAGAGACGTCCCGTGTCCCGTTACCGCTGTATTTTCCTCTGAATTCTGCTCAGGAAACGAGAGCCTTCCAGTGTTACATGTACTGACATTAGATAACACATACGAAAATGCTGAGAAACCTTAACGTGATTATGTGAGTACACAATATAAAATCACGTTACTGTACACTAAGTCACCTAATGTTACTGTAATAGCTGTATTATTTTTGGTGCCCGGCAGCTGCTGCTGTTATGGGCACTTGTTTTTATTGTATAAAACAGTCGTCATTGTTGCATTAGACTTACTGGCAGTAGCATTTCCATTACGTGATTTCTGCATTAATTTGGTTTTAGTTTTTTCTTAATTAATCTCTCAACCTCTGCCAACTAATTGATCAGAATATCAAAGGCCAAAACATAAACAATGAGACAGGCTGGGCAGTAAATTTGAAAAAAAAAAAACATTTTGGCTGTCTATTTGATGTAGAATTAGCCAAACATTATTGGGTGATATTAGATTATGACACATCATCAGCAGCAGCATATTATTTTGATCAGCAAATTTCAAGAATTAGTGTGTCCTTACGAAAAAATGATATCGGCCAATGTTTTACAGTAAGTAGTCCTAGATAAGTACAATCTCTTATTCACTGAAATTTTACAATCCTTATGTAATACATGCACTCTAGATGTACCATAATAAAGGAGTTGGAAAAAAAAGTAGAAAGATATACCCGATATACCCAAAAAAGAAAATTAAAGGTGCCTTCTGTATAAAACGCATTGTCATCATGGTTATAGTTATTCTGAGTTCAGATCAGAGATTGCTTTCAGGTTTATTTAGGTAGTCTCCTCTCCATGTATACATGGATGTAAGAGAAAGCAGGTAGGCAAGCAGGATAAGGATGTCTCTGTTTTTAATGGACTGCCTGTCCCTGTGCAGATATGCTCCACTGAACCATACTGTACGCAGTGTGGTATAATCACTGCCTATCTCTCTCTCTCTATCTCCTGCCATCACTCTCTCTTTCCCTCGCTGTCTTGTTTATTTGCACACTTGTTCTCTTTTTCTCTATTCTCTGCATCTGCAATACCTAGCTGTAACTTTTTTTTCCAACCACCACCCCCCATGCCCCCCATAGCTTTTCTTGTAAACTGTGTTGTGTGTATGTGTGTGCGTGCGTCCCATCAAATACCTGAATGCACACTACACACACACACAGACATACTTGAGCAACATGACAGCCCTCTCATGCAGCATTGTGTTGGTGATAGAAGTCAACCCTGGCTGTGAAATGCAAATATTTTTTTTTTTTTTTTTTTTGATGAAGCTACGGTGTAGACGGACAATGAGGATGCAGCAGACAGCATACATAGTTTCATGTGTGTTTTGCCGTCAAAAAAGCCAAAGAATACATTTTCTAATAGCAGGTAGAAGATGTTTTGATTCTCTTATATTGCCTGCTTCCATTTTCCATGTTCTGCATCCATCCATCCATCCCAGATGAAAGAAATGTCTCGGTGTTGCAAGGTGTGTCACTCTGTGTTGGAATTTAGTCTTTAAAAATGTGTGTGTTTTGTGATTTCTATAAGTTGTTTTGGTGGTATGCTGTCTGATCTTTATATGAATGCCACATATTTACATCTTTACTGTCGATGGTTGATATGTGTGTTTGTCTGTCTGTCTGTGTGTGTGTCTGTGTGTCTTACTACAGACTCATATTGTCAGTAGCCAGTGTGTGGGGGGTTTGTGGTGGCGGTGGGATCTGGAAAGGGAAGCAATCACAAACACTTAAACCTGCAAATGGCCTTGATGTCCTGTGCTAAGCAGCCTGTGTTGACTGATGAGCCTGTTAACCCTGGCTGAAACAACTCCAGCACAGGGGATTAGACAGCAACGCTGGTCCCGGCTGTTCCTGGCCCATTTTGCATGGGAATTGTGCATATTTAATCTAAGGTGTGCCGAGGTGCAAAGACAAGCCCCCCTCTTCTCCGTTTCTCATTATAGATGTGTAATAGCACCCTGAGGCTGGGGGCCTTAATTCACCAGCCTCAGCCCCTGTCTTAATCTTACCCTCAGTCTCAGCCCCCACCTTCCCCCAGTGCCTACTCTCACCCCAAATCAGTCCTAGTCCTCTTCCTAAGATGTGTCTCTCCTACTCCTTTCCTGCCTTGTGCGTTAGTCTAAGCCCTGCATGTTCTGAGCCTTCTGATCAGGCATTCAAACAGAAAGGAGCCCCAGGTAAAAACACTGTCAAGGCCTGTGTTGGTAAGGCTGTGTTGTTTCGGGTATTGGTGATACAATGAAATGATCCAAGAAGAGCCATTTGAGCACAATAATGAGTTTAAAGGTTCCAAAGCCAAAACACTGCACAGAAGTTGATAATACTAATCAGTCATGACTTTGCAACTCTGGAAAGTTATCACGGCAGCAGTGGTCGCAAGGTAAACACTAAGAATGTGTTATTCACGTTATAATATAATCTACCAGGAATGTGGCCGTGCATGCATTTGATTTGAAAGCCCTGCTCCTTGCTCCTTTTCTCAACTTTCTTCAGCCCAGTCATCTTTGCAAACCATCTTCATGATTTCTAGGGCTCTGCTTCACTTTTTCCCTTTTCTTAGCTGATAAGAGCACCATAAAACTTAAGAGACACCTCGAGGCTTACAACAGTGTGGTCAGTCAAGATGTTTTCTTATGTTTTTAGAGTTTATCAGTTCTAGTGAAGGCTACATTTCTGAATGGTCCCAGTTCATGTATGACTATTAGTGTAACTACTTTTTTTTTCTCATTCCTTCAGTAGTTTTGTCCTCATATGGACTTGCTGCTGCTTTTTGTTTAAATTGTTTCTGTCTTTGTTTCTTCTTGTTGCATTAGTTGTGAATTCTGCATCCGTTGCTTGATTAATGCGATTGAGTGTCAATGACAAGAGCTCTCTGAAGCATCTATCCATCTAATTCCATCTATCACTCTATCTCTCTCTCTCTCTTTCCTCCCTCCCACCCCCCTCTAATCCAGCCGACACTTCTCTTCGCAGGACAGAACAATTAATGTGTCTCCTCGTTTACTTGCTCTCTCTTACCCTTATCTTTTTTCTTTTCCCCCTTTGTTTCTTCATATTCCTCTTCAGAAGATGCGGCTTTCCTCATGCATTTCTCATGCATCATATTACCACATTTCGAGAGAAAAGCGCGCGTCGAGCGAGTGTGTGTGTCTGTGTGCACGTGCATAGTTTAAAGAGAGACCCCATGCTGTGTGTGTAATTTCTTGTTTGTACATGGTTCCAAACATATTTGGCCACTACAGAGCAGGGAAGAGATATTTAGAGAGACAGAGAGGTTGAACAAGACAAAAAAAAAAAAAAGAGAGAGATCGAGAGGAACGGAAAGAGAGGGGGGAGAAGGGGAAAACAGGATGATAACAAAAGCAGCTCGGATTTCACAGACGCATATTTCATCAATCATGTGAATAAGTCGTGGTGATTATGCATGGCGGTGGCAGGCCGGGGGGGGGGGACTGATTACCATACACCATAAAGGCTGCTTTCTTATCTCACACACACTGATTAGTTTCTGTCTGCAGATAGCCTCTCACTCTTCGGTCTTTTTCACACACACACACACACACACACACACACACACACGCACACAAACACACAGACATTCATGGGGTGCATCTGTCCCTGCCATACACATGCATGTATGCAAACACAGGATCATACACACACAATGCTGCTAAAATGAGAAAAGTTCAGATGACTACTTTTTACCTTTTGCAGTCATGTGAAAACAAGATTCCAGCAAATATTTGATATTCTGTTTTATTTTCTGGGAGCTGAGTATTAATCCGTTATAAAAAAAAAGAATTAAAAAAAAGAAGAACCATTCATTTGTTTATTGAAATTATGCTTGCTTGTTTCTAAAAACAAGTAAGTATAATATTAGTATGCCTTTAATCTTTCCAGCTGAAATCAACACCAAAATGTATGTTGTCTACTTTTGCTTTGCTTTACCTTTTTCTGATGGACTATCTGGCCACCAGGAAATTGAGACCAAAGTTTTTTACTATCTAATTCTCAGGCTGATATGTTGCGGTCCTGTTTTTGTTCTGTAGGTAATTTTCCTTGAACTGTGGCTTTTTCATGATGCAGAACGAGCAAGGGAAAGTGAGACGGGAGGAGGATGAGGAGGTGAGGCTGGGGCAAAATTAGCTACGTATGAAAGGCCTCGCTTTGTGTCTCAACTAGGGAATTAGAAATTACTCCTTTCTCTTACGCGCCCCTCTCTCTCTCTCTCTCTCCCGCTCTGATATATAATGTAAACTCATTTGGTAACCAGGCTGGAGCTGCGTTGCGCTGTCTGAGTGCCTGCATGTGAGAAGTGCGCCTGGGACGCATTAGGGCCTCCTGACAGGGGCCTGGGTGAAATAAGTGAAATTAATGGAGCTCCTTTCATGTCGGACAAGGCCGCGGCACCCCTTTCACGCCGCGTACAGTCACAGAAAAGTCAATACTTTTTTATTACTCCTCGCTTGCCCTACATTCCCCGCTACAAGTGCTCTGCTCGCTAATTGGTTTCAGTTTGCAGAGAAAGAGAGAGAGAGAGAAACGGGAAAGAAAGGGAGGGAGAGGACTCTATCCCAAAGAACACTGAAGCAAATAAATCAATCTCATATTTTTTCTCTCCGCTGTCTTTTTTCATTGAGTAACATCATGGCAGAGAGAGGGAGAGATGAGAGAGAAATAGAGGAGAGAGGGTAAATGGTTGGTTAGAGCACGCCTGGTCCCCAGGGAGCATAATGATATCTGGGAGCCTGTTAATGGAGACGAGTGGTTAAAGTGGTCTGGGGCCCTGGCCAGGTCACCCCTGGGGGTTTTTAACCAGCAACCTCACCTCCCATGGCTGCTTGCGCTCACAGGCACAATGAAGCATCCCAGCAAAATACAATTTCAGGCTTTGATAGATTTACAGAAAATGACATTCAACTCAACTATGTATGGGTGCGCAGATGTGTGAGATGAAGTCTTCAAATGCAGCAAGGTCTGTTTAGTGATTGTTTGCGTGGTGTTGTGTTTCTCAAGCCCTGCGGTACTGATATCGTCCCGTATGTAAAATTACCACAAATATTGTGTGTGTGTGTGTTGTTTTCTCTCCATGATTTTAAGCTGAAATGAGAATTTTCAAAATTACAAAGGTAGACATGAAAGATTTGGAGTTTGACTACTGTGGAAAGTGTGTGTGTGCCTGTATTTCTGTGTAGGTCTCCAAGTATACTGTATATGTGTGTGTATGTGCTGGAGTTGTGTATACACACACACACACACACACACGTGCACACACATGTATACTGTATGTATGTGTCCTGTCTGCCAGTATGCTGCTCACTGTTGTGTTAAGCTTAAGTGGCAGTGGGGTTAGCCTCTTTCAGAAACAGCACAGCCACAAATTGATGTGACACTTTGAACCCCCTCATTCCCTCCGTTAGCTCACCACCTCCCACAAACACACACACACACACACACACACCAATCAGCCTCCAGTTAAAAGGAGGTTCCACCAGTCTCGTTTTCTTTCTGTGTCCCAGCTTTCACAGCTCTGGAGTGTGTGCTAGGGTAGGTTTGGGGGGGGTTACTGCTTGTGTTTGCATGTGTGCGTGTGTGTGTGTGCGTGTGTGTGAAGGAGCTGTCACACGGGGCTGGCATCACCATCCAGTTTGCCATCTCTTCCTCAGCTTGACAAGTCCCTTCTCCCTGCCCCATGGCTAACACACACACACACACACACACACACACACACACACACACACAGACACAGATACACAGACACACACCATCTCTTTCACTCCTCTCTCTCGCTTGCATACCCTGTATGAATGCATACATTGAATACATGCATAAGCACACACACACACGTGTGTGCGTGTGTGTGTGTGTGTGTAAGATCTCGGCAGTCACTGGCGTCAGATCGCGGAGGGGTTCTGTTTGTTACAAGGACAGGCTTGTCCCCGCCCCCGGGCGTCGGCATTGCGATGATTGTCATGGCGATGGAGTGTGAGTGACAGGCGGGATCACATGTGGTAGCCGGGGAGCAGGAAGCCCGAACCGCCCCAGTCCCTGACATTAGTTTGTCCTTCATCAAAACTTTACACGCGTTTATAACAACTCACTCACTCTGTTGCAAAATCTCTCCCGTTTACTTCTTTTTTTTTTTTTTACCATCTGTCTCTCTCATGTGCTGATCTATCCTCCCTTTTATTTCTGTTTCTCTGGCTCATTTACATTTCATTTAACACTCTTATATTTCCACTTCTCTTTCTCTCTTGGTTTTTCTATTTCACTTTCTCTCATTTACTTGCCTAAACGTTGCCAAACTTATGATATGTTTCTTTCTTTCTTTTTTTGGATATCACATGATTATGAGGGCAAATTGCAAAGTTGTATGATATCACACATTATATCAACACACAGACGCACGCATACACACACAGTGCATTCCCCAAGCACCCAGGCTCTTTCTAAAAGTAGACTCAGAACCACCTATGGAAGAGCAAAGTGTGTTTGCTTGTGTGTGTGTGTGTGTGAAAGCATTTTTCATGCATTTGTTCATTTGCCTTGCCAATGTGTTTTGTTTTTTTTTTGTCAAGGTGTGTGTGTTGATGCAAACTGTTTGACACTGTGTGTGTGTGCGTGTGTGCACAAATGCGCATGTATGCGTGTTCTTTGGTGAGAGAGTTAGAGCTTTTTGTGCATCACAGCAGAAAAGGAGGTCAGGGTTTGCACGGAGACTCGGGCATTCATCATCAGCCTGCTGCCGCTGCCGGTAATGTTGCCCGTTACAACCGTGATTAAGAGCCCCGCTTAGTTCCAGCAGCCGGTGCAGACGCACAAACACGCGCACACGTGTGTGTGGTACCAGCTACATCTCTGGTAGTCTGTAGTTGGACAGAAAACTCTCTTTTACACCGTCACCCAGTTCAACATGCGTCCATATGAGTGTGTGTGTTTGTTTGTTCGGGGGCTGTGCTGTACATGGTCTCTAACTGTGAGGAGGCTTCAGGGCCTGATGAGAAACCTGTCACAGTCACTCATGAAAAGAGCAATTCACTGCTACACACACGCACACACACACACACACACACACACACAGAGTCTTAGTGAGTGTATTTGTGACTCCTAATGGATGGATGTACACCTTAATTCCCATTTATGAATGCCAGAAAATTGGCAGCCTCTGTTCCTCAGCCATCTTCATGGGATAATGTTGTTCAAAAGTATATCAAGAAATAATTGCCATCATATCACACCACACCAGACAAAGCTAATTCAAGTCGTTTTGTATTTCTGGATTTATTCAATAAGAATCCAGATGCAAATCCATTAAGTAAGATAGAACAGCCACAGAATAAATAAAGGACGGTCAACTTTCCCAACTGTGGAAGTCATCATCAGTTTTCTTGGGCCTGTGATTAGTTTGCATAGTTGAATTATGAATCAGTTTTAAAAAGGACACATTTAAAGTGGATGAACACTGGGGTTTGGTTTTATTGATCTTTTTGGCTCATGTTTGCCTCTCCTCCCCTCCAGCCATTCAAGACGTGTTTGCCACCGACGACGCCCTTTGATAAGTTTCCTCATCTGTACTCCAAAGCAGACATCATTGTGTGACAAACCTCCTCCTGGTACAGAGAGAAGTACAAATAAAGACTGTTTAATGTATTTATTATATTGTATTTATTTAATCAGAACCTTTTTTTTTCCATTTGAGACTTAAGTGTTGTCAGCCAAGTTAGGGTTCACCCTGTGTAACACACTTTGCTGCCTAATATTACATCAGTTATGTTGTGTGTGTGTGAATCGGAGTCTGAGTGGGAATGTGCAACACAAGTAGGTCTAATCTGGTGACCCATTCTAAAAGACAGCATGTGTGCCTGTAGACAGTGATGGGTGTCAGAAATAGAAAAGATACAAACAAGTTCTTCCATGCTTTTCACCAATAGCTGTGCACTGTGCATACTGTATATTGGAAGAGTTGGGTTGGATTTTCTATGCTACATAATGTTCAATAGCCCAAGTTCACCATTCTTTTCAATAATAAAAGGCTGAAATATGTTGAAAAAGAAGCAGTGTTGGTACAATTTCACAACCATTAAATGAATGTTTACACAGCCAGTAAGATAAAAACTTCAATTCTGTCTTGATGATTCTATGATGATTTGGCATCTGATCCAGTCTGGAAGAGTAAGTCCAGTATTTTATGATCTGTTACAGGATGCCAGACTTCATCAGCGATCACAACATGGCTAAAATAAAGATCCTGTGTATTTTAACTATTGTTAGTGATGCACTGAAGGATTGCAGCATGATGCCTGATTATATGGATGTCCTGATGAGTGTCGTTGAGGACATTCACGATCTTGTCATAAAAAAGTAAAATCATTAGGACTGAAGCTAATGATAGTTTTCATTACTGATTAATCTGCTTTCATGATTAATTGTTTGTCTATGAAATGCCCCAGAGCCCATGCTGACTTCTTCAAACACCTTGTGTTGTTTTGTCTGACCAACCGTCCAAATCACAGACGATGATGATTAAGAAAACCATAAAATATTCACATTTAATAATCTGGCACCAGTTATTTTTTTTGCAATGCAAGACTTCATTTTCTGTTAATCAACTAATTGTTGCATCTTTGAAAAATACCTTAAAAATATCCTCCACAAGTGTATCATCTTTCTTTATTCGGCCTCCTTTTAGAAATAGTTTTTTATAGAGAGTTTTATTTAAAATTTGAGTCTGAATTATTTAGACCAGCGTTGAACCTCACCTGACACCTCCTGCCACCAGGCCCTGAGGCAGGGCTTCCTTGTGTAGTTGTCTGTTTTGATGGTGAAGTATGAAGTGAGTTCAGAGTCTCACCACTCTACCACTATCTGCCTCTGACACAGACACGAAAATTTGATCATTAAATCTACTTGTTAAATCTCTAAGGCAAATTTCCACTTGTCTACATTCTTTACTCCACGTTTTTTCCTTTCTTTCCCGTCTGTCTCACCCTTCTCCTCTCCCTCTCCTCCATGTTGCTGGCATTCCCCCGGGCTTGTGCTATAAGGCGTGGAAGAGGAGCAGAGACAGAGCATTTAGTAATGGCTTCTTAATGGGCTTGTCGACAGCCACATTAGAGCGTGCAGGCAGCGGGCGAGGCCGGGCAACGATATGCCAAGCCAGATGCCATACCAGCTGTGGCACTACGCTCGCTCACTCACACTCTCATTTGTAATCACATTTCTCATACGGATGGACGCCATGTGCGTAAAAGAAAGCAGACAGACGGGCATTTCCCCTCCGTTCTTGTCATACTTTTCATCTGTTTGTTTCTATCTGGTTCTGCTGGCATACGGCATAAATAAACTATGATCCGTAGTCTTAAAGGTTTGTTAAGATCTAAAAAAAATGACAAACACTAAAAAGAAGAATGACAGAGCAAGAAACGCAAGCAGTCCGGGGATCGTACAGGTTTTAACCAAATTCCCAGATTGTTTCAAAGAGAATACAGTCAAATGGAGCCTTGCAGTAGTTCAGGCAGCCACAGAAGTCATTTCATAGTCATGTGTTTCTCCAATCATGTATGCCAGACAGCCCATATAAACATTTGATGCTCATTAATCTGCATACAACAATGCTGAGCTCTGCATCCTTGCTGCTTGCTTTCCAAAAGTTTAACTCCCTCCACCTTCCAAGCCTCCACTCGTATTAGCATTTCTGTGAATTTTGAACATTTTTACTATGTGTTCATTAAATGTTCTGTATCTCAGACTCTGCCTGGACGTGTGTGAGCTCACGGACAGCCTGTGTCAAGCTTGCTCAGATTTGTTTCGGAGCATCAGATGAGCAAACCACCAAGCTAAAAATGCAATGTCGATGCAATAAATGGTTAAAACCTTGACATGAATGTCCTGACTGAAATGGTGCGATTATCAACCAAGCCATCTTTTGTAGACTTTCATCATAGTTTACCAACCAGCTTCCTGGTCCGACTTGACCTGTCGCACTTGCTGTAGCCTAACCGGTTCTTCATTTTGGAGGCAGATATGATATTGCTATTTTAAAGATTTAAAAAATCAAAAATTTTCTAATCACAACAATGTGACTTGAAACACTTTTTTTTTTGCCATTTCTGTACCACCATTTCTTATCAGCTATCTGTTGATATGTATGCAAAGACATTTTATAAAGTGTAGGATAGCGATTATGGCCAAAACAATGCAAAGTTGTATGTATTTGTCCAAACTCTACATTCAGTGCCACATTTCTCAGCTCTTACACACAACCAAACAACAATCTTTCAAAGGGTGCTCAGGGCATGAGAAAAGAAGGGAAAGGGGAGACCAGATGTAGAGAGAGAAATGTGAAGATGGAAAGGAAGGGTACACGAACACAAGTTTACCAACTAAATGTACAAGAGGAGACTGCAGGAAGGAAAGAAGGAAGTGTTCGATAAAGTCAAGGGAAAATGATGGCAGAGAGAGGGAGGAGTGATTTAATGAATAGATGGATGATTGAATCAATTAATGAATGTTAATGTGCTACAGTGTAACCAGGGACTGGAATGTCATTGCCAAAGGTCTTATAGGTCTCCAGTAGGGGGAGCCATGTGTCAGTGACTCCTGTCTGTGTCAGAGACCTTCATCGGTAAGAGTGTGTGTAGGTGTGTGTGTGTGTGTGTGTGCGCGCGTGCTGCCAAAGATTGTATAGTCAGAAGGTGATTCTTTGTTTCCTCATCTGATCTGATCTCGTTGCTACCAAACCAGATTTGCCTGTGTCAGCAATGATCAAGTGTGATGAGGATGCAAAGAGAATAACGTGTGTGTGCACGTGAAGCTGTGCTTGTGTGTGTGTGTGTTTTATATATTGGCAGCTGATAGCATTTTAGGAATTGAAGCCTATATACAGACTGGTGGCCCTCTACACTTTATCGACAGCTGCCAATTGTCACTCCAGTGACTGACAGTTCTGTATTGATGGACGGGACCTGCTGACGGAGAGATGGAGGACAAAACAAAAGGAAACAGAGCACCACTGGTGGAGAGAGGCAAAGGAGACGGCAAAGAGAAGGAGGAAAAAGGGCCAGAAGAGTATGTTGATGGGACCTATGAAACTTTCTCAAGGTCACGGAAAGGAGAGATGGGTAGGAGGGTTTCTAACTCAGGTCTGGACCAGTTCACAATCAACACCCAACAATATTATCAATCTAACCAAATGACAGTGCTCTGTAATTAATGAATTAGTGTATGTCGTTCACATTTCACTTCACTACTTCAATTACACATATTTAGACCAATACTATCGAAGGTTTGTTTTCTCAACGAATCATCCTTATCCTAACCATGTCGACACTGACTTAACAAACGTGACTTAACAATAGGTTTTTTCACAGCGGACATTTTGACTTGTCATAGTAGGAAAAGCACAGCTCTGTTACTGATAACATACAAATGATTCAGCATGCTGCAAAAGATGAGTAGTGGCTTCTTCTGTCCTGATTTCCATGGAAGTGTTTTCCACCTTTGTGGGGTCAGGACAGAGAAGTTCCTAAGGAGTCTACAGTTTGACCAAGGCCTGAAGGTATAAAAGCACTACAGCATTGATCTGGAAGCTGTAGTAATTTGTCTGTACATATTATATGTGCTCATGGGACATGTTTTCAGAGCCAGTCTTGGTACAAAATGAGTCACATATATGAGATGTAACAGGTACAATAACTGACCCATCTTATTCCTTAAACGTCTTAAGAATCTCTGAACTGAAAGGCATCATGACTCCACTTTGCAAAGTAGCTTTGGACTGAGCCACAATCTTTGCGCGTCTTCCGATTGACCTTCACAGCCCATCCCCAATACACACACACACACGGATCACCACCCAACTATCTTGTACACGCACGCACATACAGTACACATACTTGTGTCTATAGGTCTGTGTGTGTATATGTGAGTGTGTGTGTGTGTGTGTGTGTGTGTGTGTGTTGCCTCACCTCAGGAAACTTGTGGCTAATTCCATTAGTGGGAGGAGAGAGTATGTAAATGAGGGGAGACAGCTGGTGGTGAGGGGAGGTTGATGGAGTGAGCCTGGGGGTCCGCAGACACACACCCACACACAAACGCGCACATTGCAACACTTTCACACATGTGCGGATATTGTCTTCATGACAATATAAGGAGACAATGCATGCTCGCACTAAACATGGTGTTACACAAACATTAACACATGGCTTTATTCAGTCTCAGTTGGGTGCGGCCTGGCCTTCAGTCTACCTTAATTAGATATATATAATACAGAGCAGTCAGCAAATGAGGGGAGAGAGAGATGATTTTATTGTACCGCTGCACTTTTGTGTTGCACTCTTGCTGCCACTTAATGTGCTTTTACTCAACAGTCTCTGTCAATGTACAGCCCTGACCTCAGATGAAACATAATGTCCCTGTAATTCCACTGTTATGAATATAATGAGGACGTATTTGTAATAAATGTATCCACCAAGTTACCAAAAAACTAAAGTGTGATTAAACTTTTCTGGTCATATTTAGACACTCAAATCATTTGGTTAGTGTAAGAGAAAGATTCTGGTCTTGGTTAAATATTGACAAAGTCAGATGGAAATGTGAGATACACACTGTTTACTTATGATCCATCCAGACGATGGATTTACGATCCATCGTCTGCTGTGTCAAAATCCACATAGACCACAACCACCCCCCTACTTATGTGGAGAATTATATTCATCCATAGTCAGTTCAGTCAGTGAAGAAAAAGTCCAAGATGTCTTATGCTGATAGGTTCATTGAAGCTTGAACAAGGAGAACAGAGGATTTATCAATACACTTGTCCATAAATGGCCATTAGTCTACAAACAGGAAAATATGTTTACCTTCTGTGGTCAGACACGGTTATCTGACTCTGTAGAGTATGTTATGTGCCTATCTGTTGTGTCTAGGGAGTGAGACAGTACTATCCTCTGACCTCGGTTGCCATGGTAATGATCAGAATGACATCACAAGCATGCAGCTGCTTTGTAACTCAAAGAGAATAAGTCAGTGTCCCTATAACAATCTAAGATGTAACACTGTCCCTACAGTGACCCCAAGACCCCGTGTAAAGCCATATGTGACATGTTAGAATAGAAAATTATCTCAGACCTACGGCTCGTGGTAAAATGTAGCACTTCCTGCATTCAAAACATATTTCTTCTGTAGAACACAAACACTTATACACACGTAAAGTACTCAACGTGTGTGTGTGTGTTGTGGCGGAGTTGGGGGAGTTGGACAAAGGGTCCAGATGGTTGGAGAGATAGATGGAGTGATAGACAAGGCGAAGACAGATGACAAAGACAGATGTAGTCACTGTTTATCATTCAGGAGCCTCTCCCGTTGGTCACTGCTCTGCTTACACACACGCACGTACAGGTAGGTGTGTAGGCCATAATCCTATTGTGCATCAGCAGTGACCACAGTGCAGGACTCTCTCATCACCTGTCACCTCACACACACACACACACTATAATCCTGTCAGTACCTGTGATGGAATTTAGAGGGGATTTCATTTTTTTTTTTATAAAGGTAACAGCACACTGTGAATCATGGGAGCAAAAAAAGTAAAATCCTGGGCATGCGTGCACGTGCGCACACACACTCACACACTCTTTCCTATTCTTTCATGTCACTTTGATCCCCTTGCGTCTGTTCCTCCTCTGTTGCAGTATCAGTTTGCAGTGGAGGTACAAAATGCCTCGATAACAGGTGACGACTTACGTATTCGCGGCATCCATTATTTTTCACAAAATATTTATGCTTCTTCTTCTTCTACCTCGTGGCAATTTTGCATAATATTATAAGCAAATTAAAGTGAAAGCTGCCTGTGTGGGGCTGGAAATGGCTGCAGGGATACGGTTGCAGATGGGAGCTGTGAGGGTAAAGGCTACTAAATGGTGCTGAATGTTCCGAGATATACATTAAACTGTCCTGAAGCACAGGGACAGCATGTTAAAACTGTAATTGGGTGCTTTTTCTCTTTAAAGTGAGGTATTGTTGGCTGAATGTGATGTACTGTGCTTGATTGACAGGAAATGAGAGAGGAGGCCGGGCAGTCTGTCATATTGCTAATGTGATAGGTAATGCCCCGAGGACACACACACACACACACACACACGACGGAGTGACTCTATCTGTCTCTCTGTACACTCCTACACACACTCTGCCTCACTCCATCTCAATCTGTTTCCCATGTACACATGAACAGTTAGTCATTTTTTTCTCTTCACACACACTCTCCCTCTCTCTCTCTCTCTCTCTCTCTCTCTAAATCACTCACACACACACACACCGATATAAGCACTCAATGTTTGGCCGCGTGGCGTTTTACTGCAGGTTAATAATGAGAGGAGAGGTGTGTGACCCTGTCAGAAGTGTGAGAAACTGACCCAAAGAAATCAGACAGGGGCCGAGACCCCCCAACCCTGAGGGCATAAAGAGAGTGTGTGCACGTGGGTGTAATGGAGAGGGGGGAAAAAGTGTGTGTGTCCATCCACATCCTTCTCATGGATGACATATGTGGGGTCATTTACATACTATTACCTTTCTATTGGATGTGAGGCACCACACACACACACACACACACTCACACACACTCACGCACGCACATGGATTGGTGGATTGGCCTAGTGTGATGCCCCTGTCAGATGTCAGGATGCAGATGGGATGGGATAGAGGGGGGTAGGTCACGTCTGTTTCCCTCTCTCTCTCGCTCTCTCTCTCACACACACACACACACACACACACCTGTGTTGCCCCCCTAAGGTGCCCAGTTACTAAGAGAGTTGTCAGCACGTCTGTGTGAGGCTTCAACTGTTTGACATCTGCCAGAGACCCCCCAAAACACACGCGTGCACACGCACACACGTATCTCCCCTACAACCTCATTTCAGAACAACAGAGCATCTCCCAGTGATCAACATTTAGACACAGTCATCACTTACTGGTCCCACTGGTGCACTTGGGGCCAACACACACTTATCGGGAGAAAGAGTAAGAGAGGAAGATTGAACCGTAAGCCTTAGACAAGTTAGCAAAGAAATACTATAGCTATCTGTCCCAGTGTATGTGTGTGTGTGTGTGTGTGTGTGTGTGTGGTGTGTGTGTGTGTGTGTGTGTGTGTGTGTGTGTACGTGTGTGAGTGTGTGTGTTAAGGTTTTGTTTTTCAGCTCTCCATACTTACACTCAGAGTGATAGAGAGACAAGCCTCCATTTGTCCCACTTTCATACAAAGATAATGAAGCTGTCATTCTCAGACAACTTCATTGGATTGGTACAGGAGCAGAGACTGCTGCTCAGGGACACACACACACACACGTACGCACACACACACCTACGTAAGAACACAATGCTGGAAGCGATCCCCCTGGCCCCCGTTAAGCATATGTCAAATATAACCATGTATAGAAAGTGAGATTGTGTGACATATGTACAGCTGGTTGAATGGCAGAGACACAAAGCGCGGAGCAACACACACACACACACACACGCGTGCACACACACTCACACACCCAGCTCATATCTTTAACATGCAAACAGACAGACAGCCCTGATAGCGAATAAAATGAAATCAACCTTGAATGGCAAAATCCTCTGTGAATACTTGTCTCCTCTTTACAAGTCAATTTCATATCCTGTAGCTCCAGACAAATCTAAAGAGATTTGAGAACAGTGCAGAAACAGACGGAAGACGGAGAGGAATAAAAGGGGTGACTGAGAGAAAGAGAGTGTGATAGACAAAGAGAGAGAGAGAGACCCTGGTGAGAACTGGGATCGTGTGTTAAATTGGGGTTGAAAAGTCATAACAGTACCACCGATTCATAACTATGACTTGTACTGTAAGATTAGATAGGATTGGTATTCTCTCAGACAGCTCAGTGGGTTAAGACATATGGCATTATTTAATGATGTTGTGGGTTTAAGGTCTTTGCCTTTTTGTCAGCCTGTCGAAATGAATAACAATTTGCCTTCAAATGGCCTGTGTGTCTTTTAGTGATCGGTACGTCACCCTGCACAAATGCTGCAACAAAAGGAGATGACGTCTCTACATGCTTAAGTTTCCAAGCTTTGGAACTAGATTTGGAAATATAGATGCCAAACAAAACAGCTCCAGTATGACATACAGTACATTTCCATCCAAGTAGCAAAGTCATCTAATGGTCCCAGTAATTATGACTCTTGTCTCTTGGGAGCAAACAATGAAGTCAGGTGAATTTATACAGCAATGAGATGGATGGCTCAAGAGACCTCTGACTAAACATAAGAGACGACCAATGTTTCCTGTTTCTCACAGACATCCCTTAACTGAACCTTAACTAAGCAGTTATTTCAACTCAGACCATATTTCCCTAAACCTAACCAAGTCATGTAACCTAACCAAACTTTAAGAAAACTGCTGGAAGATCATTAAACATATTTATTGTTTTTTGACAGTTTTGGATGGCTTTGGGTGCCAATTTGGGCAATCAGAAAACATTTTTGTTTTCTTTCTTAAGGGCCATTACAGAGTATTTTGTTGTATAATATGGAAGTCTTGTGGATCTCTAGTGGCTCTGTAGTGTGAGAATGAGAGTAAATGAGGGAGGCAGTTAAGTTTTTTTATCCAATCATCCTCATACCTACTCATCTCTATTCAAAGAAAGCCATAATTACAGCTTTGAGTCTTTAGCCTCATAATTTACTCGTTCTGTCACATTATTTACAACTCTCTCTCTCTCTCTCTCTCTCTCTCTCTCTCTCTCTCTCTCTCTCTCTCAGCAGGGGTTCACCCCTATAATCTAGTCTGTTAAGTCCAATCCATATTCCAAGTTATTATCACTCTCATTTGCTTATTAAGTGCTCCCTTGTTTTCTTCAAATAAAGTTATAATTAGAGATTTAGTGTCGGCAGCTTGAAATACTATCTCCTCTTTATAGAATCTTGGGTGGGATGAGAGAGAATCGTGTTTTATCATACTCGAGGAGTTAATGAGGATGTGCACAGCTTGATATTGTGTTTGTATGTGTGCGAGGCGGTGTGTGTGTGTTTTCTAATTATGTCTCTGTGACAGCTTTCTGGCCTCCAAAATACCCATATACTGTATACCCTCTGTTGTTTTGTCTTCCCACTGATTTATGTTAATGAAGTCATTCACAAAGGAGAGAATATACATAAGCTTAAGCACAAAAAATGGCAGCCAAATTAACTTCATACTTCAACATTGTTTGCAATTTTAATTTATATTTAAATAGAAATGACATTTGGGGTCACTAAGTTTGTTTTATTTTGCACCACACAATGTGCTCTTTAGCTTATTTAGCCTAAATTACATTTGCAAGACCTGAGAAGACTTGGGCTTCGTAACTTGGTCAATGTTCGCAGCTTTGAATACCAATCACCGACGTTTCCTGAGGAAGAATCACTGATCCATTCTTACCTTCTCGTGACCCACCCTGTGGGCCCAGCCCTGTCTTTGAGAAACAGCAGAGTAGAGTACATTAAGACACGCCCCAGCAACACACTGATTACATATGCTAGCTACGGTAATGAGCTGAGCTGGACAGTGGAAGACTGCTGCTGTTTATGGCAACTCATTATCTGGCCCATTGACCAGAACTGTTCTACACATCATAGAGCCCCGTGTCCTCTACATCTATTCGACCATCACTCTCTCTACTTGTCTGGATGGGGGATGTAATGTAATGTGTGTGTGTGTGTGTGTGTGTGTGTGTGTGTGTGTGTGTGTGTATGTGTGTGTGTGTGTGTGTGCGCGCGTGCGCACGTGTCTGTGGTGGGTTGAATGGACTGGTGTGTGTATGTGATAGCTAAGACGTGGTTGTTGGATGGATGAATGAAAGGATGAGTGGATGGATAGAAGCGATAAGGTGTTTATGTGTGCTTGCGTGCATGTTTGCTTTCGTGCGCGCCTACATAATGAAAAGTAAGATGATTCCTAGGCTAATGATCTCACACCCGCACATGCAGCATTACACGTTCATTTGAGTAATACTCTGTGCCGTTAGTTTCATTTAAGTGTGTGTTTGTGCATTTCGGTATTCGATTATATGCTGAAGTATCTTTCCCCGCGAGTGTGAGTTTGTGTGCGCCTGCGCGGGCGCGCGCATGTTACTATGATCGCCTGCCAAAGTAAAGTGTTTGCAGCCGAGAGAGACAGGGGCGCTAAGCTCAAGGGCACATTTGTTTCAAGCTAATGATAGAATGTAAATGGAGCAAATTTCCTCTGCAAGAACAGAAGCTCTCTCGCTCAAACACACACACACACATACACATAAAGACACACTTTTTCTCATGCACACACACACATACACACACGCGTAGCGGCATCGTGTTGATGGAGTGCAGAATCTCATTACACATCTAATAGAATAAGTGTAGTGTGCGTATGGGGAGAGGAGAGGAGCAGCCAACCTGATTAGCCTTATCACTTTATTATGCCGCTCTGCACGCAGCACACAGGACAATTGCATTAGAGAGGAGCAGATGAGCTGAAGGCAAGGAGAACTCAGCAAACACAGCCTTAATTGATTCCTCACCAAATTAGCAGGGACAGGTGGGGGGCTCACCGGCTGCGTGGCTGCTTGACTGACTGGATGCTCGGTCGCCTGCTTCACCGAGTGGCTGACTTGTTGACTTGTTCGGTGGTCGGTTGACTAAGTTACATCAAGAGTAGCTGACTGACTGATTGGTTTGCTGACTGGCTGGCTGCATTAGAGGCCTTCGTGGAGCTGAAGGTGAGGAGAACATGTGAACACTTTCAGTGATTTCTCACGAGGGACGCGAGGCAACAACCTAAATGACCTGCCAGATGACTAACTTTATATAAATATGGAAATTATAATAGCATTAAGTATCAGCTATCATCTATAACTGCCTAACTCAGGTCTGTTGGACCACACTGTACCCATCAGGGCACCTTTATGTTTAATTATGACAACTAAGACTTTTTCCACACTAGCGGGAAACTCCTCAGAAAATGACCCATAATTGTGTCTTTTATTTTTTGGAGCAAGAGGTCGGATCTGAGTGTTATTAATTATGTTGCTGATAGTTATTCCTGTGTTGAAAACCTGGTTGTTGGGTGGTATGTGAGGAAGGGTGGGGAGGGTGGGTGGGGGGTGCTGGGTGGTTGTTATGGGGTGTGGGAGGAGGAAAGAGGGGGACACGCAGGACACAAGGGGGAGAGAGTTTGTCTTTGTCTCTGTAGGTCCCCCCGAGGGGATTGTGGGATAGTGGAGGTTAATGAATCTGATTGGCTGGTGGGAGTTTTTCTGCTGCTGCTGCGGTTTGCACAGTCGCAGGGCTTTACTTTTTCTTTTTTTCTTTTTTTATTTCGCCAAGTTTGGCTTCGGCACAGCGCGGCATGAAGGACAGAATGGCAGACAAAAAGTGTGCTAAATTTTACTGAAGGTGTGGAATGGACTGGAACTTCGAGTATACGATGTTGAGGCGCTGAATTAGACATGCAGAAACATACAGTTCAGACAGATGTGGACACATAAGCTTATCGACACCTGCAGTGATACACTGCAAATAATATTCTTATGTTATTTTACTCTTAATAACATAAACATACCAGAATCTTTGATGTGACCATGGTATTTCTTATTATAATTATCTTTTTAAGGAGACTTCTTTCCTCCTTTTATGCGTCTCAGTCTGACTGTGGTATTTGTTATTCATCTGTCTTTAAAGTGGATTAACAATAACTAATAAAACACATCACATTTTTACAGATAAACACACTCACACAGCTTATAGGAATGGATGAGAGTGTGCATTTACTGTGCTTCTTGCTGATACAACTCTCACAATGCACACACACAAAAGCGATTTTTGAATCTAAAAATATTTCGCTTTTTGTGTTCTGATTGATATGTTTCATTAGTCATTTAGAGAAAACCAGAGAGAAAATTCTTAGCATCATGTAAGCCCTTGAATTTGTCTTTACACAAGTATCTACCCACATCTGATAGATTTTTGACAACTTTGAAAGTTGGCTGCCCTTCAAGTGACTACACCTTCACGAACACGAATGCAGAATAACAATATTACATTGTTTGGCCACCAAGGAGAATTCTGTGTTTCTGTAAGATGAAGTGAATTCTTTATATTTCTTTATATATACATATACATATCAAATTTTAATATTTTAGCATTTTAGTCAACATTGATATTGCAGCTAACTGCACCAAAGAATAAAATCTAGTTTAGTAAACAAAAAAATTAGTAAACATTTCAGAACACATTGAATTGTGGAACTCTTTGAATCTAAGAATAACAAGTCCTAAACTCATGACAGATCGAACTTTGTCTGTGTCTCAAACGCAGTTACATGCATGTGAAGCTATGTGTGTATGCACACACAAGCGCATACATTCGTCCATGTCTGTGTGTACGTGTGTGTATGAAACTGTATGTGTGTGTGTGCTAATGAGAGTGGGGGGGAGCGGGCCGTCGCAGCAGTGCGTCCTCTGCTCTCCCGGCAGGTCACTAGCGACAGATGTTCTCAGCATATGTGGCGAATTAATTAGCCGCTAGTAAACAGAGGGGGCTGCCGCCATGAGCTGCCGGTCTGTGCCGCCGCCGAGCCGCAACGGGCCGCCTTTTGTCCAAATTCCTCTTTTCTCGCCATCCTCCTCTGTTAGATAGTTATGGGGAGCATCATTCTTTTTGATCAGTGGACCCATAATGAGTTAGGGGCCACGTGTGTGTTTGAATTGTGTTTGTGTGTGTGTGTGTGTGTGTGTCTTTCTGGGGGAGGCGGTGGGTATAACTGCGTGTGCACATGCATGTGTATTCTGCGGATCAGCGTCTCTTGAGTTTAGAGCTAAACGTGGTTTGTGTGTGTGTGTGTGTGTGTGTGTGTGCACGTCAGTACCCCATCATTTGGACATGGCAGTGAGCCTGTTTTTGTGATGAGAGATCCCCTTGATGACCTAATTGGTTGATTGAGGTGCATCTCTGCATGTGTGTGTGTGCCAGGGCCTCGCATTCCCAGAACTGGGAATGTTTTCACAGCCTCGGAACAACTTGGCAGAGACTGGAAACACTTTGAGAGGTGTTTGGATAAACATGCACACTCACAAAGGGACACCATGCTGACACGCCTGGACTGTATGCGTGGCCCTTTAAAAGGAAAGAACATTGTTTTAAAAGCAATTTTCTCATCACCAAAGTATTTGGGTGCATCAAAATGGATCACCACCAATGGATCTCAAGCGATCCGTCACGGCAGAGGTGCCACATTCACTGTGAGCCACAGGGGAAGTAAACTCTGTATGTGAGGGGTCAAATCAAGCATTTCAGTGTGACTGCTTGTGGGATTTCATTTAAAAATAAAACTGAAATGCGATAAGTCACATTGTAAAACTGCCTTTGATCAACAGTGTTTGTGTTAGGGCATGGTTTGGTGTGTGAAGCTTGTGAGCTTGTGTGTGTGTGTGTGTGTGTGTGTGTGGCTGCAGTAATGAAGTTGTTAGTTAAAGTGGCCCCCACCCCTTGGGACTGGCTTAAGCTGTGTGTGATTGCTTAGGGATCGGGCAGATACACACACACTTATCATTATCCACACACACACACATACACTCAGAGTCATTACTCCATTACGCACATGGACTATTGATTTTCTGCCATCTTTCCATCAGGTGAGAGCTTGCCAGGGAATATGGGAATGAACGCCTGGCTAGGAAAATCAAACTGTCACTCCTCCTTTCCTCTCTTCCTCCCTTCTCTCCTTCATTACAGACAGATGACAGGTCAAAGCTGCTGCCGTTCACGCCGTTGTTTTTCCTCCATCCGTCATCACTCAATCACTTTTTTTGCTCCCTTAACATCTTCATCCAACAAATCTCTCGGTCTGTTGATGTCCCTTCTCATCTCTATCCGTCTAGTCTATTTCTCTTGTATTTCACTTTTCACTCCAGCTCAGTCTTACTTCTCTTTCTGATCGTCTCTATCTCTCTCTTTTCTCTGCCTTTGCATGCCCATGCCTTCCTCTCTCTTCCTCCCTCCAAGTGATGGATTCAGTCCTCTGTTTTCTTTTCCCTTTCCCCCTCTCCTCATCCCTCTTTCCTCAAGTCTCCAACACTCTGTACAATCAATCAGCTGCCCCCTCCTCCCTCCCTCCATCCATCCCTAAACCCCTTAGTCCCCTCCGTAGTCCCTCTTTCCCCAGATTTCCTCCAGCACCCCCCCCCCCCTCCCCCACCCCTACCTTTGCATCCCCTTTCTTCTCTTCTAATCGGCATCTTCCTGCACTTCCTCTCTATCGTTCATCACTTCCTTTCCTCCCTTTTTCCTCTTCCTCTACCTTCAGTGCTCCCTCCCTTTCATCTCACTGTCTGTGGTCAAGTTAAACATTTATGAGCCACTTTTAACAAGACAAGTCTTCCATAATCCTCTCCATGTCCTCTTCAGTTCCTTTCCTTTAACTCCTCATCTCCTCGTCATGCCCTTTTCCCACTTCTCCTCTACCTTCCACATCCTCACTCTCTTTCCTCTCTTCTTACTCCCCCTCTCCTCCCACACCATAACCATTCCTCACCCCCTATCTACCTTCCTCTCTCTCTCTCTCTCTCTCTCTCCCCAGTTCACCTCTTGTCCTCCTCCTCTCCCTTCCTCACTTTATCTCTCCCTTCCTTCACCTCCCGTGTCTCCTCCCTCCTCACCTCTCCTCCCTGAGAGGAGGATATGGGATCAGTGGATGTAATTCACTGACAAGGGTATCTATATTTAATATTAATGGGCGCATAGGACCCTTCACTCTGACACTCACACACACATATGGACACACACATGCTCGGTGCCAAATAAAGAGTGATCAGAGGCTGTGTAAGGTGCTGCGTTGTAGCCCCCAGGATAGACGCCTTGTGGACACACACACAACACACACACCTTCCCGCGTAGCACTCGGCGCTCCAGGATGGATGTGGCATCATTAGGCAGAGTAGTGTGGCCGTTCTCAGCAGAAACGGCCACGCCGGCGGTACACATCAATCTAGCACCGCACGCTCCCTCAGATACTGTCTCGTTCACACACACTCACAAACAGAGAGAGGGGAAGGAACAGAGGAGAGCAGTGAGGGTTTCTGCGCAAGTACAAACATATACACACACACACACGCACCATGGGCCTTGTAATGTATCTGGTGCTATCTTCCGCGCTCTGTGTGTGTGTGTCTCTCTCTCACACACACACACACACTTCCATTGTCTAATTTATTTACTGTTGGAAAGTGCCACCAAGGAGAAAGGGACAGAGAAGGAGAAAAATAATGTTCACCCTCTTCTTCTTCACTTCACTTGTCTTTCCTTTGGGTCTCTTTCTTCTCTTCTCTTTACTTCCTTTGATATAACTTTCACCGATTGGTTTATTTTCCTGGTTTATTTGTTTGTGTGTGTATCACACATCGGAGCTTTGCAAAATACTGATTCTGAATTAATGACTACAATATTTTCACATACGCACCTACCGTCCTACAGGAGGCTTAAACAGTTCAATTTAGACTTTATTATCTGAAAACGGAGTTTCTTTTTGCAGCAAAGGCAGGTCAAGAAGAGGATGAAAAAAAAAATCAAATAAAACAATACATTCACTAGCTTTGAAAGCGCTGATACAATATGCATAATACAAAATGTGGCCTAGGTCTAAATCTGCCACTTTTGGACTTTTTTAAAAATCTAGTTATTACACATCTTTGCAGGCATTACAGTAAAGCATATTGTTCTTTGTTTTTGACACGATACACATGTTTGACACCCAGTGAAACAAAACATCCTCTCCTGTTACAAAGTCACTGAACACTTTCACAGCCTTCTGCTGGCTCTGAATACTTTCTGACCCTGCACTGACCCTGCATACAGAACACCGGTGTATATGAGTTATATTTATCCCCTTTTCTTTTTTTTTTTACTGACGTACTTCAAGGACACCTGACCACATATTAATAATTTGTTGGTGTTTTATTTACTTTACGCATTTTCTAACACGGTTCTGAGAAATGTTCCGAAATTGAGTGAGAAAATATCGGTATCAGTAAGTAGCAACACGGTGCATGAGTTATGGAAGTATTCCATCTTAGCAATTTTCTCTTCATATTTCTGGTTTAAAAATGAATTTTAAATAACATTTTATACATAGTGCATGTCTGTTTCTCCACCAACATAACTACTTAATCCATCCTAATAATGTCCATATCTACAACTATATATTACAGAGAAAAATCACCCACATGGCTGCTTTAATATAATGATTTATGGGGTAAAAAGTTGTATCTCGTCTATACGCTACGGGTGTTTAACACATATTTTAGTGTTTTCCTTGTGGTAATGATCTCCATATCAGAGTTGTTGAGAATAACAAGCGTCTACTGCAGATACCATCTGCCTGCAGGCTACACACAGTCTCACACACACAGTGGTCTGTGTTTGTGTACGTGTGAGTGTGTGTGCGCATTGGTGTCTCCTTGGCTTCAATTGATCTGTGGGTATCACACTGTATCAAGTAATAGAACGCGTTGGAACAGGGGCAATATTTAAATGAAAGGGTGAGTGTGTGTGTGTGTGTGTGTGTGTGTGTGTGTACATGCACAGACACAAATAAATACCTGTGTTTTTGTGTACGTGCGTGCACCTGCGTTTGCGTGTGTGTTGAAATAAAAAGAGAGCGTTCGTGGGACGAGTGCAGAGCAGAGTTTCTCTCTGCTCCTCCAGCCGACAGATGAATAGACGGCCCTATTGGTAATCAATGGTAAAACTCAAGCCATTGAGCAACTGTCCGCCTTTTCAATTGTGTCCCGTTTGAGAAACAATTTGACAATAACGTCAGCTTGAGAAAAAAGACACACAGTCAATATACAGGGGGAGCCGTGTGAAGGACAATTTAGAGCGCGTCGTCATCTATATGTGAGTGTATGTGTGTGCGTGTGTTCTTTGTCCCAGTGTTTTTTTGGACAGTGCTGACAACAGAGCATTGTATACCCTTCACTGATAAACAGCTTCCAGAGTCATTAAAACAGAGTTAGTGTGTATGTATGCAGACATACACGGACACACTCGGGCGGCAGAGAGACCAAAGACAAATGTTTAAAATTGAAATTTAATCGCAGCTTATGTGTACAGTTGAAATTCAAGGATTTAGTTCAGATTGTGAAATGATAAAGGAATGAATTATAAATTATGTCTAATATATGTTTATGGTTATGATTATCAAAATCACTATGCACATTTGATCTTTTCAGTTTTTATGTTGTGAGAAATACATTCATGAAAACTAATGGAGGAACAATGTTGTAAATGTTTAGTTTAACTACTCCCTAAATCATTTATCAAATAGAGACATGATGTGTTAATATTATATTAATGTAGACAAGATATTTGCAGATGTTAATGCTGATGCCTGATTTAAAGATGAATACATTTTCAGGAAAAGGGGTAAAAAAAAAAAAAAAATAAAAATGAAAGCATGAGAATGATAAAAAATAATATTTGTCAACAACATGTCATTCAGTCATTTATAAGTTTTTATTCTTTCCCCCTCATAATTCACACAATTGACATTTACGGCGAAGAAAGACGAATATGCCGAGTTTGCAAGAACTTTTTTGCAACCTCCAACAACATATGAAAATGTTTGCACGCCTACTCTTTCTCTCACTGGCGTTCCCTTGCTGCCATCTTTTGTCTCGCTCTGTCCCTCTCATCCTATATGGGACTGCGGTTGTCAGAGGTTCTTCCAAGGAGAACGTTTATGTGCATACATGGCCGCTGAATGATGTGTTTTCACAGTCTGTTTAAATGCATGCGTGTGGCTCCATAAGCGCGTCTGTGCGTGCACGCTCAAATATTTTGTTTAGTCGACAGTGTTCGCACGTGTTTTTTTTTTTTTTTTTTTTTTTTTTTTTAGAGGTTGTCATGACCATTTGCACACATGCACATGCCCCACCATACTGTCTTAAGTTGTTAGTGCTGAAATTGTTGTCGGATGTGTGTGGTTGATTAAAGCAGGGGTCCCAGGGCTCTGCCCCCCTCCCATCCATCAGTTTGATAAGTTCCTGAACAGGCAACATATTGCCTGGGACACAAAGACACGGCCGGGGATATCAATTTCAACTGTCTGTGTGCGCTGTCACGCACACTCACATAACTACATACTGTCAGATGCACATAACCACACAGGGTTGCTGACTGATTTCAGCACACACACTACACGTACAAAACATCGGAGGGGAGGGCAGAGGTGAAGGGGGGAAGGGGATAGAAAACGTACGTCTATAGGTGTGTGTGTGTGTGTGTGTAGGGAGTCAGTGGGCTGAGCAGTGAACAGAAGTGTTAAAGAGCTTTCGTTGTTTTTTTACCCAGTATAAACCTTGTAAACTCCTTTTGTGACACTTCATGGTGCCGAGTTTTCTGCTAAATGACAGCTAATGTTACACAATGAAAAGAAAAGGTTGATGAAGTAGCAGCTGAATAAATGTACCTGTTTTGTTCAGTCATAGTCCGGTTACTTCTTCTCTTTATTATATGTGTCTAGCCTTCATTTCTGTAAGTGTGAACCTTACCAAAATGAACGATGTAATAAATTCCATTTTTCCATTCCCTCGGGTATTGTAAGTTTATTTATAGGCCTCCAAACTGTAACCCACCCAGACCCACACTGGCCCCGTTTGTCCCATTAGCCACAGACCCAGCGACCAGGCTTCTGTGTGCGTGCGTGTGGATCAATAACCATCCTAGAGGTGTGGATAGCGAGGGGCAAGGTGAGGGTCAGGGTTAGCCGCCCAGTGCTAGGGAAATAAGTGGATAAACAGATGAGAAGAAGAGCGAGAGAAATTGAAGCAAATGAATTACAGGAGAGAAATTGCAAGTGTAATTGTGTGGCGTTGCATAAATGATTGGATCGTTTCAGATTTTTTTTAGTAAGCACAGAAGACAGAAACATTTGAAAATGTATTTTTTGTTTAATAGGTGATGTTGTTTGTGCGATAAATTTTTCACTCAATTTGTGTAGAAAATGTATATAACTGCATACTGTGTATCAGCCTTTAAATTCAGTTTCATTTGTTTTATTCGGCCATGCTGTTCTGTTTTTTTTTGCACAAATGTAAAAACAAACAAAAAAAAAACAAAAAAACAAAAAGTGATCTAATATCATACTGTTAATCATGTCACCTTTGGGAAACATTCTGAATTAATGTAACAATCCAAAGATTCACATACTGACACAGTATGTAAGGCAAGGTGTGAAGTATCTTTTCACACGGCTTTTATCGTAGCAGCCACTCAGGTTTCCTTCACAGCTGGCAAACTTCTTTTTCCAGTGATAGTTTCATCTGTCAGCCACGCGCACTCATCACACACACACTCATCACACTCCAGCACGTACAGTGACTACTAGGTTTTGCGCTCTGTGTAATCGAATCTAATTCTCCACCATCAAAAGAAACAGAAAGCGTGGCGTCAGCATCTTCTGTTCGTTTTTGCATGGCCACCGATTGTCCTTCCTCCTCCACTCTATACAACAGACAACAGGAAGTTGTTTTTCCTCTCTTTACCTCTCTCCCTGTCTGATCATGTCTCTCACTTATGCTAAGTTAGGTTTTCCACACTGCATAACCATGTCAAATGGAGTCCTCGCACACATGCGTGCGCACACAGTCCTATTCTCATGATAATGGATTCTGTGTTGTTGGCTTTAGGGTCAGGAGGTCAACATAAGCTTCTTAATGGACTGTGAAATAACCCTAACTGCATTAACCTCCCAGATTTCACATCTCACACACACACACACACACACATGCATGTGCATGCATTCTCATACATAAAAGTGTATACATGTAGACACACACACTACTCTCCCACACAGAAGCTGAGATGCGATTGGATTGGTCTTTAATTGGCGGGGCGATCACACCTTGAGTGTGAGAAGAGAAGACCCTTCAATCAAACAGAGTGATGGAGCGAGGGATGGAGAGGAGGGAGGACAGGAGTACGAGATGGATGGAAAACAAATGAGCGAACCTAAAAAGAGGACACCGTTGTGTCATGCAGGACCGCAAAGCTCGTCCTGTGCTTGGACTCTGGTAGAGCACATACACACGCACACACACACATAGTCAGGCTTGCATTAAGATAATGTGCTGTGCAAATACTGCTTTACCTTTTAGAGTGTATTAGAAAGTGGATGATGTTCAAGTACAAGCTCGGTTGGTATATAGGGAACCAGCGAGAGGCTGCCGCTGGCTAAGTTTGACCTCAGCCCAGTGTCATTCTCCATATGCTCTCCTCTAATGCAATAATTCCACTGTGTCTTTGCAGTTATCAAGTGGCAAGTGCTGTCTGTCTGTCTGTCTGTCTGTCTGTCTGTCACCTCTCCTCTCCTCTCCTCTCCTCTCCTCTCCTCTCCTCTCCTCTCCTCTCCTCTCCTCTCCTCTCCTCTCCTCCTGTGCCAAATGGGTATCTCCCTCAGAGGGGCTCACAGTGGATTTTGGGGGGGATTTAGCTCTGTGTCTTAAATCAGTCTTAATTTTTGCTCTCTGCCATTAAAGAGCCGCCATTAAGCTCTTCTCTTCTCGCCTCATTTCCCTCTTCCTCTTGTTTCACTTTTTCAATTTGTGTGAGAGGGGGAGTTCACTCCTCATAAAATTTCACTTTGGCCAGCCTATCATTTGCATCTGAGCCAATAAATAGCAATTAGCATTAACAATTAAACCAGCCAGTGGAACCGCGGGCAGCTCCCTGAGATGGCCTGATGGATGGGAAGGTGGATAAGAAGGAAGGGAGGGAAGATTCAGTGTGGGTGTGTTGTGTGTGTGTGTGTGTGTGTGTGTGTGTGTGTGTGTGTGTGGCTACTTACTACATGAACTCTCACAGGCCAATCCAGTATATCTTGCACCTTCATTTTCTTCCCAAAGCTAATTTATCTACTGTCTCAGTGGCCCAATCACAACATACACATATGCAGTGTGGACAGAAATGCGAAGCTGCCACGCCATTTAGCACTCAGATATCGCACAGATTTTATTGTTAATTACACTCATTAAACAGCAACTGTTTTTGGTGCTCCGTTTTATTTTATTATACTGTTTTTCAGCACTGCACAGTGTTTCAGGTTCATTCATAAGGATCTGATGTAATGAGGCCACCCCTGGCCTGATAATGTCTGTTGTGTCAAATTGCGTTTCTATTAACACATCTTTAGTTGAGGCTGATATTATTTTTAACACAAAAGCTGCTTATTGATCTCCAAAGGAGAAATTCGTCATGTTGGGATTTGGTGGAAAAAGTATCACTTTATAAGTTGTTGCCTCGCTGCAGCTAGAAAAGGATTACTACGTACAAATATAATAATAATAATGATTTTAAAAAAAAACAGACATGGTTTAACACACATTTGTAACAAAAAAAAAAACATGACTGTATCATTATGACTTAGAATATCATAATTGCAAGATAAAGATCTGTGAATAATGATAGTATACTTTGCAATTATCACACAACTGTGAGATGAAAATCATTTCTCATAATTAGAAAAAGAAAATGAAAAAAGTCACATATACGGATTATTACTATTTTTTTCTATGATGGATGGAATGCACTTTTGTGCGCACTTTTGTGCATGATTGTCCCCGATATGTGTCTAAATACAGCAAGCATTTATGATGCGGTGCTGCTGACACCCGTGTGCAGGCTGTCTCCATGTCCCCTACCCCTCTGTGTGTACCTCCACCGTGCCGGTGGTGAGAATATTGTTGGTGGCTGTGACGATCAGTCCATCTCCATACATTAATCACCACCAATAGAAAGCCCTGACACAGCAACTACAGCAGTGCCACTGCCCTGCCTAACAAAGCATAGAGCAAGGACACACAGCGCCAACAGCGGAAAGGGAGAAAAGAGGAAGAGAGGGTGGAAGTGTGTGTGTGTGTGTGTGTGTGTTGGGTGGAGGTGCAGATAAAGAAAGGGAAAGGGGGAGCTAGATGGGGAAATATGGAAATGTAGAAAGAAAACAATCATGCTTTATGTTTCCCCCTCTGTCTTAACCTCTCTCTTTTTGTCTGTCTTTCTCTGTCTCTCTTTTTCTCTTGTTCTCCTGGTTTTTATTGTTATTACCACGGCAGCGCCATTAGAGAGCTCTACGTTCTTCTCCACTGGAGCAATAAATGAAGAGGGCCTCACTCCTTTTTCCTCCTCAACCTCTCCTTTCTCATCCCTTCTTCAGGCCCTCGCTCATCTCCTTTCTCACCTCCCGATGCTTTCTTCTCAGTTCTCTTTTCCTCATCTGCGATTTTCTTCTCATTCCTTCCGTTTTTGCCCTTCGCACCTCACTTTTCTTGGTTTAATTATCACCTCTGGATTTTCACTTCTTAGTCTTTCTTTCTTGTACAATTTGTTCCTTTCTCCTTTCCTGTCATCTCTTCTCATGGCAGACTAACATGATCTAACTATAACACAAACCCTATGACCCTATCCCACTTTGTAAATGACACACACACACACGCACGCACACACACACGGAGGATGTAGAGTGCAGAAATACTTGTAAGGGACAGATGTTGCAGCCATGACAAATCACCCTCTGTGATTAAATGCTGGTTTGAGTACAAAGGCAACACTTTGGACCATTAATTAGTGATCCAAATGCATAACTACAGCAGTCAAACACCAACTGAATTACATCACACTTGCTTGATGTCATCAGTGTTGTGTTACGGCACGGTCACTGCTGTAACCACACCTGGACTGATCATGCCTTTAGGAAAACCTAAGAAGATCTTCATTAATTGATATTTTTCAGTTGATTAAATGACTTCAATGAATTGTATTTATGACACCTAGACTACCTGAGTGTGTATAGTGGTCAGTGGTTGTGTATAACAACTTGATAAACACATGTCTGCTCCCATTTCTAGATATGCACACATGTGAATTTCATAACTTTTTCAGATTTAAATTACAGATTTAAATTACTAAGTTATTACTAATAACTTTATGGTCTCATGTAACTCCTACAATACGCCTCTTAAAACGTAATCTATAGTGCAATAAAAAAAAATTCAGGCCTCACCATTATCATGTTCTAAAGTAGGATTAATCATTTTTATTGTACTGTCATATACTGTACTGCCTGTTTTTATTTATTTATTTATTTAATATATAAAGGACATCTAGAAAGAATAGAAACAAGTGTGTGTGTGTGAGAGAGGCGGTGTGTAAAAAAGAGGTGTAATTGTGGTATAGAAAATGTAGATTTGTACAGTGTATCTTTAATTTTAAAAAATGAAAACACACTTGTCTCTAATACATTACAGATAATTAAATATACTTTTATGCAAACCGGTATTGAACATAGAAATAGCCATAGACAAGGGGAAAGGGGACTCTGAAAAGTTAAAAAAGGATCACACGTTGAGAGAAGCGAGGACTAAAAGACACTAGGGGTCCCAACACTGAATGTACTACAACCAAACACCAGCCAACAACACACAGAGATTCATATGAGGACATTGGAGTCAGCTGCCCTATCGAGTTCACCATATCGTATGAGACGAGACATAGACACAGCATGCAGACAGAGATTTTCAAAAAAGAACCACAGAGATGTAAAGTGAGTAGAGGACTATATGGAGTTGTAATGGGTGGGATAAAGTAGGGAGACATGTGGGTGGTGGTTCGGGGAGCAGATGCCAAAATGGTGTGACAGTGAGTGCAAACAAGGAGACAATGAGGGTGGAGGGAGCAGTGGGTGGCTGCAAGGAGAGGTGAGCAAGAGGAGACTATGGGAAGTGCGTATTAAAACAATATTGAAGGGCATTCTGGTTGGGAGGAGGACTAAGATACTTGCTTTGTATTCAGAATACTGTACGGTGATTCTGACCTTAAAGGGTCATCGCAAATGCTGATATTGTTTTTGTACTTAAAATGCTTTTGTGGCAGACAAAAAACAAGCTTTTGGTCCCCCATGACTTGTGCTTATATCATCCCTATACAGTCCTTTGTATTATGTACTTACACGCAGAAAAACTCTGAGCTCAGACGCCTGAAATTACGTAGAATGCGATGAAATGTGACACTAGCACATTTGTTACTGTCTAAACAAGTGCTGCACCATGGGTACTTGTGTCAACGTGACTTGGCTTCTTCTATTTTCGTCAAACTAACGCTTTCTTCTACAGCCCTTTTTTCCCCCAACTTTCTCGTCTCTTTTGTTGAGCCGTGAAATTTAGTCTGCAGAGGTCAAGCGTTTATGTTTGTTAAAAGTCACTAAAAGTGTATTACATAACAATGATGTGTCCTTATGAAGTGAATAACAACACATACAGATGGCATACTAAGGCTATGCGGTCAGTGGAATTTAAAAGGAGGTTTTCTTACCTCTCAAAGAAAACCAGGAAGTTTGGGTTTATCTTTCTATTAGGCAAGGTCTGGCAGGTCCTCATACTCCACCGGGCACAGCTCTGTGACGTCAAGGCTGTGATGCACTTTTGGTCCGTTCTCCAGGAACGCTTCAAAAATGTTTGAAGTTTTGCCCACCAAACTTTGTTGACTTGCTCAGATTTGGTAATTTGCCCTTGCTTTGCGTGCTTCTACCGTGGATTCTTGTTTCCAGGATTGTGAGTCTGCACAGGGTTATTTAGAAGATCTCTGTGCCGTTTTTATTTCTGAATTCAGATCAGCTCAATCTGTGCTGGTTGACATACAGCTCGTCATCCGTCAAAAATAGACTAGTCATGTATTTTCTGTGGACAGGAGCAGAGAGCCGCTTCTGTGATGCTTCTGAAACACGCTGTGACACTTCTGGTGGAATCACAATCATCTAGAACGTGTGCGATCAGCTCCGGCGGTCGCAGCGCAGCTGGAACGCATCGCAGCCATGCCCGGTGGAATTTAGGGGTTACACTGACATACCATCTCAGCAGCATCTAGAGGTAGTGAAAAAAAAAGCTTCTAATAATAGGAAAATTCAGGAGAGATATTACACATATTAGAACATTTGTCCTTTGAAGGTCCAGTGTGTCAGATTTAAGGGACAATGTTTAGAATGTGGCAGTCATGGCTTATAATATAATAAATATATATCATAATAAGCTAATAATAATTTGGTTTCAAACAGTGAAGATTGCTCAGTGCCACCGCTAAAGCTGCATAAGTTGTAAAACTTCACCGAACTCTAAAAATGTAAAGACCTTGAATGGAGATGGAAGGGAGAAAGTGATGGCAGGCTGAAGAGGTGAGAAAGAGAAGATTATGTGGTAATAGGGAGTCAAAAAAAAGTTTTAAAAGTCCCTCCAGTAAAAGTAACAGTTTGTGGAGACTGTGGAAGAATGTTCTGTATGTGTTGGCAACTGCCTTATGAAAACACATTAGCCTTCCAGACAAAATCTAAATAGCAGTAGAGGGTGGATGGGGGCACGATTAACAAGTCTATACCTGCTCTTGAAGACAACGACAATGTGCTAACATTTTACTGACACATCGGGCAGACAGACAAATGGGAAGGAGGGAGGGAAAGAGTCGGGATGCCAAGGTCAAGGTCATTAAATCAATGAGAAAAGTGAGGAAGACCCTGTGAAAATGTACCATGCATATACATACACACACCTCTACATATAGTATTTTTTGACTTCTCATTCTCTGATGGATGAAAATATGCTCACTTATATCACTCTACAGGTACACAGTATCCCTGACTGTCTGTGTGCCTGCTGTCTCTTCCAAACGCTCGACTACTTGGTTATTTTGGGTTCTCCATAGGAAGTGCTGCTTCTCACCTGACGTCCCCGAGACGTGGATTCATTACTGAGCCCGACGCCACCGGGATGCTGTGTGTGTGTGTCTCATGTAACTCATCTCAGGGCAATCAGTTGTTTGGGAAATTGCTGAGGGAGGTGTAATGTATTCCCCTGCTCACCGTAATTTTCACTCTTTTCCTATTTCATTCCTACCCTCTTTTTTGTATGTCATACGTTTGTTTGATTGTTTTATTGCTTTTTCTTTCACACAAACTGTAGAAAACATGATGCAGCTTGATTTATTCCACCTGGGTTTTGGCCAGAGAGCTGGTTACGCCTTTTGAATCCTCTGGACTGTGAAGTAGCTGCAAGAATTGTGGTTAGAACCCATGGCTAACCAAGGTAGCTGATGAGTTGCATCATAAAATATCTTTTTGTTCAGCAGATTTAAATATTTTGTTGTTGATGTTGATGTTTGCGGTTGAGTTTGAAACATTACAATGGTAGAAAGTATAGGATAGAACAGAGGGGGGTACGAGATGCAACAATTGTCCCCAGCTAGAATAGATTCCGGGCTGTTGTTGTTAAATGGTATGTAACAGCTATCAGGACACCTCTGCTACATTTGATTTCTAAGTTGTATTGTCAGTTTGGTGAGTTTTTCTCTGTCCATTTCATCAAGATGACTCTATGCCACTACAGGAACAGACTTCATCACACAGACTGACAAAGTAGGCTGTATCTGAAAGTTATTTGGGAGCAAAAGACACAAAAAAGAATGCAACCTACATGATGATTTTTTCCCCCATCCTAATCCCTTCCATCTAACCTTTGTATCTTTCTACAAGCTTCCCTCTCTGTCTCCATTTCTTCTCCCTCTTCTCCTCCCTCCATCCCTCCCTCCCTCAGTCTCCAGCGTCTCCCCCAGTGCCCCCAGTGAGAGCAGCTAAAATTAAGTGGTGCCACTTCTCAATGACACTTTAATGATAGCACCACTGCTCCGCACACAGAGAGACGGGAGAGGTATGAGCATCTGCTAAAGATAGGCCCCTCAGACACAAACACACAATGCACACACACACACACACACACACACACACACACACACACACACACAGACACACACTCACACGTCCAAACGAGTGAGCCTCCCTTTGTCTCGCCTGCCACAGGGACCGTGGGGGACGGGTGGAGTCTAATTAAGAGCGTCCGTAGGGATACGTTTGTGTCTACTTGTGTGTGCGTGCGTGCATGTCATTCCAGCTTGGCATCACCATCACCTGCCTGGCACTGCCATTATGGCTGGCATCTTAGAGAGAGAGAGAGAGAGAAAGAAGGGGGGGGGGGGATTGATAGCGGACTAAGGCACAGTGTTGCTTTTGGTTGTTTTAACATCAAAGAGAAAGAGAGAGGAAAGTTAAAAAGTTTGTTCCTCCTTTCATCAATGATGTTCAGGGCGTTGAACCTCGGTACTTTCTTTTTTAAGTGTGACCGAAATATGTCCTCAACATCGAGTTTCAAAAAGTTCGGAAATTTCTGATCTAAATCACAACTTTCCTCGTTTTAGACCAAAGTTCTTGTACAGCTGATTGTGTTAAGGCCACGTTAAACACAGTTGCGTTGCTGAGTTGTTCAATTGAAAGAAAGAGTTTCATCGGAAAATATGTCGTCAAAGGTATCGAATAATACAAATCCCTTAAGGTTGCCCCATGTGTCTGTGTGTGCGGTGGTTGTTCAGGGCATCGTAGTATAATGGAGTTCCAACCTGTTCTTAATGTTGTCAGCGTTAAGCAAGTGGTTGATCAATTAGCCCACTACTACTCTTACAACGTCAATACTCTTCAAAACCTGTGTCAATAATGTAACATTACCTGCCAAAACACTGCTAATCAGATAAGTGTCCCACCAAACTACTCACTGTAAGAGGTAACCGTCATGGACACTTCTACTGATTCACTGATATACAGGATGTATGTAACTCACATTAGTATGACAGAGACAACGCCTTATAAGTCTCAATGTGCTGCTTGTTGTTATTTACTGTTTGTCGACGGCATTTATTCATGAAAAAGAACAAGAAATCGTATGCATGTGCGTTTGTGTGTGTGTGTGTGTGTGTGTGTGTGTGCGTGCATGTGTGTGTGTTGAGGTTTCCGTCAGGTCAAAGATGCAGCTTCAGGGAAGTGACATTTTAAGACTCCCTCCCACCCCCCCTTAACGCACACACAAACAGACACACACCCCCACTGGGGTCTGACTGGACTAGACAGGTCATCAGCAGTGTGATGCAGGGCCCTTACCCTGACTGGCACACACACGCACAGACACACACACAGACCAACACATGTCATTTTTGTGGCAGATGAGCTCAGAGATGTTCTCTTTTCGGCAGATGTCACATACGGATCTACATCTACTTCCACACAACACATACAGTTCTACCTGCATCACAAATTCATTCAGCAAAGAATGATTTTTTCAACATATAATAAAAAAAAACTAAAAAAAAACAAACAGGTACTTAGTGTAGATTCTAATCTTAAAATAGACGCAGACAAAATAAACTGTCAAAATAAAATGTTAACTCTGGCATGGATTTATTGATGTGTATGTTATTTACGTTATTAGACTGTAGGAACCAATAAGAATACTGTCAGGAGCAAATTGTTCTGCCCTAACAAATACAACTATGGCATCGTCAGACAGTCAATGCCTGGTCAGTACACAGCCGCACTTGTCAGAGGAAATCAGGCAAAAAACATGAAAACACGTGTATGGGTGGACCTATCAGTAATACTGTGATGATTTAACAGCACCTTTGAAATTAAAAAAAAAAAGGAACATATAAGATTTACAGATTTGCCACAGGTGGCTCTACTGCAAATTGAGCCCTCAGCCCAGCAGTATTAGTGTCATGTTGCTTTTATTGTGCCGTACAGTGCCAACGGAAGAGCATCTGCTGCCATGATTCAGAGCGAAGGCAGGCACGATGTATGCCAGCAGCCACCTGCAGCCAGGTGTGTGTGTGCGCGTGCATGTGTTGACCTCAGGACAAGTAATGAGTGATCTATTCTCAGTGCTGCTTCCCAATGAACTGAGTTCCATTACACCTTGCTTTGCTCCGCGCAGGTATACTGTAGGCATGTATGTGTTTGTGTGAGAAAGGAAGGAGTCAAGGTTGAAGCACATCAATACCCGAATGCCTTTGTAGGCACACAAACACACACACACACACACAGTATATTAAATAAATAATTCATTACACAGCAGACTGGAATATTGGCAGTCTACTGTAAAGATAGACAGTTGATTTTCAACAGGAGAAAAAGTCTCTTAGGAATGGAGTATGTACACGCACACACAGTCGCACAAACACCATCGGGGTTGATACGCACTCATACAAACAGTAATTACCCCCAACAGCTTAAAAAGACATTTGCCGTGCATTTATAATGGATGCCAAATTACTAAAAGAATCCATTTACACACACAAATGAAAATGTGTGGGTGTGTTGGTGCTTAAACAGATATGCACACACACACACACATAAGCACATATAAACACACAGCGTTTAATGTTGCCTGCCCAGTCGAGTGCTATTTATGTCCAGTGTGAATAATTGCAGTTATTGATTTATCCTTTTAAAGGTAATTGAAGTCATTTAAAAAAGTATTAATTCATTGTACTGTTGTTTTCTAGAAGTGGCCACTTAGCAGGTCAAGCACACACGTGCACACATCTAGCATGCCGTATTCGGATCGCACACAATACATAAACTTTTGCCATTGCCCTTCTCGCAGATTTTTCCCCCCGCTTTCTTTTTATCTTCTCGTCTCCTGACCTCTCTTCCTGTCCTCTCCCCTATTCCTTCTCCTCTGTCTCTCCTTACCTCTCTTCCCTTCCTCTGTTCGTCTTCCATTCATTTATCTCAGTTTCTCTGTCTACGTTCCTTGAAGTTAAGACGTCAGCACAGTGCAAACAGGCGCGCACAGAGTGATGTGCCATATCATCAGCTCCACTTGCAGTCAGTTTTGACGTCACAGGCAGGCTCGTATAAAGAATCAAATCACATTTATCTGTCCTGTGATATTCTCATCAAAGTGACTGGTGTGACCGCGTGAGTGTTTGTGTACAAGCGTGTGTGTGTGTGTGTGTGTGTGCGCAAGGCGTTGCATTTGCAAAGTGCATGTTTGCAAGCATGTGTCCATGAAACAATTGCATTACCATGTAGTCAAGCAGTGCACAGCAGTGAAATGAGACAGGGACATATTACACTGCAGGCTCCTATTAACTCTACACTGATAAAAAGAAGTGGAGGAGAAATCTGAAAAATAGCTTGCGAGTATCGGCAAAGAGTTAAGGAGGAGCAGCGGGCAGAGTTGAAAAGACTGCACAGGGGTAGTGAGGTCAAATCATATTCATCCACCTTTTTCTTAACATTAGCCAACTGGCTAATTTAGTCTGCAGACCAGAGCAATCAAACTGTCAGTGTAAATGTGCCCATTAGAGCTGGGGCTGAAATAAAGACAATAAGGTTGAAAAGGATGACTTACTTAAAATAAAATGTTATGCGTAAAAGGACAATTTCTACTATTTCCAAACATCTTCTGAGTGCTTGCTGAGAAAACTACTGAGTTTTCCTCACGGCCCCACAGTTATTTAATGTCACATCATGCCACTGAATGAGCACTTGACGTTTCTACATTTTTAATCAAATTATGATGACTGCAATCAAGACAGTAGAGTACTGGAACAGACGTGTTGCACAGTGATAGTGTTTTAGTTGAGCTGAAGGTTATAGATGATCATCAAAGACAATTCTTTTCCCAAGTTGTGAGATTTCTTTGTGACTCTTAGTCTTTCTGAAATGCTCTGCTCATTTAAAATCTGAGCAGAACAAAACATTTACTTGTGGTTTTATATCTCTCCTGAAACATACAAATTGATTATTTATAATACACTGTTGCCCATGAAGTTGGAATAAAATATTTTAAACTCTTCTCATGAAATGATCGTGACAATGCGATTTGTTTCTTGATAGATAAAGTGTATCTTCTCAAAACTTTATTGAGCAATCTCTTCCAAACATATCACAGTGAAAATTAAACAATTAACCTGATGTGTATAAATAGGACTAGAAAGAACAATGTCTGAAAACAAAATTATTCCAACTTAATGGGAAACAGTGTAGTTTTGTCACTGATGATGCACTGATGCTGAATCATTGTTTGTGCTTCATAATTTACTGTAAAGTTTGTTTATAGATCCTGTAGCCTGAACTAGCTGTGTTGCTCTTTTCAGTGTCACTAAAAGAACCGTGATCATATTTTTTGTGCAGTTTAGAGTGCGGCCAAAAATACTTATACATCTTGTAGTTCCCAGCACTTTCAGCCTTGCAGTATACACCATGAACAAAGAAAAGAAATAACTGTGCGAGGTGGTCAAGTTTCTTTCTTTCTTTCTTTCTTTCTTTCTTTCTTTCTTTCTCTTCTGCTATTCCTCTTTTTCTGTTTCTCTCTGTTTCTTTCTCTCCCGGCAGTTTTAGTAGAAGCCACATCTTCTCAAGGACGGGTCAAAGTCATGCACACACACACACACACGCACACACGCACATGTATAGAGGAGGTAGGACTGTATGTATTGTGGCAGCTCTGTGGGAAAAGCCTGTGGGTCTGGCCAGAGAAAAAAGGCAAAAATAGAATAGAGCCGTCGAGTTGCTGCGACTCCACTGGGCCAATTCAAATCTCTCTCCCTCTCTCTAGCGAGACCTCACACCCACCCACCCACACACACACACTATTAACGCTTGCATATCTCAGTGTCTGCTTTGGTTTTCTGTTCCCCTCATTCTCCCTCTGTATCTTTATTTTGATTTTTTATTTTACAGTAATCTTTGTTTGAACCAAGGGACACGTGGAAAGTGCTGCAGAATGTCACTGAACAACCTGGGCGGGGGGGAGAGTGAGCATATGGCAGAAATGTAAGGAGGAAAAGAAATGGAGTTATCAAACACTCAGCATCCAATTTACTCCTGTTCTCTTTCATCAGGTCTGCTCTCCTCTCACACACTGTCAGAGATTACCTGTGTTTCTGTATGTGTGTGTGAGAGAGCCTGTTTGATAGGGAATGAAAATTAAACTTCTGCAGGCAGATTTTTACAACTTTAAGCTCTCCAATCCTCAAACACAGTCAGGGGATCTAAACCAAGCTTTGTGTCTAGGAAGTTGTGACATTGAGAGGTCTGGAACATTTTTCGCCTGGAGTGTTTTTTTTCCCCTTCAACTACATTTTGATGGTTAAGAACATTAGTCAGAACTCGGATTTTGTTTTTGTTTCCTGAAGACTGGAGCTTGTCAGTAAGCTGTCAAGCACTAGAAACATTTGGGCCCTTGGTGCTTTTAGTGGCAAAACTCTTAATACTAGTGCTGAATAGTTATTTTAAATACTATAAGAACACTTGGAGGCATGGAGAGTTTGAGGCACAAAGATTTTGTGAGACACTGCAGAAGTTTTGCTAGCCTGGCTCACCTTTTTCCATGCAATGCATGACAACATCACCCAGTATCATGATAACTTTTGAGAGTTGTAGGATCCTGTGTCATAGTATTATCAGATGTTGGGCAGTGTTCTGACGTCTAATCTTCAAACTTATAGATCTATTAATACTTCTTAGATCATCCCACTGGTACCTCATTCTTTGTGTGATGGGTTTTACTAGAAAATAAGTGATTATCGTCATTCTAAACTGGCACACTTTAAGGTGAGGCGAAACGCTGGCCTTCATCGAGAAGACTTCATAGTGTTTCATGGAAAGTGACAGAAACAATTTAGTCAAGAGTAAAAAAAAAAGAGAGAGAGAGGAGTTTATACCTCGGTTCTTTCTCACTGTCACAAACCAAACCCAACATGAAGTGGATATCAATGTCAGATTTTCGGTTTTGTCGAAATGGACCAGCAGCCCCAACAATTTTTTTTTGTCTCTTGTGTCTGCTGTCCACAACTGCTTTATGCTGGATGAAAAGATTTTTCTTCAGTTCATAAAATCCCTACAGCATCTGAGGGCAGCGCGACGCATACTACATAAATCCACAACCTCTTAGAAGTGCCATGCCAGAGCACAAGGCTGTTATGCAGGACGATTTACTGTGTATACTTTCATTAA
Source organism: Nibea albiflora (assembly GCA_014281875.1). NCBI lineage: Eukaryota > Metazoa > Chordata > Actinopteri > Sciaenidae > Nibea > Nibea albiflora. The sequence continues at coordinate 17,781,391 of CM024795.1, read as the reverse complement.
ATCATCTGAAATCTACACCAGGCTACTATAGTAGAACCATACAGACCTTTACACACATCAGACTCGCTCAGTGTTCTGGACGTCCAGAGTTCAACTTACAAAAAGTACTGTCTCAGGTTTTGTCCTTGAAACACATTGCAGTGCAAATGCTGTTGTGCAATATTAATTACTATGTGCCCAAACAAGGTGAGACACATTATTGCTAAAATAGCATTTGTCCCACATAATCATATAAACCAAACTTATTTTTATTTCTAACTACCTGATAGAAAATCACACTACTCAAACATACATACTTTGGATGCAGATTTGTGGTCATGTTGTGACGCTCCGAAGCACCCAGACATTTCCTGGGGTGAAGCTTGTTTCAGGTTTCAGCTGTGATTGGCACAGCTGTTTCAGAGCTATGAGACCAGTGATGTGACTGGATAATTACACACTCGTGTATCTATATTCACCTTCACCCAGTCCTTGCACCTTGAGCTGCTGCACATACATGAACCAAAATAAAAGTTGCGCATGGCCCAAACAGTCTGTGCACCTACCACCTTGGGCTTGGTATTTATTATTCAAAAGGTGCAAAATATTAAATTGAGGGTAAAATGCATGCCATAGTATCATCAGAGGACCAGGCCTGAATACAAAATGATGATAAATAATTACTTTTCATTAAAGAAAAGCAAATAATAATAGCAATTAAAAAATTAGTATATCCTTATGGGCACAAGACAAATCACAACAAACCATGGCTATCAGATGGTTATTTTATATCTGTTTTTTTTCTTTTTTTCCGCATTTTATAATATATTTATTGGTGTATAAATTTAAGTATCACTCATGTTTCTTTTTTGGCCTTTTTTTCTCAAGCATCTGAATTTACACTGAACTCCCAGTACAGTGACTGGGTCTCACTGAGAGAAAAATGTAGGTTGACCCAACAACTGTGTGTGTGTGTGTGTGTGTGTGTGTGTGTGTGTATGTCGGTGTGTATAATTGATATAGAATGCCACACAAGGCAAGGTGGGAACAGTTGCATCTGTGTGTGTAAGATTAGGTGTGTGTGCGTGTATGATAGAAACAGGGGAGTTCATTCTGAAACAGACCGTCTGTTCTGAAAGCCGAGCATGTGTGCGTGTTGGTGCCTATGTGTGTGCTGCAGCAATGCGCTCTACTTTCTGAGAGCACAGGGCGGAGGGAGCGAAGCGGAGCGGGGCGTAATTAGGCCACGATTTGAACTCTCTTAGTTCCTCCCCGAGAGGGGGCACAGGGTCATGCCAACTATTATAAATCGAGCTGGGTTGTATATGTGTTCAGGTGTGTCTGTGCTGGTGTAATAATGTGCGCAATTTTTGTGCCTGTGTGTATGTGTGAGAAGTATAGGAGGAAAAAGAGGAGGCGGCTTCTGATTGGTTCAAAGTATACTGTTAAATATAGCTTCATCAGGACAGCCTGTGTCTTACTGGTGCGTGACATGGTTGTGATATTCTGCACTTATCTCACGACCACTCTTTCCTCATTGGTTCCCAAACTTTTTCAGGCCTCCTCAAAGGAGATGTTTTGTCACGGCACCGTGAGCCACTCAACCCCAGATATAACATGCATAGATGTACGCAGATACTCACTGGTTTACAAAAAATTACATAATATTATTATCAATTTATCAAATAATAACATCGGCCTCAATCACTCAGAATAAAAGCCAACAGGTGCTCGAGAGATTTACAGATGAATATTTAAAGCTGTGTAGGATTTAGTGGCATCTAGTGGCATAGAAGCTGATTGCAACCCCCTTACCTCACCCTCTCCTTCCTAACATGAAGGAGACAAACCATGACAATCAGAGGGCTGGCTGTAAAACATGGCAAAAAAATGTGAAAGGCCCTATCTATAAGCCAGTGTTTCTTTTGTAAGGTAACAAAAACATAATTGATGATTATTCTTATATGCGGGTGAATAATGAAAACATAGTTATGCATATTATTGTTCTGTTATGACTGGTTGTTACTAACAACTAGTAACATAGCTTCACAGCTTCATTAAATACATAACCTCTCGCATGCACATAAACCATACATCCTTCACATATTAACAGTGAATTTGAACACAATAGGAGTCTGCATTTGTGGGTCCTTACTGTCTTTTTTTCACTGTGTAGAAAAAGGACAAAGTCCACAGTTCCGGGATTTAACCTATTTCGATGCGCTTCGAGCACAGTACCAGTGCCCTCTCACTGGCTGCACTTGTTCCCGTGCAGCGCTGCTGTAACCAGCACGTGCGAGTGTTTGAGGGAGAGGGAGAACGACAGGGAGGGGGAAACAGAATGGAGTGGAGTAATACGGATTTCTCTGTCTCTGTAAGTTATGAAAAAAACTTGGAACGGTGTTTTATCACTTGATTCGCCCGACCCGGACATATTTTCTAGTTAGTTGGACCGAACCCGTCACACGCGTTACGACTTCACCCACACAGACAAGGATTTTCTGTCTCTGTGCACATTCCTCCTTTACAGACTTTCAACAATGACTAGGTCAGGGCTTAGTCTGGGCTCAGAAATTGAACAGTCTACTACGATCTCATCTTTATGAAACATTTTTTACTCAGAACATGTCATCAAGACCACACGCATAGATAAGGCAACATAAAACGCAGTTCATGTAAATGTTGCAGATTTTTTTTTATTGTAAAATGTTAAAAGAAGTGTTTCAGGGTGAAAAACACAGCTAAAAACTCTAGATAATTTATATGAGACTGCTGGAGTCTCTTGCTCCAGAAACCTCAGGCATACTATAAACCCAGGCTTGGGGAGTCATCTTGCGTTCAATAGGACTAAATTCTCTCACTATTTGTTAAAAAGCAATACGTAGAAGGGAATACTGAATCTACTGGCTCTCAATAAATACCAAGTTAGGATCCTTACGCATGCATCCCACTATATTTGTTGTGCCAGGATGACTGGTTCACATCTGTCGATCTGAAAGATCTGGTCAGTCAGCTGTTTATGATGAACACTGGATAGAGTATGTTGTTTCTGGTACAGTGTAAAATCTTCCTGGCATTTACAACCTGCCTCTTTTACAGAGTGGTGAAAGCCTTCAGAGCTTGCCTTGCGTATTTCTGTCAGATCTGTTCCTTTCAGATTATATCTTTGTTTACTGGGGCTTATAGCATTGGCTTGGTGGTCTTACTCTGCCGCTTGTCTCCAGCACTGATTAGCCTCCTTCACACTGAGAGTCACTGGAATATGTAACGGTGCTGCACCATTGGCAACATCCAGCTTTCATTGTACAGGGGGAGCCCATGGGCACTGTCCTATCCTGTCAAAGTTTGTTAGGCTAGGGCTACCGCAGACTGACAGCCTGGGCTGGCAGAGCTGCTGCCATCATTGTGTCTTTTCTTGGCCAGCTCCTCCTTGTCTCCTGCCTAGGTGAAGCAACTGAAGCTTCCTCCAAAAGCTCAGGGAAAATTGGTAATAGCTAGCTGATTTTTGTTTTAGACTTAGCTAACCGCATATATATTCAGTCCATTATCTACTACTATACATATTGAAACACTACCGTGTTATTAACGAAAAGAAACATGAAATTTATTGTTTGTTTATCCCTCAGTTAGCTGAACTTTTAGCGAGTTAAAGCAGCAGTATTGTTGCTATGGTTACTTGCAGTCTAAGGTACTATAGGTTATTGTTCCCACTGCCTTCGGCTTACAGGACGAGGTCTTCAACCAAGTAAAAAGCTGCACTTATAATTAGTTGGGTTGGAAATAAAACTGACAGCATTCTATAAATTACATTTTTTTTGTCTCCAACTTGCTGATAGCCCATTTAGGGGGCACTGATCAATTAAAGTCCTTTTGTAACCTCCCCTGCACCCACACACACAAACACACTCATCCCATTAATGAGCGGACGGCTAATTAAGACTCAAAAAAGCGAGGGAGTCACTTCTTTTTGATTGATAGCACCCACCGTCTTTTCTTCCTGCTATTTTGCATTTTAATGTTCATTAATAAACTTTTATTGTTTTGTTAATTATAATACCACCCTCCCCCCGTTGAGATAATAACTGAACAGAGTGATTTGTTCAGAAAGATTTTCTGCTACATGAAGGAAGATGACGAATTGGCAGGACAAAGAGAGAAAAAGAAAAGCAAAGACAGGAAACAAAGGAGACCAAAAAATACGAGATGAGGGAAAATATCAGTAAGTGGAGGGCGATGTATGGCAGTGAGTCTCTTTTCATACTCAAACAAACTAAACAATACAACAGAGTTTGTGATTCGTGTTTAATTAAGTTTTTAGTAGCTTGGCCTTTGAAGCAGCAAGTGTCCATGATGGCTGATTGAAAATCTGTTTGCCCTCTGCTGATGGAGATGCAGTTTTTGTAGCAACTGAAACTTTTTATAAACAATCTTGAAACTTTCTCTTAACTTTCTTAATATGTCTTAATAGGGTGGACGCACTCTGTATACAGTGTATGAAATGTTAACACCGTGTGTGTGATTGTGCCTCTGCAAAGAGGAAAGAAAATGATTTCTGCAGCATCTGATTGTTTCATGCTTAAGTACATCTGTTTGTGTAGGCGTGTATTTATGTGCATATATATATATATATATATGTGCATGTGTGTGTGTTCACTCATTTAAATGTGTGTGCCTGCATGTGTGCTGCGGCCCTAGAGGTGCTAGGCCAGGGACGCGCATGATGGATCGTGGAGGCCAGTTGATAGCGCCATTACTCACTGACACACACACACACACACACTCTCATACACACACACACACGTGCGTACACACCTGCCTGACACCTGTCCCCCATGGGGGTCTGCCTGCCCCTGAGGCCATTGCCCCGGAGACGAGCAAAGCCCAAAATTATTCTGCATGACAGCAAATACACGTAAAGTTTGAAAAAGGAAAGAACTTTTAAAACTTTGTAGGACATTGCCAAGCATGGTCTTTCTCTCTTTCATCTATAACTTTCCATTTTCTCTTGCAGTTTTTTCTATCCATCTATCAGAGGTGTCAAAAGTATTCACATTCATTACCCAAGTAGAAGTATAGATACTAGTGTTTAAAAAGACTTCTGTAGAAGTTGAAGTGTCAACTCAAGCTTTTTACTCAAGTGGAAGTGGAAAAGTAGTAAAAGTAATGTAAAGGGAAAATAACCCATCAAATATTATAGGCCTAGCACTAATGTTATATTAAAATGTTAATGTTGAAACATTTGGGATGCACTAAAGCACAAAATTAATGATTACTTCAAGTGATTAATCAAAAAATAAAAGTTCTGTGTGTGACATGATAAAATCTTTTGACTGAAAAATTTTCAAGCTGCAGCCAAGTCATATCCCCCATTTGCAACTTGTGAAAGATAGGTAACGTTACTTGACATGTGGTAAAAAAAAAAAGAGAGATAAGATTTGCAGCCCCACTGCACTCATAACCATGTTCTCTAACATCAAGTTTAAATATTGTGTTTTACAGGTTGATGCTTTAGAGCTGTCCATCTATCTATCTATCTATCTATCTATCTATCTATCTATCTATCTATCTATCTATCTATCTATCTATCTAGCTATCTATCTATCTATCAATCTAGCTATCTATCCATCCATCTTTGGAAATGGTGTTTATGTAACCATTATGGATTCAAAGACAAAAAATAACCAGCACAAAATGAGTCAAATTAAAACACGAGAGAATCTGGAAAATGCCTTTTAAGGTAAAACTGATAAAAGCCTAACTGGATAAAGAAGAAAACACAAGAATCAGAACGTCATGTTCTACACTCTTGGATATGGTGCAGTATGCATGCTTGTTTGTATTTAGCCAAGTGGGACATTTACCAGCTGACATAACAAATATGTAATAATGTTTTTTTGATGGAACATCTATGAGTAGTAGTTTCAGCAGCATTTAGTGGGTGATCACTCCAGACAGGCTGTCAACATTAGCAGGACGGTCATAAATCTGATGGAGTAATAAAAACCTCTTACTGTACTTGACAGTGTGACCAGTGTTAATTAATTATCTTATTATTATTTGACTTTAATTTAGTCTTGATGTGCTGATAGCTCATCACACTGGAACCACTCAGTTTTATCTCACACAAACTCACTACTTATTCAGATCTCAGACATAGCAGAGGTGGAACATTCAAAGGTCACGCCAAGTCACAATGTCTGGAGTGGTAAGTACAGCAGTAGTACATCTTTTGCAAAAAGTCAAGTTAATTTTTGTGCAATAATGTTTTTTTAGTGGCATAATATAATTAAATACTTTGTTTTGACATGGCATCTGCACTGTTCACTGCAAAGCATGGTACCACAATATCTTCTGTTTACTGTAAAAGTAACCTAACACATGTTCTAACAATTATTGTTCAGCTACTGCTGGCCATTCCTCAATGATGGATAGCATTATACACTGATAACTATATAATAAAAATTATTTTAAAGTTAGATTTGCACCAATTGGTGTTTAGATCACATGTCGATGATTTAAGGGATGATCACAGTTTGTCTCTACTTATGCAGACCATAACTAACTTACTTTTGGGTCTAAATGCTTCAATCATTGCATTCAGAGATGTTTTCGTGGAACAGCACGTCCGGCAGAACCACCTAGAAAGTTGTCATTGGAAACTGTTTGGAGAATGGCAGTCACATTGAGAAAACACAAGGCTAGATGCCTGAACCATCTGTCTATCACTGTTTACCATGGGCGGACTTCAACCAATCAGATCAACGAACCATATAATATAGTCAAACTCTTACCAAAGGCAGTCGGGAGAAGAGAGAAAACACCTTCTTTTTGTGAGTCCAGCTGCTTTGCAAGGATGACTGAGCCCCATTAATCAGCACAAGCGACGAGTACATTTTAAATCCTTAATTACAAACCACTCTGCCCTCTTTTTTTCGATGTATCTAACACCCTGCATCTCCATTCTCCATATGCCTGATCCCCAGAACTTTACTCTGTGATCCACAAGTGTAGTGTTACAGTTATGGATTGCGATATTAAAGATAAACACTACATGATGATCTGATAGTGTCGCACCAAGCACAGACATGCAGACTTTTGAAAGAGAGCTGTTGTTTGAATCAAGGAGACATGCTCAAATAGATTTTTTGTGCTAATAAATTAGCGATGTTCACTAGCACACATCTTTTATAGTTTGCAGATTGTGTGTAACATCCTTAGGCTCACCTTTGGCATCTGGGTATAAATGACACTAAGTCTAACTCATCCATGCTGGAATTTCACAGGTGAACTGTGATATAACTCCCCACATGCTCGCCTACTTCCACCTACTGCACCCTAATGGTCAGCTTACCCATCATGGTCTCCAGCAAGTGGAAGATATGATATGAAATGCCCCTAAAAGAATACTCAAATAAATGTTTTCTATATGTAGTCTACCTATTTTTTAACCATCCTTAGAAATGTAATCTTTATTGTCAAAACAATCAGCGAAAAGATACTAAAACACTCCATGAAGTTAAAGGGGACTGCACAGTTGACTTCCATTTTTACATTGCACATATCATATAATACATATCATTTCATCCATTCTTGCTGTAATATAGAAAAAAAAAGAGCATATGCTGAAGTGTGTGTGAAAATGTGTTGTGGTAAACCTTTCACTGTGAGATTTAGGTTAATGTGTTGAGTAAGAGAAATATAATTATTCTCCTGCTGTGCCTGATATTATGGGGAGAAAGAAAAAAACTCAAAATAATAAATAATATGACACAAATTGAGGTTTAGTGGCTAATTAGCATTAAATGGGTTATCAAGAGAAGTGAGAAAACCATATCTCACTTCATCTTCATTAGTGGGGGAAAAGGAATCTAATTTGCTTGTGTGTATGTACCTCACCACCAGGATGCACTGATAGAAACTATATTACTGTCAAATTAAAAAAGTAAATTCAACAAATTCTCCCAGGACTGACAGAACAAGATTCATTAGCTGAATAAAATATAAAATATTTTCAATTTACATGAATTCTAACACAAATTCAACAAGCTCAACAAGCCCAAAGATGCATCCATTTTTATTGTAGAATACTCCTCTCTGTTGTTTTAGATGTAAAATCAGGCTTTCACACAGATATAAACTATTTGTCCAAAACTAACAAATTCATGACTTATGATTCATGTCCACATGCCCTAAAAAAAATAAAAATCTCACTAGGTCACTAGTTTTAAACTGGTCTGTTCGGCTGACTTTATCTTATAACGCATAACATAATTTGCAGCTCTGCCATATGTCTGTTTTATCCTCTCTTAGTACAGTTTCTCACACACCATACATTTCTGTCAAACTAGCCGCTGTGTCAGCCACAAAAATAGACTTCAATCAACTGTTGCTGATGTCTATCGATGACTTGTGAAGGGCGATTGTTTATCTTGACAATTTTTAATATGTGTTCCAACATTTCTTATACTGCAAAAATTTCAGCTATATATTTATTTTTGTCAATGTTGTTTTTATGAGATAGGGTTCAGTGCAGTGCCACATTACTTTTGTAATTTGATATCAATGTTTTACAAATGAATTGAACCCCTTTAAAAGGTTGAAAAGACAACGAAAAAGTCATGAAGGCAGAAACTTATCCAAACAGACAGAAGGTTGAAGAAAAACACTTGCAAGGCTCACAGTCTGATTTTGCATCTCCAAAGACAGACAGTCAGAAATATGTGGACAGACAAACATACAGAAACAGACAGAAAGGCAGCTAGCCTGGTAGACAGACAGGTAGCTAATGTTATATATAAGGACTCCCAGGGACTTGCTACAGCACACAGCAGAGCACCTGGGGACACGGCAGCCATATGTTTAAGCTTTGTCTCGTCCTACAAAACTCAGTCTGCCCTTCACGTGATTTGTCAAAGGGCTGCGCACAGTGACAGGTACAGGGTACAGGAGGACCCGAGATACTGAGACACACAGCAACTAAAGGAGAGAGGTGGACGGAGGGAGAACGGCCAGGGGAGGTGGGGTGTTGGAGGGATGAAAAGAAAGAGAGAAGGAGGGTGACGTGAAATACAGTAGGGCTTCAAGACACACAGGAAACAGAGAAAGAGAGAGACCGGCCAGAGACTCATACTTAGAGTTGTGCGTGGCAACAAAACAAGTTCAAAAGTGTGTCTGGGGTCAGCGTAAGAAATAATTTAGGGAAAAGGAAGCATGCAAGAAAAGTAGTAGATGAAGGAATAAGACAATACAAGCAGGTAAAACACAGCAGAGATAGTTTAGGGATGAGATGAGGGGGGAAGGAGGATGGTTTAAGAAGCAGAGTGCCTCCAGGCTTCTTTTACTCTCCTTCTCCCAACTCCCTTTCTCCCTCCACCCGCTCTTCTCTTGTCCCGTCTTTCAGTCCCCCTTACCTCCATCCAACCCCCACCTCCACCTCTCTCTCTCTCTCTCTCTCTCTCTCTCTCTCTCTCTCTCTCTCTCTCTCTCTCTCTCTCTCTCTCTGTCCTTCTGTGCAGGGGGTTGAGGCACTGAACAGATTATGGCGTAATTAAGGCGCTAAAGCAGCACATTATCCACCTGGTGGCTTATCCAGGGTGGCTAGCACCGTGGCTAGGCTAATCAGCCTATGTGTGTGTAGGTGTGTGTGTGTGTGTGTGTGTGTGTGTGTGTATACAGCCAGCAGCATTGGGGCCCATCTCACCTGATTAAGGCCTCTTATAGGGATGTGTTAAAAGCATTAGGTGAGGACAGGAATGTAATTCGTCATGTTTAAAGGCTGGAAATTGAATCAGGGATTAGGCGGCAGCCAAATGAGCACACATACACATACCCAGCTAACCGGAGGGAAGTCATATCTCCATGTCTCTCTCTCTCTCTCTTTCTGTCTGTTTATCTATTGTCACATTCTCCCCTCATCGGTCCCTCAACATTCTCTGTTATTCTCCATTTCCCTCTATTTGTTTGAGTTCTGTCATTCTCTCTCCATTTCCGAGTTGACTCTGAGGTTACGTGCATCTCAAAGCAGGGAGACATCACATCCCTCCCTCTCTCTCTCCACTGTCCTCTAAGTGGTTAAATTGAAAATAATTGTACAGACAGACCCCAGAATGCAATCAAAGAGCACGACAATGTACCTGGAAGAGAAGCTGGTATTATTAGGTTGGGGAGAGTACTAAGTGTATCGTGAAATACCTCAGAGAGTAATTTTACACCTTCAGACTTTATTAAAGCTAATAGGTTTATATATACCTCCCCGAGGCTGGTCAATTCATTAGTTGTAACCGTTAGGAACTATTACGCACACAACAAAGTCAGAGCATAGAGACAGAGAGGAGGAGAGAAAGAGTGCATGCAGCTGCACGTCTGCATTCATGAGACGTGTCGTAAATAGTAAAGCAGATTTTAAAAACTGCTGTTTATCAAAATATTTTACATGGTGTAAAAACATGAGTAAAATCTAAAATCTAAAAATTCAAATCATAATAATAATGACAAAATTAGTTCTAAATACTACCAATAATACTAAGACTAATACTATAGAAAATAAAGCGTTACTGTGTAATGTAATATGCAAACAAGATGCAAATAATAATAAAAAAAACTACCACAGTTTCATGTAGAAATAGTTTATCAATATGTATTATGGTGTCTAATTTCCTGTATCTTAATAATCTTAACCTTGCCTTAATTGTGAATTCCTATGTACTTGGCATCATCAGTTGTTTGAGAATCATCAAACGAACTAGTTTATAATATGGGAAACACATCTATTACTAATTCCACCTCTAAGACTAATAACAGTTATAATGATCATATAATTTGGGGTCGAGTTAGGCCTTTGATTTAGTGACAATATATATATTTATTGTGGTATTGAAAATAAATAAAGCTCTCTCAGTTTGTATTGAAAACAGAAAGATTACATTCAGGTTCAACTACGAATGTGACAAAGAGATGTGACTTCTACACTACGCTCTACTTTTATGTCATTTAACCCATGATGACAGCTGTTTAGGAACATCCTAGTAGTTTCGCTAAAACGGAACAAAGAATCTAATCAGAAAACTTAAACGTAACGAGAAAGCGGGCTTGCAATACTGAGTCTTTGTCAAGGGCGCTGCCTTTATTTTCATACACTGCTGAGTGGGACATGCTGAACAGTAAAATGGTGAGTGCTAAAGAGCCTGTAGTGTGTGCATGTGTGTGTGTACGAGCGCCCTTATATGTGAGAGACACCTTGAGGGGGTATGAAGGTGATGATGGTCAAGTCAAAGCCTGTTTGAACTATAAACAAGATGAAGGAAATTAAAAATATAACACACATTAGTCGGAATGTGCATGAAGTCATTCAATAGGAGATAAAGATGGAAATCTTCTCATTGTTACATGAATGTAATAACTACTTTTTTGGTGGTGCTGCACATGTTTACTGTCTGGAGGGAAAACTCATTTAATTAACACAAAACAAGTATTAACAAATTATGTACATATATGCAACATTGCTTTTAATAGTTTTTTCGCTGTATGTCTTTTCTTGTCACAAAAAATGTTTAAAATTGGTCAGTTGAGCTTCTATTTACAGACACAGGGTTTCACGTCCCCTTCTGCAAGAAGCTGGACCCTCATTGCTTCCCATGGGTGCCATTTTATAGTTTAACCTTTCCCTCTGACCTCCCTGGAGGCAGAAAATGAAATATTTTACTCTATAAGAATGAAAGATTAAAAATGCACAATTTTGGTTCAGTGGACACACACAACATCACATAATAGCAGCTGTATTATATATAAAGTATGATGAGAAATATATTTACACAGTTTTCTATAATTAGAAGAATGTTTTAAATATTTTTAATCATACAATTTATGAGAAGAAAGCATGATGAGTTTGACTTTAACCATTCTGAATGTCTGAAACCTCATCTGCTTTTCCTGTTTGTTTGTTTTTTAACTAGAACAGCACAAAAAACACATCTCAGAAAAGTTTAATTAGACAAAGATAGAATCCATCAATACAGCAAGACTGAGTCATTCTCAAGTGCTCTTTTTTATATTCACTGCAAGTTACGACATATGTGATCATGCATCTGCAACATGACTGCACTGTCGGCTATAAGACAGTCTGTGATGAAAAGTGTTCTGCATTTTTCAATCAGTAGCTAAACTCTTAAAGTGCAAAATATCTAACATCTATAATTTCTGCATGTGTATTTTTTATTCAAACCAAATGCTGATGAATTTTCAGCATGATTGACATTCAGCTGAGTGTTTTTTCACACGATCTGTGCATCAGCCAGACGTTTAATCATCTGATTTGAGCTGTATTCCCTTTACGGAGACCATGTCAGCTACAAATATAAATTATAAATCAGATTTTTTAGAACGCATTTGAGTAACATTTCCAGTGAATATCTGTATTTATTTTATTAACTATGCATATTCATGTTAGTAATGTGGCTGGAAAAACTGTTACATTTATAATCTCTGCGTGTCTTTTTGTTTTGTTCTTCTTTGGTTGTACAATCATGCTTCTGCAACATTGTCATTGTTGAGATCGCAGCACTCTGCATGTTTTTTGGTCACATCTGGATTTCTATTTATAGACTGGAATCCCAGTCAGATGAATGTCATTGCCACTAACGCAATAATAAACAGATTTGACCCTGAAACATCTTCATTTAAAAGCTGCATGAAAACAATATGACATTTACTGTTTGTGACTCAATAGCTCACAGTGTGGCAGTCATATTTTGAAAAAAAAAAGGTTTATTCACAATGTGTGTGTGTTATTATGAAGAGGAAAGAGCTTGTGATATATTCTTTCAAAATGAAATTAAAATTGACAAAGAATTAAATAATCTCTACAGTCATTACTAATTACAATGTAACTACAGGTACCAAAACATGACACGGCTGCTCGCTACCACCAGGCCAATTTTTCACCTGACCTTGAGTGAATTTACTAATCACACTGACGTGGTGACACCATAAGACAAATACACCACCTGTCCCACATTTTTCCCATATTAGTATTTCCTGTAGAACAACTGATAATTCACCATTTTTCATATTTAATTACGGTCTAATTACTCCATAATTACTGAGAGGAGGAAATAGCAATCAGCATAATGGAAATGACATCATGCTATGGTTTCAATAAAAACAAGTCATTTTGATTATTAGGAAAATATCAAACACTAATTATTTCTGAGCATCACGTCTATGTGCAGGCCTGTTTTATGTGATTTAAGAAAAGATGAAAACCTGTTACATTGTTACATATCTATCTCGTTCCATTTACCACCAGATATTTAATAGAAGTTTAGCAGCAAAACAACACCTTTCAAAACTAATTGAACCCACAGGAGCATCACAGACCAAGCATTTGGATGAATCAGTGAATTATGTGAGAGGTTGCAGTTATCAGAAGGAAAATGTCATCCTGGCTCTGCCTGTCTCAATGATCTAGTGTGCTCTTTTTTGTTTATAACTTCACTTTATGCGTGGTTGTTCTGTAGCTATTCTGGTGCTGAATGTGCTGGATGACTCTGTCTGCCAGCTCAAAGACAAAGAAGGACGGTCATTAGACTATTCTGTAACATCAGGTACTGTACACCTCTCTCTCTCTCTACCCCCCTATTTCTTTCTCCCTCTTTCTCTCTTTCTGTCTCTCTCTAACACACACACACACACACACACACACACACACACACACACACACACACACACACACACACACACACACACACACACTTTCCATCTTTCTTGCTCTATTTTTCTGTTTCTCCCTCTCACTTTCACACACACACAGACACACACGCACACATTTGTTCTGCGCTTACAGTCCGCATGCCATCAAAGTCCAGCGTCATTTCCTGGTGTACAGCGCCATCTACAGGTCCTGTGAGGACCACCCCAGCTGCAACTCAAATCCCTTACTCCCATTTGCTGGTTTCAAAAGACATACAAACATTTTTAGACTCAGCAACACGCTCAAGGGGAGGTACACACTGAGTAATGACTGTGATGTTTGATTAGTGTCAGCACACTGTATATAAATAAGTAAACTGGATTTTATACATTATAAAGTCCACATACCCCAAAGAATATCCAACAAATTATATTCAGTGGAAGACATTTAATGATTGGGTCCCTAGGAAAGTCTGCTTTACAATAAAGTTACGATATAAGTCACAAACTTTGATATGCTGCTGTTACATTGAAGTGTTTCTATTGGAACATATCAGATGGGGGGGAAAAAACTTTAAATGGCTGAAATAGGTTCTTTTTGTATTATACTATAGATAATATATGGTGAATTTACATCACTTACATCACAAGACAAGTTGTATCATATTAAATTTGTGGACCGCACCAAACTGCACGTAAAAATAGACTGTGTGTGTGTGTGTGTGTGTGTGTGTCACGGCGGGTACATATTCTGTATGTGGCTGAGTGAATGCAGCCATTGGCCTAAGTGCAACTGCTTTAGCTTTTGTCTTCTATTTTGCGAGCTCCTACAATAGCCTGTTATATTTGTTAAAGTGATGAATGAGTTTGCCCATTCCATTCTTCATTTCCTGTGTGCGTGTGTGTGTTCCAGCCTTCTCAAAGTCATTGTTTCCCCAGAGAGGGGTCAGTGTGCTGGTCAAAGCTTTCTGCTGCCATGCTCACCTCCCACCACTGACCACAGAGAGGGAGGGAGGGAGGGAGGGAGGCTTACTTATACCTGTAATGTCGCAAAATTAAAATAACACTGATCTTTTACTGTTTCTGCTATAACTTTTAACTGTATTTGTTTGTTTTGTTTTGTTTAATATATATATATATATATATATATATATATATATATATATATATATATATATATATATATATATATATATATATATATATATAAATTGTAATATTTACAGTGAAAATCAAAGGTAAAAAGAAATACAGGTGGAGTGAGGTATAACAATATTCTAGTATTATGTTAAGAAGACAAAAAGAAGTCATGTTAAAGTCTCCATGTGGTAAAACTTTTCAGAGACAAAATTCAGATTTTAATATGTCTGTAAAAGGCCTTTTTCTTTTTTTTTTACAAAGACAGCAGCTGGAAATAAGAAGAAATATTCACACCAGGCCTGCCAGTTGGGTCATAGGCTCACTTCGCACACACACACACGCACACACACATGCACAGTCCACCCATTATTAAACAGTCTGTCATGGGGGTTGAGTGTGTCGCTTCTCTCCCTCGTTCGCTCACTGCCCCTAGAACAATTTCAATTTTAATAGCTTTTACTATGTATCTGAAGCACTGGAGACATAGAAAGAAAGGGCAACACACACACACACACACACACACAGCAAGGGAGAGAACTAGTCCCCCTTGTTGAAAATAGAGCCATCAAAAATGAAGGCCAGCCCAGCACAGCCGACAGACAGACAGACAGATCCCGGGAGCATCTTGTAATTATCCCTGTGGACGAGTTGCCTCTAGCTGGGCTCAGCTACCCACCCCAGCCCCTCTTTCTATCATCCCTCCATCCTGCCGCTAACCCCTCTGCTGCTAATTTCATCCCAGGGATTAGCCCCCGCTTGCTTGTCTATCTTGTAATATTTCTGGGGGGTGAAATGGTGAAATATCGCCTTCTTCTACTTATAATAGGACTTAGTGAGCTGGGCCGGGGCATGCTTGTGCCTCCCTCCTCCTTCCCCATGCTATCAGCGATGGAGACGAGGGAGAGAGCGGAGAGAGGAGAGAGAGAGAGAGAGAGATTGAGAGAGAGAGCAGAGAGAGAGAGAGAGATGAGACTGAGAGGGAGGAGAGAGAGAGAGCGGAGGGACGGGAGAGAGGAGAGAGAGAGAGAGAGGAGATGGAGAGAGAGAGAGAGGAGAGAGGAGTGAGAGAGAGAGAGAGAGACTGAGAGAGAGAGAAACACCCCAGTGAATTGACGCCGACTGCGACGCAAGCTCTACCGGGAAGTGACCGCGGAGAAGGTGTGAAGGTGAAAGTGAAAGCGGTGCGTGGCGGCGCAGCGCTCTGGTAGTACCTGCAGGGCAATGCAAGCTGTTTTCTTTATGCATAAAAGAGAAGGATGGAAGGGGGAGGGGTGGGAGGAGGGAGGAAGGAAGGAGACACCGAGACAGAGGTGCCACACTCCGCATATCCACAACCCATTCTTTTGTCTAACTATCTGTCTGATGTTTTATAATGCCTACCTGTCTGTCTCTCTGCCTGACTTTTGTCATAACCTGTCTGTGTGTCACCTGTAATGTAACAAGCCTGGTTGTCTGGTGGAATTTTACCAGCGTCTAAAAATGCAATATATCCAAAACAGTTTGATGTTTTCTTTAAGGGTTGGGACAAAATAAAATACAATGAATTAATAGTGACTTAGCTTGATTATTACAAGATAAAATGCTAGTCAGTGAAGCAGTAAGTTTTAAAACTGTGAAAAAACAGTGATGAATATATTGTAATACATAATAAATAAAATTAAAGAATAAAAATTGAACAGGAATCACATATTTATCTGAGTCAGTGAGAGGAATTAGCTGCATAATGCCTGGGTGTTTTTTTTCTCTGTTTGTTCTTTGCAGTCTGCTTTTTAACTTTTTTTTTTTTTATCATTTTGAGCAAGAAAAAAAATAATGGAACAAATTTACGATGTCTGGGGGATAAAAATAAAAATAAACATTCTGTGTAGGCGAATTGTCCAGATGATAATAGGACTAAATAATCCACAACTAACATCATAGTGCAACCTCTCTTATTTGATTGGATAAACTCACTGAGTGTAAAAAACTGTAACAGTGTGCGTAAACCCTGCTCGACACCTTTTACCTGCGATTAAGTGTGTGTTTCTGTGTATACTTTTTTGCTGTTCGATCTCTGTGTGTTTAACCATGCGGATATCTTTTCCCTTAACCCACACCACGTGGGCGTCTATCTTTGTATGTGTGTGTGTCTCTGTACATTTACAATATCTACCCGCTTCTGTGTCTGTCCATCTGTGTGTGTCCGCATGCATGTTTGTCTGTTCATGCACTAAATGACCTATAGCCCTCTGTCTCTCACACACTCCTCTCCATCACTCCAGTCTCTCATTACAGCTGCAGAACCCCAGCCTGTCACGTAATTAAAGGCAAAGTTATAAATGACCAGCAGGCCAAAAGCCATATTTCACAGGTGGCCGCATATTTATTTATAATTTTTCACCTTTAAATGTGTTTCTTATGCAAATGAGAGCCAGGACACTTTTCAATTAACTTTGGGGGCCAGTCCCTCTAAGTACCGCAGAAGCTTGTTATTGAAAATAGAGTATTTTTGTTATCAGCCATAAATTATTCCTGTCTCAAAGAAATTGAAAGATGTAATGTATGGGTTTGTATTTGGTGCTTCTAGAGGTGGCTGGTGTATTTCTCCTCCCTTAAGGACTTGGCAATTGCTTTTCTGGAGGTAACACTTTTTTCGTTCTTTAACAGGCACATATATGATTCAACCCCTCCTTTTTTTTTTTTTGCTTTTCTACCAGACTCCTCTCACATGCACACACAGCCAGACTTGCACTTGCACTGCAGGGCAGTTTAACGGTATATTATATGAGCAATTGGCAGGCAGGTAGGTAGGTATGGTTCTTTTATGGTGACAGACTGAGAGTGTCCCCCTCTGCCTCATTTTCTCCTTAATTGACCTGCTGAGGGAAAGCAGTGGAGTGACCCTGCTATACTATCACCTCAGGGAGAGCAAGAGATGGAGAGGAGAGATTCAACAGAGCCAACTCTCTGATAGCAAAGCGAGGAAGACGGAAAGTTCAGTTGCAGAGGTATCAAAAGAGAGGAACGGTGAAGAGAGCTAAAAAAAGAGACAGAGCTGTTGTAAAACCGGGGAAAGAACATGTGTTCCTTCTGCTCCCCTGTCCTGTCAGTAGCCCTTCACAGTGGGAGATGTGTAGGATATGCTTTGAGGTACGTGTGTGCATTCACAAGTGTGTTACGTTCGTTACGATGTGTGTGCACCGCACATTAAGGTGTGTGTGCAGCTGTGCCCTCTCCCTGGTGCGTAAAAAACGTCCATTAATTGAATTCCCCCTAATTTCCCGTCAGCCTCGCCTTGCAGAGCGAGACGCCTGCCTGCCAGCCGCGCAACACCACACTTCAGGTATGGTGGATAATGGAGGATGACATTTCTGTCCCACCATGCCTCGGGGCAGCATGTGATACATGGCTTCCTCTATGAAGGTTAAACTCAGCTAACCTGCCTTTGGCGTTTCATTACCCACTTGTTAAATACTCTTTTGGTAATAAAATGATTAAAAATTTTATTGCTTCTCTCAAATGAGGCCTCTTTTCAAAGGGATTTAATGACTTTGGAGATGGATGTGTGTGTGTGTGTGTGCGTGTTTGTGTGCGTGTGCGCACTCTGTGTGTGAATGCATGCATGTGTGAGTGTGTGTCCAGACAAGTGCATCTCCAGTTATGCACGACCAGTGTGTAAAAACCTAATGAGAGTGATATGCTTTACAGCGAAACCACCATTATTCTCAGCCAAACGACCTGGGCCGTCATTATGTGTAAAGTAGCAATACCTTTTCCCTCTGCCGGGGCACATTCAAATAGATATGTTTTACATACAGCTCAGTCTGTGTCTTGAAGCGAAGTGAAGTATTTATACTAAAATGAATGGGCCTGACTATTTTTACATCACAAGTTAAGCAGCGTGGCTATAGCAACGGGACATAAAATATTATATTCGACCCATTAACAGGAACTACAAGCCTTGCCTTGGCCAATATGGCTCCACAGCGACTGAGCAAATCATCATACCCAGTGTCATTTTGGCTGTAAAATTAGCAGTAAAGGGACTTGAGAAACTGATCTCAAAAACCCAATAAAGCAGTTGTCTGAGTCAGGAAACTGAAACGGGTCATGGGGATCTGTTTTAAGACCACCCACAATTTAAGAAAAATATGCTTACGTGTAGTAGAAAAAAATTAGAGCAAAAAAAAACATGGTGTTTCATTTGATAAGTTAATGTTCTATAAAAATTCAGCTTTTTATGCAGTGCTGACAGAGAAGGGTTATTCTTAGCTAAAATCTTTAAAAAAAATCAAAAGCATGCAAAAAGTTTCAAGTCTTTTAATCTAACATCTCTATGTCTTGAATCATGGTACATGATATCAAAACAGTATGCCCTTTGTGGGCTGTAACATTTTGAATTGCTTCAAGCTAAAAAAAAATATAGTTTTTGTTCAGGGATTTCCCAGATTAGCCTGCCTCCCTGTTGAGTCTTTGGTTCCCAATCAGTTTTGTTGAGGCTCATTGTTGTACGGCTGCTGCCCTCACAGAACCTCTGCACACACACACACACACACACACACACACACACACACACACATACACACACACGCACACACACACACACTAGCACACACTTAATAAATGGCTGGGTCCCCCTC
This sequence comes from Nibea albiflora, assembly GCA_014281875.1. Lineage (NCBI taxonomy): Eukaryota > Metazoa > Chordata > Actinopteri > Sciaenidae > Nibea > Nibea albiflora. The sequence goes on along the minus strand of CM024795.1, from coordinate 17,761,967 downwards.
CCTCGGGCCAGAGGAGTCGGTGCTGGCCGGTTCATCTGATATATCATGGCAGCCCGCTCTGCTCTGCTCCACTGGACCCTGTCCAACACCTGTTCTCCCATCAGGGGATGTTGTGTTGGCGTGGCATGGCTATGCCACTGTACAGATTGGCACTGCCCAGTTGGGGCAGCGGAAAGGATGAAGTATGAGATTCCCAGTGACAAAATGTAAGCTGTAATTAGGAGGGAGGACCACTGTGGAAAACTGCCATGACTTTTATAAATATCTTCTGCGTTTTATGCTTTAGGTATCACTTTGGAATAAAAGTTTTAACTGTCTTAAGTATTGACAGGAATTAAATAAATGAATTTTTATTTTAGAAGATGGATCAACCAGTTCAGTTGCTGTTGGATTTGATTTGTACAGTTAAAATGATACCAAATGTCTGACAGTGCCTACGATCTCATTTACTGTAAATGTATTATTTAGAAAATCAGGATGTAAAAAATATATATATTTACAACAATAATACACTCATATTATTAACATTTTAAAGTTAAATTCATAGTTTATCTTTAACTTTAATATTTCATAGTCCAATGTTTTTAATGTTATAGATGATGATAATGTACTTCAGGTCTTTTTTCTCATGACAATAAGTGGTGCAAGTACAAAGGATTTCTTGTCTGATGGATCATGCTGCTTGTCCTAAAAGAGTTGTTTCATCCCAATTCTGAACAATTAAATGACTTAAATGTTGCCATAACCGAGCAATTATCCAGGTACCAAAATCATTTTATTATCTTGCATACTAATCTGATGTTGTGGTGTACATTTACTTTTGAGACTCCTAAAAACTGCAGGAAGGACAGAATTGCAAAGATTAAATTTATCTTCTTTAATCCAGTCATACAGTAACGTGGTTTGTTGCCAGTGCAGTCCTTACTCTGTGTTTTATGAGATTGTGACTTGAAAACAAAGTCTATCTAATAACTCACATCTACACTTCCAAAATATTATGTTTGTGCCAGTTGGCTCAGCAAAGCCACAGTTTCCTCACATGTCTGGTAAATCATTAATTGGTGACCTTTAATTGTCTTCTTCTCACAAGAATTTAGGTCATGTCAGCACCAGGAGTTATTGTGGCAGATGGGACTACAGTAGGGAAATGATGGTGTGTGTATGGGTAGAAAAATGCAGTTTAATACATACCCATCCACATTAAACATCTAGTTCTAAATGCACTACAGTTCACGGTGACGCGAAACCAGTTAACAACAAAGCATTTCTCCCAGCGTGATGTGGAGAACTTGAGTATTAGTACTCACCTGTCTGTCTGTTAGTCTGTTGTGGCCATGTGAGCATTTGGCAGAGAGGTTTAGAGGTTGGGGGGGTCTCTCTCTTGTCCCACCAGCATGGCAGATCGCCTGGCAGAGAGAGGAGGGAATGAATGAGGAATAAACCTTTGTTTCACTGTCTAGGCGTGTTCTCTCCACTGAGGCTGTGACGTACTCTTTAATTCAGATATTCATAATTCTGCCCATGTAAATTACGGTGGCTGCAAAATGCTTAAGATTGTCTGGAGCCAGTGTTTGGTTTGTCGGTTCAGGACTACTGTAGAAACATGGAGGTGCTACATGGTGAACTCTGTGGAAGAGCACCAACTGAGTCTGCAGATAAAAAAGGCAACAGAACAACAAAAATAACAATATATTTAGATGATTATACACTAATGATATATTCTGTAAATAGAGCTCCTGAAATCTTACACACTGGACCTTTAACTCTAAAATGTAACATTACATATAACATTAGTGTAAGGTAAGTGTAAATTACCAGTTTCTGACCAAAATAGTAAAAATTACACAATGTTTTGCTACACATAATAACACTTAAAAATAGATATTAATATAATATAAATAGAGTCATCACTCTCATACATACAGCTTGGTTAAAAAATATGAATACATAATTAAAACTTTACAGACATCAAATAACTTGCTCATTTAAAATCTAAACTCATCACGAAATACAGTGGAAAAGAAAAATGAAATGCAATAGATCAGCTCAGTTAGCATAAATGTAGTAGCAATGCCTCTCTTCTTGTACCCTTAAAGTGAATTTTCATTCCAGCAGAGGGCGACAAGTATATAGCTATATGAGTTAGTGAGTGGTGTAATATTAAAGTATCAAACAACTTTCATTTATTGCCACAAATCAGATAGCGTGTTGTCATTTAAAGCTTTTATTATTTTTCTAGCAATCTCCGTGAAGGTGGTTTGTTCCTATTATTAAGTGTTAAACTAAAGGACTTTTTTCACCCTTTATGTTAACGTGTACGTGCACAGCATATGTACCTTTGGGATACATAAATAAAATTCACCTGACTACTGTAATTGCATTTCATAAAAGCAGAGTGTATTTTATATAAAGAAAATCTGAATAAAGCTAAATGAAAGTGTCAAATCTGATTCTTCGAGCTACTCACAATGCCACTCTCATTTGAAGCAGTGCTTTGAGCTACACAGAGGAAACTTCTTCATGAAGGCCTAATTTTCGCCTGTCTCATGCGGTCATCGATAACGCCCAGAAAGCTACTGGAAGTTTCCTAAATGAGTCTCCGTGTCTGCTGTTCCTGAGAGGAGTTTCTTATTTTTAGATAATGTATGCTCTGATTCACTTGTGGACATTTAGTCCTTCAGCCCTGTCAGGTCTAATTTACAACAGAGACAAAACTGACAATGTGTTAAGTTGGAGGACAATAAATCCACAGCCCATGTATTCTACATGATAAAAGCAAACATCCACAGTAACAATATATAAAACTCAGCACACTCACTATTTGACGCTGCGTGGCTTGGCAATGTTTGGTTATGTTTGTCTCTGATTTACTTTACTACCTGCCCTGTCCTACAACTTTTACGGTTTTTAACGACACTTCCTTCCATCTTTGTGTGTGTGCCTGTTTTGTTCATCGTCACAAAACATCGAAGGCACGACATATCACGACATTACATCTAAAAACTAGCTAAGAAAAAAAGGTGATTTTAAAGAGTGACCCGTCGCTCGGACCATACCATTTTTGTCGAGGGAGAGGGGAGGGACCTTTTCCTCGCGGAGGATCAGAGGTGATGACACGCGCGACACTCAGCCGTAGGTCTCGCGCTGGAGACACGATGACAGCACGCTGGATCAACTTGCAGTCTCTGTGAGAAGAATAGTTTCTGCTCTACCCGCGCTGGATTGACGAGGTAAGCTGTTTTCCCATTTTGTTGGTTTACCGTGGTGTTGTCTGCAGGTAGAGCGCATTACCTCCCCAGGCTTCTTGGTGATGAAAAGCAGACCTTCACTGTCCGCTCAGTTGTTGCTGATGCTGTTTGAAAACAGGAAATAATGACTGTGTTAAAGTGTGGGAGCTGTGGCTTCAAGATGCTGCTTTGTTGAGAAAAAAAATGTGGCATTTATCTGTTTTAAACACTTCTACTGTTTATCTTCGTGACCATTGCGCTTCCAAGGACAGTCCTTTATGTAATGTGGAGTTTTTTGGCTCTGACTGTAAACCCGTTTTATCCACAAAATGTCCCCCTTTCTTCCTTCACATGGCTAACTTATGTCTTGAGAACTGCGGTGCATTTACTCAGACCCATTTTAACTTGTTGTACGCGGATAACACACACTGTTTTTCATTAACAATAGACGTTCCCTCCATGCCATGCTGTTATTTTTTCTGTGCTTAGTCTGTCATTTAAAGTTATTGTTAAATATTTTACATATGGTCTGACCTCATTTTCCAAATGCACTTCTTCTTAATTTCAAGTATTCCAAAATTTTATGCTGTGGTCAGACAGTTGTGGCATCCACTCAAAAACTTTATGTAGGAGAGAAATTGTGATCTTGGAAACTTGTTATAGATATTTGTAAATACATTTCTCTGATATTTTTCACGATTATGGATGTTAAACAGAAATAGCTTCGAGTTTTGGGAAAAAAAAAAAAGTTCATTTGTGTGTGTGTGTGTGTGTGTACTTGTTGACTCCTGATGCTGCTGCTCACACCATTTGATCCTGAATTTTGTGTGTGTGAGAGAACATTTCACAGCACGGGTAATATCTGGTTTAAAATCTTAAGATTTTTCATTACGCAAAAGCTGCTTAATGCACCTGTCATCTTAAGATGACGGGAATCTTGCAACTCATGACCCATTTTAAGTAAAAAAAAACATACTTAGGTCCACTTCCAGCCAGATCTACATGCCTGTAGACAATACAAGTTTCCCTGCAGTTGTGCCAGATAGAGAGAGCAGGAAGAAAAAAAACCTGCTCAAGGACGGGGAGCATGGTAGTGAACCAACAAGCAGCGCAGACATTGAATACTTAGACCTGGAGCTTTCTTTGCATTGTCTTTACACAAACTCTCTAGTTAGGAGTTAGGACACTGTAAAGTAGACACACACACACACACAACTGACAGTGTTTTCCATGTGTTGTTATGCTGAAGCTTGTTGGCTACAGTGACATTGTAAAGATGAATTCAGGCATGTATTGGATGAAGAATACTTTATGAGTAGTTGGAGGTTGCCTGCAGGACAGTGAAGTCTGAGGTCTGTGTTTTGGCAGAGCTGACAGGTTAGCTAAGTTATTGGCCATTATGTGTGGATGTGTGTGTGGACATGTAGTTAAGTGGCTGGCCGAGGGGTTTTCTGAGCAGTTGGCTGGCTGGTCATCGATCCACTGTCTGTTGAGCAAACTGTGAATGGGAGCATTTGATGTGGGTCACTGGTCAGTGATGAGCCCATCTGAGGGTCCACTGTGTGTGTGTGTGTGTATGTGCATGTGTGTGTGTGTGTGTGTGTGTGTGTACAACTGACATCCCTTTGCATATGTGTGGCTGTGGGTCAGTGATCACAGAGCATCTGCAAAGCTGGAAGTTTTTCTCTTTTAATTCTTCCGGGCTGAAAGAGATGCTGCACTGACCAGCTGACACTGCTCGACATTCCTCTGAGCCTTCACGCACGCACCCACGACCGCACAAACACAGTTTTGGTCATATTTGTATTCATGCATTCACTTGTCTGTGTGTGTGTGTAACTGTGTAATATGATCGGCTACTGAAGGCGGGGTGGAGTTTGGAGACTGCAGCCCTGCTTGTCAGAGCGAACAGAAAGAAAGAATAGCAGGGATGCTGGCTGTGTTTGTGTGTGTGTGCGACTGGTATGTGGGCCTGGCCAACAGAGAAACAGCCTGGGGTTCTTATCTGACCTCTTCCAGGATGACCTTTCACCCCTCAAGACAAGCCCTTTGTGTCCACTGAGCCTGAGCCCATGGGAGAACGTGTGTATGTGTGTGCATCTGCATATATTTGTGTGTGTGTGTGTGTGTGTGTATGTGTGTGTATTAGAAGTATAGGCCACATCAAAGTCTTACTTAAACATTGTTATCTGGACTCACCTTTGACCTCTGCGGTCATGAGACATCTCTCAAACTAATACGTCCATGCCTTCAAAGCAGAGAAGCACATTTGTGAGTTTGCATATATTAGCAAAGAGCTGATCAGGATATAATGTATAGGCCTGATAGACAATGTGCAGGGGTGTTAAACAGAGCACCTGACACACTTCGAAATTAAATAACTTTGATAGAATTTATAGTTTATAATGAATAATTCTGTTCCATCATGTCCAAAAATTACATTGATTCATCGAAGACTAAGAAAGATAAATGTCTTTGTTTTTGTAGATGAGCTATATTCATTTGACAGTATTATCCTCCTTGTGTCAAAATACTTAAGCGATGGTGTGGTAGTACTTTCTTGGGATTGCATGGGGCTCAGAGTTTAAAAAGGATCCTAAGTACAGGTCTGTATGTGTGAGGTTGTGTGTTTGAGGGTGGTGGTGGGAAGGGGGTCCAAGGGGTCATAAAACACCACAATAGTGTCTCTCTCCCCAGGGTGAAAGAAAGACAGAGACAGAAGAAAAGGAGGAGGGGGAGATGAAAGGATCTCCCACTTCCACGTGAGGGAGAGAGGAAGGAGGGGGAGATGGGAGGAGAAAAGATCAACAAAGCTTCATGAGAAGTTTTACATTCTGCCTCTTTCTGTCATCCCCGCTACATGTCTTACTTTATGTGCCTTTTGGGTTTTGTTCTAAATAGGAACAGATTTTCCTTAAAACACAAATCACAGCGCAAAGTTCCTCTGCATGTTTCTTTGCAGCCCTTCGATTCTAAAACATATTGGTTGACAACACACGTCTACTGTGCATCTATGGTATCCCGTATAAATCCCTTGAAAAACCTGTGTTGTTCATGTTGTTACAATATTGATTACTTCCAACACTATGCAGTTGAATGGCTCCAGATGTAGTGCTTGGTTAATTGATTACCAGTTGGTCAGTCATTTATGATTTTGGTCAGGATTCAATAAAAGGTGGAATACACCTCTCTGCTTTCATCTCCTCGCTCCCTGTTTTCCCTCCCTGTGTCTCTTCTCTCTCCCTGGTTGTAAAAAGATCAGTCTGCTCTTTGGTAGAAGGTGTGATTACTTCCTGGCACTGCCGGCTGTGTTATGACAGGGCTTTTTGTTTTCCATCCCCTGTCTCTCTACAAAGTGGTGCAAGGCCTTAAAAGTCTGCACAGCTTTTTTACATATGAAAGTGTGGAAGCAGAAGGTGGCTGGTAAGGTGTGTGTGACAGAGGGAGGGAGAAAGAGAGTGTGTGTGCGCGCGCGCATCTCCAACATGAATTTCAATAGGCGAATGGGCTCTGCCTGTTTCATTCTGTCATGTGGCACTTTGTTTGATAACGTGCAGATGAATAGAGAGAATCCCTACCAAAGGAGCTGGTACAATCTGTAGCTGATGCTGTTTTTTTTGGCAGAGATCAAGGCAAAGGCAAAGTTCCCAAGGATGAGGAAAGGAAATAAATTCAACAACCATTACATGTGCAATGTATGTAATTTTTGCTCATCTGAACAAGATCACACTTCTTGTAGTTTTGGCCAATGTACCGACAAGGCTTAACAACCAGTTATAAATCGTGGAACATATCTTGAGAATAGTGAAACTGAGAAGTCAGACAAATGTGAAGATGAAGTTAAAAGAGCAAATTAAAGGGTTTCCTCAGCACTTTTGGTTCCTATTGAGGAAAAACGAGAGGTGAACCCAAGCTACATTTTTCTTTCCTTTAACTTTGCTTTTGCTGTCGAGATGCAATACATGAGTTTGTAAAGCTTCACTTTGGAGGCAGTTTATCATTTACCTGTGTGCTTTTACATTTAGTATAATCAAAGTTTTGCAGATTGACTAATATTGTCTTTGTCTGAGCCTGAAATGCTTTTGCTTAAAACATTTTAGCTTTGAAAGAGACCGCTCTGTATTCTGAAGGGAAGCAAGAATAAGACACAAACAGCTTTAACCCTTTATAGTGCACTCATTGAAATACTTGGAAACTTAAAATTTCAACCCTGGAGTGTTATTGGTGGATATAAGAAGACATTTTTCCTTTTTTGACTTTTTAAAAAAGTTTGAGTTTTAGGCTGCAAGTCAATGTCAAAGAAGTTACTGTATACGGTCACTCGGCCACATAGGGTAAAAAAAAATAATAATATATGTAAAACATTTATTTCCAATTAGCAATCAGACATATATCTTAAAGAACTTATGACACATGTTGATTGGCTGGAGAGCCACATGATTCTGCTCCTTCATTGAGAGATGTGGGCCCGTGGAAGTGACCATATATGGTTCCTCGCCTGATTAAGGGTTAAGCCTGTAATCCGACAGGTTCGTCTTTGCAATAAGCTGACTTGCAAGTTGCTGACCAGTCAATGAGTCTTTTGCTTCCAGTTTTTTTCAGTCGTGTGTAGCTTCTCGTGTGTATGTGTGGGTGAGTGTATCAGCTAGCATATGGGCAGGTTTAGAGGAGGGGGATTATGTTGGCGTTTACAGTCCAACCTTGTTATTTTTCTCCCCACTGACCCATTTTGTTTGCTGTACAACACGTCTTTTAGTCTGACAAACATCTGACCTGAAACCTCAGCCTTTACGCATTCATTCAGCATCTGACTTATGAAAAAGCGAATTTCAAATTTTGAAAACCAGGTTGGCAGCAGTGACAAAAGTAGTGTGCAGTAGTGTGTGTGAGGTGTCTTGCATAACACAATGACAAATGAGATAACAGCACACATTTAAAGTGAGCTGTTCAAAGATGTTGGAAAATATATTTCTCTTGTTTTTAACACAGAACTTGACTTGAAGACTTGACTGGAAGCTGACTTGAGAACTGACTTGAAAAATGAATACAAACAAACGATAAAGTATTAGGAATATGTTTCAATACTGGTCGGAAATGTTGTCATTTGATATCATGTAAACTTTCCAGTTATACTTGGACATTTGTTATGCAATTAATTCTGCAAACCAACCCAAAAAAAATCCATGTCAGTTTTTCCAAAAAAAAGAAAATCTGTCTGCTCTCATTCAGTCTGCCTCAAAGCCAGCTGGAGCTGAAAGGAATCAGCGTTGCTGTGTTTAGTGCAACAAAAAACTGTCAAGAAAGGAAATATTCCAACTCCTGTTTTTCTTATTGAACAGAAAAATACAATTGTCCAATTCGACTTTCTCTCTTTATTGTTTGTGTAGCTTCCTGATAGTGGTCATGAGGGAGAGAGCTCAATCAAAACATGATCTGACACACTCTTAAGAAATATGCATTTGAAGTATTTGAAGCCACATTGGCAGAAGCTTTAATGCAAGTGTATTTCTGGTGATTTGTTTAACAACTGCAACAACAGTAGTCGGTGCATATTTTGGAGAAAAAAAAAGTACATGGAAAGAGAGAATTGTTTTCTTGGGGCATTTCTGTTTGAGAGCTTGATGAGAGAGACAAACCACAAATTGATGCAGGGAGAGAGAAAGAAGAAAAACAGAGAGCGGGGAGTAGCGTCTAGGTCAGGGTGTCCTGACTCTGTCAGTGCAGCTGATTTTATGGCATGCTGTCTGGACAGATGCCATCCACACTCATAACCACTGCTTATGTGTGTGTTTCCCTGTGTGTGTGTGTGTGTGTGGATGTTTTTCTTGATTTCAGTGTTTTGTGTATTTGTTCTGTGTTTGTGGATATGTGTGCGGCTTAGACTTGACAATATTAGATAGAAGATTAGATATTATTCAGATGAATTCTGATGAAAAGTTGAAAGGGCAGTGAAAAATTAACTGGCCAGGAAACATATCATGTTCCGAGAGTCCCAACACATGGTTACTGTTTTTTTGGCAGGACACCAATGGGGAACTCCTACGCGGGCCAGCTGCGGACCACGCGCTTTGAGGAGGTCCTCCATAACTCCATTGAGGCGTCACTGAGGTCAAACACTGTAGTGCCTCGACCTGTCTTCTCACAGCTGTACCTTGAGACAGAGCAGCCATTGGCACATGATGGTGGGTTGCACGGATGCAAAGGTGTGATAATGAGTTTGATTAAAGTGTCCATTTCCTCTCGTTTAAATCCGTGTCACTCTTGTTCACTATTAAGATTGTATGTTTTTTTTGTCCCTAACAGGGCGTACAGATAACGATGATGAGGATGATGAAGATGGCTCAGAGTCTAACAGCCCTCCAATACCCTATCAGATGAAGCCCCCACCTGAGGGGTGCTGCACCACAGATGGTTTGTACACAAGTTGTATTTCCACGACATAGTGCATGACGTTCAGCTGGACTGTACTCAGTGTACCTCTAATTTATTTTCCAATAGTACTTTGGATAGTACCCCCAGTGTAGGGAGAGCTGATCACCAGAGCGAGGACCAGGAATCCGCACTAAACCATTCTTCGCTTCTTCACTCAAACTTCACTGCTTACCTTTTCCTCAGCTCACATCCACCATCACTCTCCAGCGCTTTCTCTTTTTCACCATTCACACACTAACTACGCCCACAAGAGCTGCTACTCATATAACAGGGTAGGGGAGGTTATGAAGGCACGGTGTTCCAGACACATCTGCACTTTGTCAGTTGGCCATAGAAAAATTGTGGTTGCTATTGACGTTATCTTACATAAAAATACAAGCTTCGTGCAGGATGTCCCTAGTTGTTGCACAACCAATCAGTTATTTGAATTGATCCTTAACTGAGGTCGTACCAAAAAAAGTTAACCAGGTACTATCCAAAATAGAAAACCAAGACGTGCCATGTGGTTAAAAAGCGGTTATTACACATCTAAAATCTAAAAATCCTTCAGTATATCACCAGGGCAGTTATTAAGATTTTGCATTGTATGAGAAAAGTTGGCACCAGGAGATGAGCAATTTCAAACAGGCACACTGACCATCCCGTGGATGAAAGTGATGAAAGGGAGATACTGTATGATATCTGTGTGCTATAGTTGGGAAGAGAAAATATTATTCACCATGATAACAGATAAAGGATGAATGAGCAGCAGAGAAATATCCAGGTCAGCTGTTGTTATTATTTATTCTACTTTAAAACAAAGCCATGTAAAAGTCAAAGCGAAGCTACCAGCTCATACTGTCCTGTCTTTTCCTTCCCACAGGTTTCTGTCAGGCGGGCAGGGATCTGCGTCTGTCCTCTCTGGCATCAGATCCCTTGGATGTGCCCCCTGGGTTCATGTTGGTGGGGGTGAAGTCCCCCTCCCTCCTTGAGAACCTGCTGGTTTGTGCCGTGGACCGCCGCTTCCTGCCGGATGAACGGGGTCACAATGCACTGCTGGGTAAGGACGGAGACTTACAGAGATGTGGGGAAATATCTTCACTTATGAAAAGTGAAAAACTTTTCATTTTCTGATAGTACTTTGGAGTGAAAAACTTTTCATTAGGTCAACTTTAGGAATAGTCCACCATTTTGGGACCTTTTATTTACATTTCACAGGAGTGACACAAAAAATGAATTAGCAGTTGTAATGTGCTGATCCTAGCTTAGCATTATGACAAAGAGAAAAACAACCACCAGTTCTCTCCAAATTTAAAAGATATTGCTCCTAAGCTATTTATTTAAAGTTAACGACAATACATTTGTGAATTTTTCACCTGTGACTGTAGGTATACATAAAATTTCATAAAATAAAAGCATTTTCTGTGTGTGTGTGCTTCCTCCAGGTTTCTCAGGGAACTGTATGGGCTGTGGAGAGAAAGGTTTTCGCTATTTCACTGAGTTCTCCAACCACATTAACCTGAAGCTCAGCACCCAGCCCAAGAAACAGAAGCACTTGAAGTACCATCTGTACCGAAACAACCAGGGCGTGCTGGTTAAAGGAGCTCCCATCTGCTGGAGGGGACACGGTAGTAGATTCATACATGTGCTGTATTTGACAACTGAAGTGAATCTCTGATTTAAAATGTGGTACAACAGTATTTCTGATAAATGATTTAGTATGATTTAGGAAAAGCTAAACATGTCCTTGTGTTTTTAAGGTTGTTTTTAGTTTAATGCTGGTAACCACTCCATAGTATGTGTTATCAGACTTCGACTAGGCAACTGTAAATGAAAAACATTGCCAGGTTCAAGTGACTGTATGTATTGATAAGTTAATTAACTGAAAGGAAAGACTTTTATACCTACAAGGAAGAGTCAGGTCTTCATCATACCCATAATTTGGACACTGGGGCTCTACACAGTTGATGTAGATGTTTTCATTCTAAGAATGTATAATGGAAGTGAAGCAAGCAAGCGAAACACATATACAATGTTAGAGGTATGAGGTTGTACTTTCACCAGCTCACAAGCACAATTCATGTATTCGGACTTATCTTTAATCTAGGCTGTGTATTTTTGTCCAGAAGTCCTACAATCACATATTTTGTTCAGGAATCTATGAGTGTACAGGTCTGACCAGATGGACAAGCAGTAAAGCCTTGAGGGACAGGTGAAAGGTGAGGCTGCAGAGTGTATATAGAGGCCACAGCCTGGAGGTAACTCATGAAATTAAAATGGTGAGAGAGGACAACCAAAGGCTTGTGAGATGGGACATTAACCCTGTAGATGGAGTGCTCTCTCAATGTTTCTAATCTTATCTCGTCGTTTCTGCCTGGTTCTTAATTCTTTATTTGGGGCAAAGAGTGAGGCCTAAGAATAAGGCTTTAGTTTAAAACAAGTCAGCACTTGTGGTGTATCTGTAGTTACAATAAAGAGAAAGTTGCTGAGTGTAGGGGCAGCATCGGTAGCATAGTTTGGACAGCTTGTCTTGACTCGTTCCTGGCAAAAAGATGATATTTTGTTTTTCCTGGACACTGCTTGCTTTAGGGATATGAGAGTGATATGAAATAGGGGGAAAGAGAGAAGCATACAATGTGGTTCCTGTAGGATGAAGCATCCCTCCATACCAGTCTCACTCACTCCTCCGCTGCAGGGCCATCTGTTGTCTCACTCCAGAGCTGTGTAGTATTATGTCAAGCCTGTTTCAAGATCCAGGTTTCCTGAGTTATGTGGATAACGTTGCTGAACATGTCTAAATCCATTCCAGGCTTTACTCAGTTTACTCATTTAAATTTACTGCTTGGAGTTTGCACATATGAATGCCCATACACATCTATACGCACAGACTCACATTGAGTAACCTAGCTGTTGTGAAGTTTATTTTTCCTTGGATATCACATTACTAAGTTTGCACGTCTGTGTGTGTGTGTTTCAGATGGCAGGATGAGACAGATGGGGCCCAGCCTGTCAGAAGGCCATGTGACATCAGATGAACAGCCACCAAACATGGCACTGACTCACCCATCACACACACCTGGCAGCTACACAGGTAACACTCAGGAAATCTGCTCACACTTGAATATCAAATCCAAGCATGCCACGCTGAGTTCATTGAGCTGAAAGACCACAGACGGTTGTTGGCAGACACCTGTAGCTCACTAAAACAAGCAGTACAAGAGAGAGAAGGCAATAAGTGACACAGACATTCTTTCATGAAAAAATAAGTTATTCATTGATTTGTTTTTCTGTCTGTAAACAGCAGGATCACATGTGGACCCAAGTGGTCTGCCACAAGCAGTTGATGCCCCCCACCCGCTGACAAATGGCAACCATGCTGTTCCCTCTGTCACCCAGCCACCTTTGAACCAGTCAGGGCCTGGGAGACCCTCAGCTACAGGTACAGATTGTGCGCAGACTGGTAAATTCAGCTGTATAGTCTAGTTAACCTAGAGAAAGATGTGTATATATGACATGTCATTTGAAAGATTGACACGTTTGTTACTCAAGCTGTGTTTGTTTCCAATAACATCAATGTCAGTGAGAAACACTGAAGTTTAACTTGAGTTCAACATGAGTTTAACTGTCAAACCCCTTCACTTAAGATTAGATGAGTGAAACTCTAAATATTTAAAAAGTAAAGTCAGTACACCCAAAACATGAATCTCCTTTGACTGAAGAGCGAGTGAGATGAGGAATGGTTCAGTGAATTTGTGTGCTTATGCGGTCACATTATTCCTGGCTTTGTGGAGCATCCTGATTGAGATGTTGTTTAAATGAGAAACTCCCTCGAACAAAAATCCTGGCAGTTTTACACACTGGAAGTATTGATGTGATTTTTTTTTTTTTTTCGCATAAAAAATACCCTGGAAATATTAAGTTAGTGAGACATCTTGTTTCTTCTTCTCAGGACTACACTGTTTTAAATATCACTCTTGTACACAAGGATATAAGATCTATCTCATAAAATTTAAAGCTGTGAATGAGATCATTTTACAAAATAAGTCTTAATCACTATTAAGTTAAAGTCTCGTGAAATATACCAAAACTTATTTGTTGATAAATTAATGGTAATAGGTAATAGTAATATGGTAAAGTAATCAGATAACCCACCAACTAACTGCATGCAAACTAAGTGTTCAAAGTTATTAGAATCAGAATAACTTTTTATTGACTTGAGTTACATGTAATGTATGTGACATGTACTGCTGCTCATCTGCTCAATGCTTATTTCTTATTTAAGCTAGCCTCTCACTTTTATCTGGCTCCTTGTGTGCATGTAAACGCGGTCAGTTTGTGTCTGTTGTCATTAAGCCCTTTCCCTGGGTTTCTTCACACCTCTGAAAGGGAGAGCTCCTACCACTGGCAGCCATAACAGTGTGTGTGTCTTATAACACCCCTGCTATACAGGAGCCAGCCAGCTGCATTGTGTGTTGGGGGGTTGTCCTTTGTCTTTCTGTCTCTCTCCCTCCCTCTCCCCCTGTCTGTCACCTCTATTAACCAGGGTTGTAAAATTCCCGCTCTGTCTCATCTTTTTTCCTGCTTTCTCGCTGAATGAAAAGCTTCCTTCCTGTCAATGTTGTTTTTTCATGGCCCTTTTAACAAGTGGACCTTTTATGTGTCTCCCTATTACTGCATTTCAACAGAGAGGAAGAGGAAGAGACAGGTTAATGTATGACTAAAATACAATTGTTTTATATTACTGTATCAACAGTGGTCCACCTGGAAACATTATTTAGTGTATGTTCAGTTGATTTTGGTGTTATTTGAATTTGAGAAAAGTGACTCCGGCTATGTAGGAAATCATTACTGAATCACACTGAGTTGTAAAAGTGTGACACTGAAAAGTTTAAATGAATAAATAAATGAGCTCAACAAATGACAAATATTAAGCAACTTAGCAGCAACTTACAAGCATGAGCAATGGCAACGATGAAATATGAATACAATAAAACATTTATGTACACATTAAAAGTGTAAACGAGTAAACTACAAACTTGCTATGCAATGTTATATGAATTTTCTGTTTTATCCTGCAGGGCCACATGCAAATGCTGGACCTCCAAAAAAGAGGCACAAGGGCTGGTCACCTGAGTCATCTGCCAACAGTCTCTCAGAGACCACTGTGAAGACACCACCCTCTTCGTCAGCCTTATCGACATCATCAGTGCCCTCTGTCATCCCAAATGGAGCCAGACCAGGTAACAAAGAGAAGAGGTGTATATAGACAGACATGATAAAGTGAGAAACATGTGAAACGATGTGATTTGTGATATGTCTTCATTGCTATAAGTGTAAATAAGAAGGGTTTCTGTGTCTTTGTGTGTATGTTAATGTATTTTTGTGCTTTCTCCAGAGACTGCAGCCCCGCTGAATTCATCCCAGGGGTCCTTAACCCCACTTTCTCCCCCAGGCCTGTGTGTAACGATCCCTGATCAGCTGCTACACATCTGCAGACTGCAGCCGGTCATCTTTAAAGGTCAGATCATTTCTATTAGTGATTTATGACGATAGGATGCACTTTGTTTTTCTTCAGCAGCCGCACACACACATATACACCTCCTACAACAGATTAGATTATTGGTACCAGTGACAGAGTTAACCAATCAGTCAAAATCATTATTGACTGCTATTATTTTCCACCCAGCTGCCACTACTAGACTTTCTCAAGCAGGTGAACAGGTGAACTTTGCGGTAGCCACCCAACAGATGGCCAGTTTAGCTCGCCTCTTCCCACAGGTTAGAGGTCAGCTAACACCCGAGGCTGTTTCTCAGCCCCTTTGCCCTCCCCTCATCCCCTCATCCCCTCCTCTCCACGCTTTTCACCCGTTTGTATCACCTGTCAACTCCACCTCCCCTCTCCATCTTGTATACCCTCAACCAGTTCCCACATCTGGTGGATGTACCTTTTATTGTCATTCTGTTCTCTTCACCTATGTGGCCTTCACCCATACTATAATTTCCTTTTTTTCTGACACTTGAGCTGCTCTTTGTACCTTCCATCACATATAGCTCTCTCCCTACTATTTACCCCCGCTGCCTTGGGAGTAGCCGCATTTTTCCACCGCTTGACTGGTATCTATTTGAGTTTATTGCAGTGTAAGACGTTCATATAACTGAAACACAATACACCTGTGAACAGCAAAATAAAACCTACATCCTTTTCTTATTATTTCTTATTATCTTATTATTCTTATTATAGATTTTTTTTTCTTTGTGCGACCTACTTTTGTGTTTCCATTTATTCCATTACAATCATTTGACAGATTGTATTGTCCAGAACCTTACCATCCACATACAATGGGAGCAATTTGTGGCAAAGTATTTAAGCTACTGATACTTCACTACGTGGAAAGGATGAGAAGGGAACGGGCTGAATGAAACCCTACGCTTAATAGCTAAATCTACCACCTGAGCTACAAACCCAAATCCAAGTTATTCTCAGCCACCTCACTGCGTTCATCTCTCTTTGACATAGGTCACGGCCCACTCCCTCAGCTCACCGGCAATGTCAGTGAAGTGCTCGTCAGTTCTCTGCTGCAGAGTTGTTACCTGAGCTCCCAGACACTCCCCAGAGTCTACCAGCACTATGGACCATCACCCATTCAGCCACTGTCGACTGAGATGCAGATTCTACTCACAGTATACTACCTTGTTCAGCTAGGTGAGTATAAACGAAATAAAAGCCGTGATCATACACAGTTTAGTAAGACTGCAGAGTGATTGATCTTTCATGATATCATTGCTGTACCTTATAATGGCCACTAGAGGGCAGACTGGTTAACAGTTAATGAATTAAGTTCAACTAAGCTAGTCCATTATGTATTCTTCTTCACCTTACTTACTGTTTCCTCTTTCTCTCACCTATATTAATCCAAGGCCCTGACCAGGTGCCCCTGATAGAGGACTTGGAGCAGATATTCATGAGGTCATGGAGGGAGTCCCACCTCAGCGAGATCAGACAGTACCAGCAGCCTCAAACACCCGCCAGCCAAGGGAGGCACTATGGCATAGAGGTGAAACAGGGCATCTGATAAGCCATTAATAACATCTAGTTTAATAAATAAAAAAAGAAACAAATTCTGATGACAAGACAGAATAAGACTAGATAAATGAACAAATTACTTATCCTTTTCTACTCTGTCATCAGACCCCATCCACCCTACCTGGCCTCCCACAGCATCTCTCCTTACCTCCCCAGAGCCAGCAACCCCTGACCCCCAGCCAGCTCCCCTGGCTCGCCCAGCTAGCTGCATCATCCTGTGGGGAAGGCGTGGTGGTGCTGGGGGAGCAGATCGGATGTTTGGCTCAAGGCATCCAGCAAACGTTCAGCAGGCTAATGGAAGGACGGCTCGGAAACACAAACTACGTGGTCATTATTGTCACTGCACCGGGACAGGAAACACAGTCATGTGTGGTAGTCACAGGTGTGTTCTCATATGTTTATATGTGCAGGTGAATGTTATAAAGTTGCCCTAAGATCGGAACTGATTTTGGTTACTACAGCACTCTACACTACACTACAGCAATGGTGCAGACTTAGTGGTGTTTCCATTGTAAATTGCTAACTAATTTGTGAAATGCATTGCTGGAAAGT
The DNA here is from genome assembly GCA_014281875.1 of Nibea albiflora. Classification (NCBI taxonomy): domain Eukaryota; kingdom Metazoa; phylum Chordata; class Actinopteri; family Sciaenidae; genus Nibea; species Nibea albiflora. The sequence goes on along the minus strand of CM024795.1, from coordinate 17,744,693 downwards.
TAATAAACAATGACCCAATCATTTCTCATTTTCTTTGCTAGTGATGTAGCCAGGCAGTTAGTACATTCACTATTTTAACAGAAGTACAAAGTCTCATTTTGACACACTTATGTTTGCCCTGTTAAAGTTTCTGAATTATGCTCTTAATACAAACACAACATTTTCAGTTGACAGAAACTATTCAAGGCATGAATTGTGAAACATTTGCAGGAACGTGTTGTGTGGCAGCTAAGTCACATGCAACACCCAGTAAAATTCAGTATTATCAGTCTGGTATGGTCTTTGGACTTGTATCAAACTGCAGCATTTTAATCCAGGGAATATTTGTGTGCATGTTGCAGGTAAACACCAGTGTCGTGCCTTGGCAGAGAGTATGTTCTCTCCCAAAGAGGGTCTGAAAGAAATCAACCACCAGCTCTCCACCGGTGTTGCCCAGGAACTCATCCACTACTGCAATTCCCTTGGACAAGGTGTGCCCGACTGTCTGTCTGCTTTTTTGTGCTTGCGCATTTGTGTGTGCACTACAGGCATATTAATGTGTGCCTTTCTGCTCCTTAGATGGTGATTTGGACTCCCTGCTGAATAGTGCCACTGTGGACAGCAATGAGTCATCACCCTTATCCAGTAGTCAGGAATCATCTGAGAGAGAGGCTCTGAAAACCACACAAAGTCCAAAGGATTCACAAACACAGACTACCAGCCCTAAAGAAAGAGCATCAAGTCCCAAAGACACCTGTTCAGGTGAGAAAGAGGCTGAAGCATTTACTAGGGTGAAGTGTTTGGTTAGGGTGAAGTTTAAAAATGTCCATTTGCTTTAGTGTTACGTTACTAATGTATTTTTAAATGTGTTTTTTGTCTGCTTGCTGATGTAACTCATCTCTGGGATCCAAGTGATTTGCTATAGAACTATAAAGAAAAATAATCAGAGATTACATTTCTTTATTTCTTCCTTTTACCAGCACATGTGCACGGTAGGGACCAGGATGATCATTATATTTTAAAAGTCTTTGATATGAATCTTTGTTTGTATGTGTGCAGAATATTCTGTACAGTGGCGTGAGGTTCGGCCCATCCAGCTGGCAGTGGCCAGAAAGCTGCTGTCCCATGTTTGTGCCATAGCAGACTCCAGTACACAGAACCTGGACCTTGGCTCCTTCGACAGGGTCAGCTTCCTCATCCTGGTCCCGCCCTCTGAAGTCACCTTTCAGCAGACTGTTCTCCACCTCTGGAGCTCTGGTTAGTTACGTGTCTCTTTCTTTGTCAACATTCTCTTGTTTTATGGGGGTGTCTATAAAATGATGTGTTTTCATGTTGACCTGTACCATCCTCTTTCTCTTTGTAAATCTCAGGTGTCCTTCAGGAACTTGGGGGTTTAGACCAGGAGTGTGTATCTCAACGGGAGGCTGAGCGTTATGTGGTCAAGATGGATCAGAGTGCTCAGGCACGAATTGACAGCCTCATCCAGGAAGCACATAGCAGCTCGTACACCCTCTACATCCTGGTCCATGACCACGCACACTGGGACATCAACAGGTGTGTGTAAATAAATAAATAAATAAATAATAATCAATGTGTTTGCTTGTTATTATTCTATCAGTGCAACAGCCCAGTAACTCTGTCTCTTTCTCTTATTCAGTGCAACATGTAGTAGCTCAGACAGTGGTCTGGGTCTCGTGGACCAGCTCTTAAACTCCCGTCAAGTCAGAGATGCTCCAAACATCCTGATTCTCCACGTCACCTCCTTCCCCTTCGCCCTGCAGACACAATGTACCCGCATCAGCCCCTACAACGAGATCCACTGGCCTTCCGCATTCAGTAATGTAAGACAGACATTCCAACATACATACATGGATAATTACACAAATGAGTGAACAGGACTTTATACCTAATTGTGTGTAACCATAACATTGTGTATTTGTGTGTATAGGATGTGGACCTGTATCATGAGCGAACGCGGTACTTTGGCGTGTCAGAGCTTTTGGAGTCGACCCGTTCAGGAAGCAGCTTGCCTCTGATGCGTTATGATTCCTCCTTTGAAAGCATGGCATGTGCCCTGGAAGAAAGGTAGCACAAACGCACACAACGCTTGATCTACACCAACACCCTTCACTTCACAAACAAGTTTGAATGAACTATAGGCAGACACAAGAAAAACAGCAAGAAGAACCTTTCAATCTCTTTCTCTCAGGTTCCCGAAGCTGCACAGTGCTGTGATCCGGACTACAGTTTTGATCCAACACTACTGCGTAGCTCTGATGGCTGCATCCGGCAGAATCAGCGGGTCTCACAGTCTTCACAAACACACCTCTGTGGAGACCCTGGAGATTGTTCAATCACTCCTTACTGCTGCCCGGCAATGTCCCGCCCACCACGGTCACATGGTCTTGCTGCGGATCCCCTCCTTGGCTCTGGCAGCATGGGCACACCGACGGCTGTCCAGGGTTAGGAGGCAGCTGGGTCTGGAGGAGAGTTTTGAAATCATACTGGGGAATCCAAACCAGGCTTTGAATATTGGACAAAGCTTCACTGATCAGATCAAGGTGGAGATATATATTTTTTTTTTTGATTGATTAGATCACAAGTAGAAAAATATAAAGATACTGACTGACGGTCAAAATTGTTTGTCCTGCAGACATGGCTGAAGATCCAAGATGCTGACTGGGTTCCTCGGACCTACCTGGAGTTGGAGGCACTTCCCTGCATCCTGATCCTCTCAGGATCTGAGCCACTTGGAGAATCGCTGCCCAGGTACACACACACTTTCAGAGTTCATATCCTAACTAATGACTTCTGACATAAAATCTTGACCCTCCGTGTACTGTCGTTTTATTAACGTCTTAACTTTGTATGACAGAAAATGTATTTATTGTTTGGCAACAGCAAGAGTGATCTATAAATGAAGTAGTGTAACATCATAGTATCTTGCATGATAGCTATATAAGTAATAAATATAATAAGAGTTTAAATAATGAATTACTTCTGCCCACAGGTCATTGAAGTACTGTGATCTTAGAGTGATTAGCTGCTCGTACCTTCAGCGCACCACACTTGAACAAGAGCTAGGACTAGCTGCTTATCTAGTGAGGGCCGAGTCTCGACCCCCACACAATCCTGGACCAGGAAGTGACCTGCTGGAAAGTGACGCAGAGAAACTCAGCAGTACTGACAATGAGGAGGAGGAGGGACAGGAGAACGGTGAGATGAGATGCACACGAGTGATTTTAAAATGTGAAATTTGTAGGCATATTTCAACTGTTTGGCGGTTAATTTATATTTTCTTATTACTCTTCTTTTCCTCCATCCATTTCCAGGGGACTCCCCTCTTTCATCCAGCCAGCTGCTCCAGTCATGCCCAGATAGTGGAGCTTTAGATCCCTTCCCTGCTCAAAGCACAACCTCTCCGAATGTTCAGAAAGGGACCATGGACACTATACAATCTCCCTCACACTCACAGACTCAGTATCAGCCCCAGCCCCCGTCTCAGTCTTTTCCATATTCTCAACCTACACTACACCACCAAACCCAACCGCAAGTTCAGAGTTATTCCCAGGCCTCCCAGTTGCAGCCACAACCCCAGATTCAGAGTCCAAATCAGCCTTTATCTCAAATCAATTCCCAACCTCAGTCTCAACCACTTCCCACCACACAGTCTCGCCGCCAACACTCCAAATCCACCTCCTCTGGCTCATTGTCCCCGAGAGCCGCCTCCCCTCACCTGAGCTGCTCCTGGGCAAGGGGAGTGAGTCGCCCGCCTTCTGTGCTCCTCCCTCATGCGCTCTACGATATTATCACAGCCAGTGACAGCAGTGGACTTCCGAGGTGTACTTCATTCCTGCCACACATGTCTGTTGCATGGGCAAGCAGCTTCAGGTAAAGCAGACACATGCAACACAATGCTCACACTATTTAATATTTCAGTGGACTGGCAGTGGTATGCAAAATTAGCATTATTTGAACATGTACAGTAAAATATAGGTTGGATTCAACCTTCATTTTCTTTTTTTCCTTTTTGGTCATTTGCTCACAGAACGTTGTCTACTTTTAAAGCAAACAAGTTGTCCAACAATGTGATAAATCCTTGAAAACCTCGTATCCTATTCATCAAAAATAGTCGATTTCCTTGAATTCAGGCAAACCATCAAAGGGTTATTGTGTTTAAATCTTAGTTCAGTAGTCAGGTGTTATTTATGTTTAGACTTAAAAGTTAATAGGATTCTTTTCATTAAAGCACTCAATAATTTCATTATAACCACGATGGACTCTATTCTATAATGTGGTTCACACTATGTGTCCTGGAAAGTCTGGAAGCTGAAAGTCTTACAAGTAGAAATGTGATTATGAACTCCAGTATGTCTTTCATGTGTAGGCCTCTGCTGAGTAAGATGATGACATGTACAGAACAGTCACTGTACTATCGTCAGTGGACAGTTCCCCGCTCCTACCACATGGACAGCAGCAATCGCACCGAAGGACGAAGTGACAACTTCCACCCTCGCAGGCTGCTGCTCAGTGGACCCCCGCAGGTACTTTCTGCCTTTTCTTTTAACCAGACCTAAGCCCAAGCTGTCCGGTGTCTTTGCAATAATTTGTCTGCGTTCTCTCCATGGTCAGGTGGGTAAGACAGGAGCTTATCTGCACTTCCTGGGTATTCTGTCTCGGATGCTGATCAGGCTGATGGAGGTGGATATCTATGATGAAGAAGACATCAACTACAGTCAGTATCAGTAGCTGCCGTTTCTCACATAACATCTTAATTATGGAGTCAATGCATGGGAGTAAGCTGCTCAGAAGCCTATTCTGTCTGTTTGTTTCCCAACCGGATCCTTTTTTTCAGTGTATTTCTATTCTTGCATCATTACACTGTGCTGTAAACTCATGTGTAACGCATGTACTTGTCTTTGTGTTGTGTATTCAGGTGCCCAGGCAGAGGGGGTGCAGTACCATCCACCCAATGCTTCCTGGCCAAACCCAGACATCATAAAGGCAATGCCCTTTGACTACACCATCCATGACCCCAAATATGATGATATCAGCTCCGTCTATAGCCCTGGATATAAACCCAGCACTGAGGGTAGGCACAGTCAGAACAAATCAATATATTAACACACAACCGCAACTATATTCACAGAACATTTATCTTCTCAAAATGTTTCTTGCTTGTAATCCAAAAAATCCAGACATTTCCCCAGAGGTCACCTTTTTTTTTATCTTGTAGTACTGTCCTAATCTGCCTTTGCCTCTGTTGTCCTTTCAAGGAAACCCTGTACGTCAGGAGGATGTTTACCTACGCAGACGGACCTCTAGGATCAAGCTGTCTAAATATGCGGCCTACAACACCTACCACCACTGCGAACAGTGTCATCAGTACTTGGGCTTCAACCCCAGATACCAAGTGAGCAGAGCACAACAAACACACACTCATACTCTGTTTCTGTAAATGTAAAAGTTTGTAAAAGTTGTCTCATGTAAATGTCAGAAGAGATGTTGAATGTGCTCTCTAATCTTTTTTACAGATGTATGAGTCAACACTGCATGCCTTCACGTTCACCCATCTACTGCTTGGGGAAGAGATCCAGCTCTACTTCATCATCCCAAAGTCTAAAGAGCACTACTTTAGCTTCAGCCAACCAGGAGGCCAGCTGGAGAGCATGCGGCTGCCTCTCACCTCTGATTGGGTAAGTTTAATTGTGTAAGAAGCATTTCTGAGGGTCTGACTGTACCGAATAGTTTATTTTTTTCAATATATATGTGCGTGTGTGTGTGTATATATACGTGTATTTATTCTGCGGCTTGCAGGGTGGGTGTGAGGTCCAGATTACTGTCTCGTTGACCAAGGACAGGGCACAGGCTTCGGTTGCGTTTTATTCACACAAAATCTGTTGTTTTGTCGATTAATGCTGGCCAGTCTGACTCATCCTGCCATTATTTAACAAAAAAAAAGACATAACAAGTTCAAATAGTAGCTCGTAGTAGCTCTTTATGCCAGTACAGAAAAATAATAAAGCATCAGGATAAGTCCCACGCTGTGCTTGAAAAGAACTGGCTGTTCAGAGCACCTGAAGACGTGTGAAAATCGAATTTGCAACTGGCTGTTGTACGGGTTCGTATACATGAAAGTAACAGAAATAGTTAGATAATAAAAAAATAAAAAAACAGAGCTGGAGAATGAACTTTCAACCCCATCTTATTTTCTCATCTCCACACAGCTGACTAAAAGCTGCCTGAAGTGGGTGTGAATGTCCCACTGTGAACGCCGGTTTTAGAAAGTTGCAGAAATGGTCAAACACATCCAATTCTGACATCGCAGAGGTGTGAAGGAGAGAGTTACAAAACACCTCAACTAGCCAACAAGCAGTTCTGGTGGACAACAACCATTAGTGAGGATATAAATAGTTAACACAATATAGAGAGCAGGTATAGAAATGAGGTGAATAACACAAAAATCGGATTAAGCCTTCTTGTTATTGCAAGTGTTGAGAAATTATCATCAGAGTCAGTGGTTCAGTTAATCCTTCCTGAGTATAGACACATACCGCAACACATTACCATTGAATTGTGGTGATTGAGGGATAGGGTCAAGCACAGTGCAACACCCTCAAGCTCCACTGGGTGGTGCTGCAGGCTGGCTTAGATTTTCTTAATGGGGGAAAAAACGGTTACGGTAACCCAGTGGTTTCTCTTTATGTTCTTAAAAAAATCTTTACACAGAAGATTTCTGTTTTTCTGTTTTTTTTAGTACTAATTAGTGAAGCACTCTTCTGTCACTTCCCTAGAGCCCAGATTGTATCAAGAGTCCAATATTCACTCCAACCACTGGCCGACATGAACACGGTCTGTTTAACCTGTACCATGCTATGGATGGAGCCTCACATCTGCATATTCTGGTGGTCAAAGAGTATGAGATGGCTGTGTATAAGAAGTACTGGCCCAACCACATCATGCTGGTACTGCCCACTGTCTTCAATGGAGCTGGAATAGGTATGAAAAGATTCCTTCCTAGCAATTACACGGACACATGGAGTAGTAAAATGTCGATATCAAAATGAACCTTAATAAACAATCCCCATTGTCACGCAGGTGCTGCTCACTTCCTGATTAAAGAGCTTTCGTATCATAACTTGGAGCTGGAGCGCAGTCGCCGTTTGGAGGGAGGGGGCCCGGCAAGTGACGTCTGGCCCTTCATCATCCTGGCTGATGACTCCTGTGTTATGTGGAACGCAGTAGACCTGGACGCCCGCAAGTACATATACACGCTATTATTTCTAAGAATAAACGTGTGGGACAAATGAACTGTTACTTGTAGTAGAAGTAAGAATATGTTTATTCATTTTATGAGCTGGTCTTAACATGCCACTTAATGCTACTGTTTGTTTTTGCTGTTGTTAGTGGTCCAGTGGAGCATGCTGTGTCACTGAAGCAGGTCTTACAGCACATGGAGGCCTGTCCAGACCTGGCTCACTATGGACTCTGTGGCATTAGGAAGTGGAGCAGCCGTGGACTCACAGGTCAGAGGATCATGATGTCAGAAGCCTCTTTAAATACTATACAAATGAACAAAGAATATATTTTCCTTTGACAGGAGACAATATCATACTATATAACTTCAAGAATGTCCATAGAGTGTAATATTTTGCACACACACACACACTAATGACTGTACCTGTTCATAAAGTTGCCTTGAAACGTTTTGGGCAAATGCTTCTTGTTATGGATGCCTCAGATCTCACCTGCAGATATAGATTGTTATGTCTGCATAACCCCCCCCTTAGCCACCATTAGCCAGTGTGCCGAAGCCTCAGATAACAGAATATAAAGCTTAGGCTGATAGAATCTTTTTCTTTAAGATTTAAGTATCATGAAAATAAATGTGAAGTTGGGATTTATTCTGTTGCCTCCAGGTACTAAACAAAGGGAGCCCTTCACTAGAGGTCACCTTCATGACTTCCTCCTCCTTAATGTTGACCGGAGTCAGAACGTCCAGTACGACCAGAACCGCTTCACGTGTCACGATGTGGACTTCACCCTGAGGCTGCACAGTGCCGGACTGCTTGTCTGCAGGTTTAACAGCTTCAGTGTCATGAAGAAGCAGATCGCCATAGGAGGATACAGGACATTTATCATCAAGACCAAGGTAGATGCCGATGACACGACGTGTTACTCACAGAACATGAAAATAAGTAATCTGTGTAATGTCTGTGTGTAACAGTTAATGAAAGATATTTTATAAAGGTTTATGATAACCAGAGTTACTAAATAAAAGTTTGAAATTTGTCCAGATGACAGATGTTCCTACCTCAGTGGGGCCCTCACAGTACGTCTGTGCCCCAGACAGCAAGCACCTTTTCTTGGCTACACCAGCTCAACTCCTCCTGGAAAAATACCTCCAACACACCAGCCAGAAGCTTTTTCCACTCAGCACCAAGAACTACGCACACCCTGTACTCTCTGTGGATTGTTATCTCAACCTAGGACCTGAGGTAAACAAGCACACGTGCGCACGCACGGACACAGAATCACACCCTCTTTGTTTGTGGTACATTATTGTCTTCTGAACAGAAGTACGTGTTGATATATCCAGAAGTTCTAGCGTCCAGTATATAGAAGTCACACTCTTCTTGCCTCCTGTAGGTGACGGTGTGTTTTGTGAGTTCCAGACCTCACTCTGTCAACATTAGCACCACAGGGCTGCTGTTCAGTGGCCTTCTTCTCTGTTTCGCCGACTCCTTTGTGACTCCAGGGTTCCTCAAGAAGTTCTCTTTCCTCAAAGGTACAAAGGCAGACCAAATACAGAAAATGACTAAATGTACTGTGTTACAGGTGGGACATATGCAATGATGTACTGTATTTTCGAGTGACAGTAGTGTATGGAACAACATGTACATGACATGTTAGATCTCGTTCTTGATATTCATAACAAAACAAACATTACCATACGGGAAGAAGAGGCATACTAAATAACTGCAATGGTGCGACCTTTGTTGCATGTGGTACACCTGCAACGTTTTGATTTCCATGTCATAGTCAAGTCTCTATCCCTCTCCCTCCTGTCTGCCTCCCTGTAGGTGCGACTCTGTGTGTCATCAGTGCAGATCGTAGCTCCTTGAGGCAGACGGTGGGCAGGCTGGAGCTCGAGGAGGAGTGGAGGTTCAGGCTCAGCGACGAATTCCAGACTGCCAACGCCAAGGAAGACCGACCGCTCTTCTTCCTGACTGGAAAACACATATGACTGAAAAGCATGTATACAGTGAGCTACAAAGGGTCACAGATGGGATTGAAATCACTTTAATGTGAGAGGAAACTGTCGTATGAATGGGCAATGCAAGATACGCAAACGACAGTAGACTATGCATATTACCCATATCTGTGAGGCCCACTTCTGGAGGGAATATGAAACATCATCATGACCTATCACTGCACACACGCTTTCATAGATTTGGATGTGGTCCTATCTCCCAGTATCAAGACGGACACATTCATCTGTTTAAGGTTGTGATCTTTGAAAATATTAATGTGCTATCAAACAAAAGGAAACAAAAGGAAATCATTTTGCAAAATATATATTTTATGTGGCATTTAATGAATCCTGTGAATTAGGAAAATATTGTTGAAGAAACTTAAATGAGGATTATTCTAAATGGCATTGTTTACATTTAGCGTTACATTTATCACTCCACAAACCACTTTTTTGATTACGTTATAAGAGCATCCACTTCAACTTTTTTACCTAACAAAAAATACTCATCGTAGTGTGGCGACAAAAGGTTTAATGATTCCTCTTGTAAAAACTCCTGTCGATGGATGAATTTAGTCGATGGATGAAAGATGAAATTAATGTATTTCTTCTCGGTAGACTCGGTAATCGCAGGTGCTGTTTTTGTATTTCTTCATAGGTTTTTTTTGCATGCCTTTATTGCAATATCGCAGTGTTCTGCACACTTCCTTGCAGGTGCACACAAAATGGGAAGCTTTTAAAAAAAAAAGAGGATAGACACAATCATTTGTGTGCAATGGTAGCCGATGTTTGGCAACAAACATTTTTTTTGTAGATTCTAGAGGAAGAGGTTTGTTTTGCATGTTTGTTTTTACATATGAAATATTTTGAATATATTTTGTCATGTCAGTATGTAAAAAAAGTACTTATTAACTGTGTGTGTTTACTACTCTGTTTGTATGTAGAATATTTGCGTGCTTTATGCTCTGCACACCGTATGAGGATTTTATCTGTAACTAATGAAGAAACACAAATCCACTGTGTGTTGGCTGCATTTGACAATGTACACTTTTGTATGCCTTTAATTGTATAAATGTACAGGAATTTTAAATTTCTTTTGTTCGTGTGTTATTAAGTCCTCGTGCCTTTCAAACACAAAATTGAACAGAGCTTAATCTTAACTACTCACAATAGACAGATAAATAATAATTGTCACCGAAAATTACAAACATGTCCGAACATTAGTGTGTGCTCTATAGCTGCTGTGACCAATCTTACTAAAATAGCTCGTACCGATCTAATAAAACATGTCTGTCTGGTCTTGTGCGGCTTATGTAAAACTAATTTTCATGTTCCCTGGATTACTCGAACTGCTTCAATCTGCAATAGACAAAGGCTGCCTGGCTAAAACAGATTTTATGTGCACAAAAAGGAAAATGTCCCCCACCAGGCAGAGGTATGTCCTGTAGCACTTGTACCAGTGTTTGGGAGATATTTGAGACAGCAAATAGAGCTGCTAAAGTCCAAATGGCTGCTCGCTTAAGTATCACTAGCAGAGAGAATCAAATGGCAAACTTAACCCTTCAGTGACAGCGTGCCCTCAGATGCTCCCTCTGTCCTCACATGGAGTTCACTGATGTCTTTTTCTTTTAGTTCACTCAGGCTAAATAACTCCTTCGCATGCAGTAAAATCACAAACAAGCATAGTTTATATTTTAATGTGTTGAATGCCAACAGAAAAACCCAATTCATGTGTCATCAGTTGGTACAAATCCCTGATGTATGTGTGTTTGCTGGACTCTGTGTGTGTGTTTGTGGAGACGGTGGCGTCAGGCAAGAAGTAGAGTCCAGCATCTCTGGACCCTCTCAGATTTCCTCCAAGTAGTCCATTCCCAGAACACACTTGTTGATAAATTTAGTCTAAAATGCTCACTGCATGTTACACAAGCCACAGCTACAAACTCAAACTGTCCCACAGATTTAAGAGTCAAGGAAATCATCAAGACCCGTCTAGAAGAGCTTGTGCACCACCGTGAAGAGCACTCAAACAGCACCTATGTTTGATGCGGCACTCTGCATCTGTCAAGACATACTGACTGACTTGGTTTAACAAAGACATTAAGGATTTTATTTTATTTTTTTTTTTAAAGAGAGTGAGAGAGAGAGAGACCAGGAAAGAGTCAACAATCAACATAAAGTTTTGACTTTTCCATTAGATGTATGTTTTGGAGGACTCCTTCAGATATCTTGCCGCGTTCTGTGACCTTCCACAACTGAAGAGTCTGTACAGCAGCTCAGGATTGTGAATCACACGACATGGAGCTATGACCCACATGGAAGAGCACGACTTCAGCAGCTACAGTCAGGATAACAGCCCCAATGACAGCTGGTCCTCCTGGGTAATAAAACTAAAATCATAATATATTTTATATATATATAAATATATATATATATATATATATATATATATATACTTTTAAAATTAAGGTAGGGGGAGTAATATAGGTAGGGAGAAAGCATGGACACAAAAAAATGTGTTTTGCATCCAAATCAATGCTGGTAATTGCTTTAATCAATAAAAATCAAATTGAATGTTTAAATTGGTTAATTTAAGTAATTCTTTTTCTAGGTAATCTCTTCAGGTTGATTTTAGGATAATTTGAAAGAAATGATGTTGTCCTTTTTCATTTGTATTCTCTTTATTATATTATGTTAAAAAGTCTCCAAGCACCATTACTTTATCTGCATGAAAAAGCTACTATAAAGTCTGCACTACACAACAACCTCCAGCAGCAGCAGCAGCTGTCTGGTGTATCCACCTAAGACAAGAGGGTATGATGAAAAATACTGAACTAGTAGAGTTTTATAGAAAGGTGGACGCATCTCTAAGGGGAAGGGCATAATTGTCTTCATAGAGGAGAATACGCCAACTTCTTACTGAGAATAAGACTCTGCAGTCATAAAACTTTGACTTGAGGAGAGATGGATGTGAGGAGGGATCGCCTTACCAGTCAGACGGTCATCTGTTGCTTTCCAAGAAAACTTCACAGTGTCCTTAAAAACACTGTGCTCAGATGACAGTCTCTGTGTTTGTGTGTGTGTTGTATTTGTGAGATAGAGAAATGTGAGCATATTTCTCTCTCCTTCTGTCGCTCCTGTTGCACACATTCACAGCCAGTTCTCAGTGCGTATGTGCTCTATGCTTGTTCAGCGCACAGAGCATGTGAGCTTTCGTCTCTGCTGGCGTCAGGATCACCATGTGCTGTATCAACAGCTCATATCGCCATGCATGACCTTAAGCCCACAAAGGTACTTATAAAGGCATCTTACACCGCGGTTAGTGACGCTGTTACATAATAGTCCCAGCATTAAGGGGCCTGTGAGTGGCTCTGTGGGCTCAGGCAACACAGGTCCCCCGCCTTTAGATTTTATCTGACTGTAGTTAATCTTTAACTGAAGTTATCTTTTGCCATTATTTTGTCCGTCTGGTTACTGTTGTTGCTCTTTGTCAAGATCAGTGGGTCTGTATGTTCAAGTAGCATTCAGAGTTTTGGATCATTTATAGTGTCATCTGTTTAAAGACTGTTTTGGAGGTGAAGACAGTGTTCCACATCACATTTACTTTAGATTCCCCATTGTCCATTTTGCCAGCTTGCCGGGAACTTCACTACAGTTGTATATTGAGATAAAAATAACACAGTGTGCTCTGTGTATATATAAAATGAGGACACTTTTATGATGCTAATAACACCTGGAATGTTACAGCTACTGCACACTATATAAGGCACTTTGTCCTCTAGTTAGTCAGCCAGTGGCCACACTGATAGCATGTGGTTTTGTCTATAGGTGAAGAAATGTCTTTTTTTTTAGGGTCAGTTTATAAAACTCAATTATATGCAGCGTTATTATTCATTTACTAATACGTCATAAGGCATAACGTCAGACAATGTTGGTCAAAATAGGACTGCAGGCAGTAAAGACAGCTTTAACCGGACATGTCTGTCACTGGAAAACAAACTAATGAGATTTTTCTAAAGCCTTGGAGCATGTCTGGTAGGACTCATTGGAGGCGTGTTGTGTAGTTTAGCTGCGTGTGGCTCAGGCAGCCCTCTGATTGGCTCTTGCTGCCCATCCCCCAAAAAAACACCCCCATCTCCATGGTGATGAAATGAATGCATTATTGACCTCCGAGAGAGTTCCTGGGAGAGCAGGCTACCCCTGTCGCAGCACACCGCATTCCTCCTTCCTCTCTATAACGCTCACATGTCCGACATGAGGTAACACAGGACGTATCGTATCAGTCAACGCGCACACACCCACCCATACACACATGCACATGCACACACAAACACATACAGTTCAAGCATGCAGAGAGCAAATATTAACCCACCTACATAAACAAACAAAGTACATGCCCTCACGTGTGTATGAATGAAGTTTCACAAGAAATTTCACCAAAGTCTGTGTACAGTTTCACTTCCTTCACACTTACCCATGAGGCCCCTGATGAATTCAAAGAACTGCCCAAGAAGAAACTGGAACTCTCACTGACCAGCCATCTCATGACAGGTCCAAAAATGTTTAATGCAGCACACTGCATATTCTTTTCATTATGGCCCTAAGGGAATAATTTGACATTTACGAAAACCTTTCTTGGAATAACTTCATGAAAGGATTGATACTGCGTTCATTTTTGTTAGCCGTTTAGCTTAGCTCAACATGGGTAACAGCTAGCCTTTATTTTTTGTACCAATTAAACAAAAGAGATATAATGTTTTGTTTCATTTTAGAGATGGGATTTGGAAGGAAGGTGGGATTTGTCACCTTTGAACAGAGCCAGGATAGTTCTTTCCTCCTGTTTAGCCGTCATATGTGGCTTCCTGCAGCATCCACATAAGTTCAAATCAAGCCCTGGGGCCTTTGATACATACCCTCTCCCTCCACTGTTCCTGTTTCTCTATACTGTTTCCAAACTAACACTTAAAAAATATACATTGTATATATTTTTCAACATAATTCTAAATAAAATCTCTATTAATCTATTCAATGTACTGTTAGGGCTTTGAATTTTACTTTTACTGCAAAACATTTGTGCACCAGGATCACCCTGCAGTGTGCAAAATAAACCCGTTCTTCTCTCTTTGTCACACCTCCACACAAACATTTACATTCTGCAAATTCTCTTTCGAACCTACTCTCCTGTCTCTATAGGGTCGTCCCCTTTTCCCCTCCCTCTCCCTCATAGTTGGCAACTTGCTGCTCCCCGATGAATGACTTAGTTCTTGGAAATCCCAACACGTGTTTCCTTGTTGCCTCTGCTGCTGGCTGGGGCTGATAGTGTGTGTGTGTGTGTGTGTTTATGTGTCCATCAACGACTATGACGAGACGTGTTCAGTCTAGTTATCTTTCACACGTTGAGAAAGTTATTGTGTGTGTCTGTGTTGTATTACCTCTGTCTAAAAATGGTCTTGAATAACAAACAGGAGCTGGAACAGTTGGATCCGGGTGTAATTCGGGGGGGGGGGGCTGCTTCTAAGAATCATTGGGCAACAAAAAAGCCACGAGACTCCAGCCAGGAAAGACTCTGTGGGGAGAGAAAGTTACGTGTTTGTTTCTCTAAAGTGGGAACTCTGTGTCCAGACTTGACCTTACAAAACCTTACTATAATCTGATTATAGAAGTCAGGACCATACGGCATAATAACACTTAAGAAAACAGTAAAAAAAAAAAAATCATTTTAATTTTATTCCAAAGTCTGGTGGAAGTAAAATGTTTGTCTTTCTTTGTGTAGTAGAACTGTTTATTACCCAAAACATTAGGGGCACATATTTTCCGATTGCTTCAACATTTGCATGTTAGTTTGAGCAGATCTAAACATGTCTGGAGGTGTTGATTGTAAAGTGATGCCATTAGTGATTTTTCTGTCTTTTATTTGATTGGTCCCCTGTTACCGTCATACAATGCTACACCATGTTTAGTCATCTTATCTCTCTTTGGCTATATCTCTTTTTCTGTCAGAGTGCCTGTATCTCTGTCGATCTGCAGCCTACTTTGATTTCTCTGAAGGGCACATATAGATATAAACATATGACTGTTAAGGAGACTGATAATGCTACATGTGTCATTACGTAGGCTGCCCGTAAAATAACATGTCTGCTATTTTAATATGTGATATTTTCCTGTCAAAGGAATGCATAGTTTAACAGTTTGAGCTTTCTTGCCAAGTGTTAGATGAGAGGATCAATACCAATTTCATATCAGTCATTTCAATCTGAAGCTGAAGCCAGCAGCCAGTTAACTTAAATTATTGCTTAGACATTAGAGTACTATACTTAAATGAATAATTTCTTTCCATCTGTGGGTTTAATGAGAAATGACACCAGTAGGCCAAATAAGAAACTGCACCTCATGAGGAAACAGATGAAACAGTTACATTGGCTTTGTCTGCTAACAAACTACCCTTTTTAAAAAAAAATTTATATAAAAACAGACGTGTAAATAAATTGTTGTTTCATGGGGAATAATGTACCAGACACTGTCTTGGCCAGGAACAGTGACTTCCTGGAGTCTTTCCATCACTATGCCAGGCAACCAACTGGAGACTCCTAGAAGTTACTGTTCACAGCCAAGAAACACTCTTTTTTGATCAATTGTAACTTCCTGATCAGAGATGAGGTACAATGTTGCAGTCGCAGAAGGGGTTTCTACATCAGAACAATTCAATAAGTCTAATTTTACCTGTGTTACATTTTGTTTAAAAAACTGTAAACTACACATGTAATCCACATTTGGAGATTTTAAAAAGTGCTAAGAATAATGAACACAACAATGTCTTGGTCTGCCTCAGTGTGTCAGGGCAGGTGGATAGACTTACATTTTGAAAACTGAGACACAGTCAGTACATTGCACAACTACAGATGCCTTTGAGCCATCTGAATGTCACTGCTATTCTTGTCTGTCTTTGCGCCACATATTAGATTTGTGTTTCTTTAGAATAAGAACAAGATCCTGTTTACTCCTGGTGTTCTCTCAGTCATACACAGGAAACAAAACGTGTGCCCAAATATATCCTGTTCTGCATATGCTTTTTAAGATTTAGCCAACTCTGCGTTACCTTAGATTGCCGTATTTGTCTTCTGAAGACTGCTACTTTGTGCATTGTGTAGTATTCTGCTCGCTGTTTAAAAAAGGGGAAAAAATACATTTGCGACCTCAGTCAGGCTACACTCTCTGTCTAAGCAGTTTACTTTCATTGTACCTACTCAAACCAGCTACAGCATCAGAGAAAAAGACTAATAAATTAGGTACCACATTCTAATAAGGCACTGTTTACAGCTTTAATAAGCAACGGTTAAAATGACAAGAAATGACTGAAATTGCATAACAGATCAATTATAAGTCTTTAGTAAGAGGTAGGTTGTGTAAAATCTCTAACTTTTGAGTAGCTTAAGCAATATCCAAGTCATTAATAAGTTATGAGTCAAGAGTTTCCCACTTTCCAATAAATCAATAGCTAAAATTTATAAAACTAATAAATAAGTGTCTAGGTAGTGGAGTTAATAAACTGAAATTTGGTCCAGATGTCTTTTCTCAGAGGTCAGAGGTCAAATGGTCTATTGGAGAGGTCTTCCTGATTAATTAAAGCTAAACTACATGTAATAATAATAGTAAGAATAATATGGAAACCCAAAAATATGTATTTAAAAGTATCAGTCAATGATTTATTAAACATTAATAAATCATTTAACAACTTAGAAATCCTTTATAGGATGCCTTATAAGTAGATTCACACAAGATGAAGTTGAAGATTGGGGTGACATCACAATAATATTATCAGAAATAAAACTTTTAGAGGGAAATTTCAGTCGACATTGTGTGACGTCACGGGTGGCTCAGCCAATCGGCTCGCTCCTTAGCTGCAGTCCTGCAGAGGTGGGAGGACTATTTTAACGGTGGTTTAAATACCGAAGCAGCCTCGAGCAGAAGAGCTAAGATCAGCTGTAAGGAAAGCGCTACCGACAATGTCTGACTTTAGGACTGACATGTGACGGAATAACACTGCAGAGGACGTTTGCTGCGAAATTTGCATGGCGGAAAAATCCCGGAGCAAAGGGCGAGATAAATAAATAATGTGAGTAGGCTTGTTGGACTGTGCAGTAACATGTCGTCAGCGAAATGTGAAATACTATAGCAGCGTATTTATTCTATATAAAGGCTGCTCGGTGTGTGCTTGAGCGTCATGCCTTCACGCTGGTTGTGTTGTAACGTGCGGCTGTTTGAATGGAGGCTGAGCTGCGGTGCAGACTGCAGAGCCTCACCCCGTGTGCAGATGTTTACATGTCGCCTCACAGGCCACGCACATGATACTACGATCAAATGATCAAGCTCATGTTTTATTCTGCCTGAGCTGTTTTTCAGCGTCGACACAGAAGCAACAAAACTGCGTTTTCTTCCATTTATGTTGCCTGTTTATTGGAGTAAGGTCATGCATAATTAACACATGTAAAAAAATACATATTGCAATACAGTTATCTTTGTCTGTCCTTGTTGCCATTTGTCTGCAACAGCAATCTGTCAGACTGCTGTTCCAGGCACATTCAATTGATTTAATTAGATAATCCGTCACATCATCATCTGTCTGAATCCCTCACCCTCTCTGTCTGCCTCTGTTTATGTTTCTTATCTCGCTGTCTGGGCTTCAGTGAGAGTGAGCTTTCATACTGACCAACTTTTAACAAAGCAGCGTTTGTGTGGTTTGATGATCCAGACTGTGAACCTGGATCAGGAATGACAGCCCATACTTAGACAAAGGTCCAGTTAATGTCCTGATGTTTATTTAGACAAATACAGCAGTTACATTGAATGACAGCAAATGACCCTATGAGTTGTCTCGTGATTGGTTATTACATAATGGGGGTGCATTGTGATTGGCTGTTAAACCGAGATTTCCTGGAAGAGTGGGCAAGACTTGTGTGTGTGTGTGTGTGTGTGTGTGTGTGAGAGAGAGAGAGAGAGAGAGGGCCTGTGTGTGTGTGTGTGTGTGTGTGTGTGTGTGTGTGTGTGTGTGTGTGTGTGTGTATGAATTGTCCCAACTGTTTGCACGTGGGTCTGTGTTGACAGTGATATCAGGCCTGTGGCATGTCCCAGAATGAGCGCATGTGCAGGTGTGAATAAAAGGACAAGCAAGAGAAAGGAGATACTTAAGCAATGATCATCAACAGTCCCACTCCCAGTGTGTTGAGCAATACAAGTTTAAAGGGCGAGAGTGAGAATCAAAATAACATAACTCCTGTCATGTGCTCACACAGATTTTTCTTTTACTTGCTCATATTTGTAGATATAGCCTGCTGTAGGTCTAATATTTCTCCACCACCCCACATAATGGAGGCCACTGGCTTCTTTTGTCATTTTCAGACATTCAACAGTTCGATTCCACAAGCAGCGTCTTGTCTTAAAGAAAGTGCTTTACTTTGGAGAGTCCACTGTGGTCAGTTTGTAATGTGGAGTCAAACTAAAAATTATTTTTGCTTAAGTTAGAAAATATGTTTCTTGTCATTTGGATGAACTGACCCATGAAGTCCAAAAAGTTATTTTTAAGTTTGTTTTTTTATTCATGGGCTCATTTTCATAAACACATCCAAATTTAACCTGATGATATTTAAGCAGAGACACCACGAGGATCGGTCTGCACCCAGTGTATTCACCATTTAATGACGGTGTTGTTACGGTATTGTGTAGCTATAACGGGCATTTGACTGACGTGGCTCTGATGCACAACAGAATAATGCTCTGTCATTAGAGCAGAAGAGCCCCAATCTGTGATTCACAGTAATTGATGCTGTTAACAAATCATCCTTGTCATAAGAATGTTCTTACATGGCCTGCCAAAATATTGAGCCATCTGTCCTCTAGGCATGCTATAACAATGTGTGTGTGTGTGTGTGTGTGTCCGTGTGTGTGTCTGTGTGTTTGTGTGTGCACGCGCGCATGCAGAGATAGAGGATGCCAGTATCTGAGTCAGCACAAGCAGGTGGCAGGTGGAGGGACGGTTCATTATACATATAAGACAATGATCTCAGATATTTTGTGTATGTGTGCATTTATCATTTTTGCGGTGAGAAATGTGTTGTAGTGTCATTTCTACTGAATTCTCCATTTCATTGTAACTTTCTTTTTCCTTTTTTCTCTCACCCTCTTATTGAATTCTTACTATTGCTTTTTAATATGCATTTAGGACTTTTAAAGGTAATTTGCCCTGATTAGGCTTTTAAGGGATAAAACCACATCACGACACTCTAATCCGACCAGACACACAACTACAACAACAACTGAGAACAATTAAACTCTTTCATCCTCTCTCAGCCCCTCTCCCCATGTCCATGTCCTCTCCCCATTATCTTCTCATTATCTTCTATTATCTCTCTTTTCTTTCTTTCTTTCTTTCTTTCTTTCTTTCTTTCTTTCTTTCTTGCTTTTTAGTTTTTATACATTTAAATAATTGTAATAAATAATAAAATAAAATAACAACTTATCTATTTACAAGACTAAACAATGATGTTGCTTTCTCCCGGACATTGACTGTATTTCTAAACACTTTTCTCTCTATGCCACTACTTGAATCAACAACCGGCCATCTTGCGGCCCAGTGAATGCGTTTCCCTGTTTGTGTTTCTCTCTCGGGCCATGTTTGGCATTCTAGACAGAGAGCATTTGAGGCCGTGGATCAGAGACACTGGCACAGCATCACATGATTACTCTTCTCCCTGATGGGGTGTGTTTGCATTACAGAGAGGCACTTTTGAGTTTTTTCTATTGTGATTTTTGTTGGATGTTTTCACATCCATGCACCCACACGCCAAGCACAATCATAAACATAGCAGCTATGTCACAAGGGTAGAGAATGCAAAAGCTGTCACTGTTTACGGTTTCAGCAACCTGCCAAATGTCTGAGCTTACAAGCATGGCTGGGCTGTGCGGGCAGTAATTGGACTCATAAGTGGATCAATAATGTATTTTAATGTGGCAGGATGACAGGCCTGGTGGTTACACAACATCTCATCCGTCACGAGTTTGATCTTGACAGCCGTTAGGTCCGTTAAAGGTCATTTGTCCTGCCAATGCAATACGTTAATGCCTGAAATGTAAATGAAATCTTATTCAAAATTAAGGATAGAAGAGAAATCAATACAAAAAAGTCTCCCTCCCTCTCTCTTTCCCTGTCTGTCTCCAGTTACAGACAATGAACTATGTGGGTCAGTTGGCGGGCCAGGTGTTTGTGCAGGTCAAGGAGCTGTACAGAGGACTCAACCCTGCAACCCTGTCTGGATGTATAGATGTCATCGTAGTGCGGCAGCCCGATGGCTCCCTGCAGTGCTCCCCCTTTCACGTCCGCTTCGGCAAGATGGGTGTGCTGCGGTCCCGTGAGAAAGTGGTGAGATTATAGGGTGCTTTATCATCTGCATGCACACTGTAGTTTTGTGAACAGGTAGTTTGAAAGCTTGTAGTCACTCGTATTCTGACAACAGTAAAGGTTTGAATAATCACTGGGTGAAGAAGTATTCGGGTCTTTTACTTTCTTTATTCTGTTGTGCAGGTGGACATAGAGATTAATGGAGAGCCAGTGAGCTTACACATGAAGCTGGGAGAGAATGGAGAGGCCTTCTTCGTCAAAGAGACTGAGAACACCCTGGTGAGTAATGGTTGACAGAGTCATTACTCTGAGACACAAATATAGGACGGAACAAAACAACCCGGCACAAAGGTCGTACAGCCTGAACTAAAATGCAGTGCTTGAAATAGACTGCTACTCATTCAGTTCTTGGCTTCTTGCACTGTGATCGCTCTAACTGATTTTGCCACTTAGTGATGTATGTGTAGATACAAGTCGTTGTCATTTTAATCATCAGGCTTAGGTTATAGAGTTTTCCTGCCCAGACAAGCCCAGAGGAGGCAGACATTTGCTTTGCCCTCATATGAAAGAAGACAGCTGCTGAAGGAGCTTTCAAAATCTTTCAACAGTAGTCAACAGTTTGTCATCATACCATACAGAGCCAGTGTGAAGCTTATGCAAAAAAAAAAAAAAGTTTTATATGAATTCAATGAGTGCAAAATCAGTGTCCCTGACAGCCACAAAATCAGAATTATGAATGCAATAACAAAATCATCTATAACATGTAAAAGATTTCGATTTGAAAGTAATTTGTAACTGTTTCTATGCTAAACCATGTTTTTTTTTCCAGAAACAACAGACCTTTAATAAACCAAACAAATAAGCCTCATTGATTGATGCCTGCAGTGTGAGTACATCTTTAGAAAACCAACTGTATTCTACTTCCTGCTGTGCAGTACAGCAAGGCAGGCAAACATTAACAAAGTATAAACTACGAGGACCAGGGAGGAAGAGTATGGATGGATGAGACAGCAAGGGAAGAAAGAAAACAGAAAGAAACACACAAATATGAGATGAGCATATGGGGGAAAGAAGTCCTGGCAAAAAAAGAAGGATGACCTTACCATCAAACATGACACATGGACAAAGGCATTCTATTTTGAATGCAAAACAATCCGCTTGTCTGAGATTATGTTTGTACAAAATCGGAAAAAGAACTGAGCCTATAAGTTGAAATATAAGATGAACAACAAGATGGAACAAGAGCTCCTTTCCCCTTGTGGCATCCTGTTGGCCAGCATGACTTTAGTTTCCCGGAAATAAACCATCAGGACGGACAGACGGTCGACTGATTCACTCATTTTTTTAACACATAATTGTGGAAAACAATTACACAGCTACACTGTCTTATCTATTTTATATCCAGTCTTTCTATCCAATAGTAACAGATAGTAGATCTAGTCACAGATGCTCGGTGATCTTTCCATCCCCTGTTTTATTCATGTCCATGTGACCTACACTGTTGGTATCACCACTGGAGGTCAGGGTTCAGTCCTCAGAAGGGAGACGCAGGCTAAAAATGTATGCACTCAGCACCAGAAGACATTTTGAATAAGCATCCTCCACGTGAGTTACTGCATGTGCCATGAGAAATGTACCCAGCAAACTGCAGAGCGGAAAGGATAGAAAAAGGACAATGTGTATTACAACACAACAGTTGAGTGCTCGATATATCGAACTTAAATAATCAAGTGCAGTATAGTGCAGATAGCACTCATCCTACAACTTTATCGTGGCCCGTGACAACATGAAAAGTATGTTGTACGATTTGAAAAAGGAACTTGGCAAACATCCAATTCATGTCAGAGCCTTTGGCTACTGTTTCGCACCGATCTGTCGAAGCTTGTTAAATGAGCATCGTATGGAATTCGAGTAATTGTTCAAAATAACACAAAAGTCCCAGCTAAAAAGCTTTCATGTATCCACACTAGATCATCTTGCATGGAGGAATGTGCAGCACAAATCCAAATATATCAGAAATTAATCTGGTCTGGGAACATTTCCTGTTGTTTTGACAACAGGAGGGGGGGGAGCACTCTTCTGAAGGAAAGAGGTTTGAGTAGTGAGTGTGATGAGAGTTGGCTTTGTCTCCAAGTCAGAAATTAAAAGTAATACGTTGTAATCTGAAAAGATCTAATTCCTAATCTGAGGGATTACACTGTCGGGCCACTGTCAGTGCCACAAGTGCTCTTTAGGAGTGGGTCCTGCAAGAACATTGTAATGGTTCAGTCCTTAATGGACGGGAAAAAAAATGATGACTGTCACAATGTTTGGGCCTTGCGTCAAATCTTCTAGTTAGACATAACTCTCCCTCAGCAGAGTGGAAAACCACCAGAGGGCTATTTTTAGCTCGACCAAAGAGCGGGCTGTCACTGAGCCATGCATGGTCTAAACTGTCAGGGAGAGAGACAAGACGGTCGCACAGAAGTACAGATAGTGAAAGATGAGCAGGACAAACAAGACAGACATAGGCAGACATCTCATACAACATAGTGTACAGTGGTAAACCCATGTAAACATGCACAGGAACACTGTGAAAAATGGCAGCTTGAGGTTTGTTTCAAAAGATTTATTTTCCATTATTGTTTTGTTGAGTCTTTTAGTGACACTTAAGGTAAAGTTATCATCTCGCTGATCCAAGTGGAAAAACAGCATTTATTAAGAAACAATTTGGCACTGAGCCCAGTCTCCTGTGCCTCTCCTACCCAACCAACCGTTTTCTCTTTTCCTCTCTGTTCCTCGGGGTGTAAAGTTACATTTCAGGATTTGTTGGGGCTTGTTCATTGGCAAATAGATACCATGCATGAAACAATAACTGTGTGTTCTCCAGCAGAAATTAATCTTCAGGCTAGAACTAAATCAGAAATCTCTGAATACCAGCAGTAAAACTGTAACCCACATGGTGTAATTTATCTTGTTATGTTGGTGTAATTGTCTTCATTCGTTTTCATATTGTGTGTGACACGTTGTGACACATATCAGAGATTTAAAATGATGTGTGCAACGTCACCTCACCAATAAATTCAGTTATTGCATCAGTTTTTGCAGTGTACAAACAAATTCTGTATTGCTGCTCTGCTGGTAGTCCACCTGAAAACAAATTTCATGTTTGTCTCATACTGGAGATTCAGGTTTGTGCAGAAAATTGTATTAATTGAAATAACACTCTAATTCTGAGATTTAAAAAAAGTGAATAGACTGCAAATGAATCATCAGGAGCAGTGAAATGAATTAAAAGCGGTTTTGGGTTGGATGTTTCTAAAAGGCTCAAGCCCTGAGTGGATGAGCTGTGACCTGGCATCCTGACCACTGTCCCTTTTCCTCTCCCGACAAAGTGAATTGGGCCGTGTTGAACTGTGTTTGGACACATGCACTGTGAGGCATGTGTTAGTCTGCGCTGTCCAGATCATATCTTTATCTTTCTCTCTCTGCCTTTGTGTCGCTCTGTTTCTCTTTCTGGCACGACCGCTGTAGTGAATCCGTGTGATTTTGCTAATCTAAACTGAAATCCAAATTCCCATCAGATTATGTAGATCTGCATCTCGTCATGCAGTAACACTCATTTTTTGCTCTGTAAGTCTGTGATTTGGTGGTATAAGACATACACAACAGTATGCATATGAAATACTTTCGCCAAGCTAGCCATTTGTTGGTCGGTCGACCACTTTGGTCCAGACTGAAATATCTATATATTTTTGAATATTACATGGATTTGATATCTCATATATTCCTTGTCCCTAAATAATTAGCATGCCAAGATGCTGAACTGAAATGATGAACTGGTACAACATATACATGCTTAGCATGTCAGCACATTAGCATTTAGCATATATTTGTCTGTCAGTTCACCACTTTGAGACATTGATAATCCCCACTTGATATAGCCCAATGGGTTGGATTTGTGATACCCTAACCTGTTGTCTAACAGGTCAAATAACATTGTCTAAGTGGATGGATACTTTATACCAAATACCTGGAAAACTAATGACATTCCCATCAGCCTCAGTTAATTAAGTGCTAGTTAGCAAATGCTATAGAAAGATGTTGAGCTAAGATGGTAAACATTAAGCTTGATAAGCATATTTTAGCATTCGATGATCTGATTGTGTCCTGTTCCTTTGTTCACAGGAAATAGTTCCATCTTACCTGGCGACATCACCCATCATGTCGACAGGGGAGGAGTTAATGGAGTCTCAGCTGGGCAGGGGCAGTTCTCGTCATCATGGTAGGCGCTGTGGAAAAACGACATTTGGATTTTGTGAAAATGTGAGTGTGCTTTTCTAACAGATTTTTTGTTACTCTCTCTCTCTCATCACATAGACACCATGCCCTGCAGCTCGCTTCCTATCCAGAGCCTCGGGCCACAGCAAAGTGATGGTGGGATGACCAAGAAGAGGAGGAAGAGGAGGAGGAAGGCACGGCCAGAGGCAGGAGGAGGAGGAGGAGGGAGGAGAGAAGAAAGTGGGGAAGAGTTCTCAGAGGACGAGGACATGTTTACCATTGACTTGAGCTCGGATGAGGAAAGAGAGGATGACGGCAGCAGGTGTGTCTGTGTGTATGATTTTTTTGTGTTTAATACTTATGAGCTTACACACAGCTTATGGGTGTTTGAAAAGGCCTTCCCTTTATGTGTATGTGTGTGTGTGTGTTATAGAGAGAGAGAGAGAGAGAGAGAGAGAGAGAGAGAGAGAGAGAGAGATGAAGAGGGTAGATTAAATGCCATCCTAAGTCATCTAGTTCCTTTGCTGATGTAAACAACATTCATCAGTTGTCACAATGTTGTTTGTGAGCAGAGGAACCGCCGCCCATAGCTTCACTAATTGTGCAAGACTGTCTTTGTGTTTCTCATGCGTGCATGAGAGTGTAACTGGTTATACACGCTGTCCGTGCTCTGCTGTTTGTTTGCACTTGCACCATGAAAATCAGAGGACCAGGAGATCAGAAGATTACAAAAAAAAAAAAAAATCCCGTTCAGGTCATTCTGTTAAAGCTCAAATTGGCAGTACTAGCAGTACAGCTCCATGAATGGCATAGCATTCACTGAAATATTTGAACAGTTATTGGTTGGATTGCCATTACATTTTGTAAAAACATTTATGTTCCCCCTAGGATGAGTTGAAATGACTTTCGATCCCCTTACCCATCATCTCATATTATGATCAGACCCAAAACGTACATTTAAAATCAAACATCAGTACCTGCAAAACTATGACATTCACACTAGCTTCAGGTGCACTTTGTGTTTTACCAAGTGTTAGTATGCTAACATTTTAAGCTGAAATGGTGATCATGGTTAAACTGTGGTTAGATACTGTACATTATACCTGCTAAACAACAACATGTTAGCATTGTCTTTGCGAGGATGTTAGTAGCTGACGTTTAGCATTTAAACCCCCACCAAGTTGGTGTGGTGTCGTTGGACTCTTAGTCTTGTTAGGATGCGTGGTCTAACCCTCTGGGGTCAGAGCAATTTGCCTATGACTGCAAAAGCAATTGCTAGGACCATTGATGGGATGAGGGTTGATGAAGAGGTAAAGGTAGTCATGTCAATTTCAGGGAATGATTGTTTAGCAATCAAATGTCAACATCTGTGTCTCTTAAATCTTAAAGCATTTCTCTGTATGACTAAAAAGCAACATTCAGAGTTAAAAGAAAGCATGTATTATTTATGAACAGTTTAACGCTCAAAAACTCAGCCAAGGATGTGTGGGTTTGGTTTGTTAAAATTGATTGACAGCGACCAAACGACCCGCTAACTGTCAACAGATTATGATCAAATGTTGCTAAATCCTAAATGGTACAAGTGTGAGACATCACCTTTATCTACCTGAGCCCCAGGACAAAATGAAATCCAGGCGCCTCTCATGTGAAGTGAAAATTGTGTTTATGTAGGAAGTTCATTCAGTAAAACCATTTCATCAAATTAAACTCTTTGGAACGATTATGATTAACAGTCTGCATGTGTGTACATGTTGCTGTTTGCAGCATGTGTGTGTGCGCGCTAAACTGGCTCTGTTTGATGAATAATAGAGAGTGCGTCTTTCCTGGAGGGATTACAACCTTTTCCAAGTTTGTCACATGGGCGAGGAAATTCCTGAAACTCTTAAAGACATGTCTGTCTTTCTAATGTTGTTCTTGATCCTCTACTATATATGATTTGGAGATGTGAGTCAGTTTCTAATAAGAAACTTTTCAAAGTAAGGATGAGGTCAACTATTATATTCCAAGCACTCGTATGAGCATAAAGAAACCACTTGTTTTACTTTATTTGAGAGACACTGTGCATTTATGTAGGTGTGTGGACAAGTTGTGTAATATTGTGTGTGTGTGTGTGTGTATATATGACTGACATCTCTCTGTATCTTTGTGTTTGTGATCAGGCCTGTGTACGGTGATCAGGGGTCTACTGCCAACATGCACACACGCCTCAGCACAGATTGGACCCGTTCACAGAGGTATGCCTTGGACATAAAACACACAAGCACACACATTTCACACCTCTTATTTAACTGTCTCTGTCCTGCTCATATTGTACTAAGTACTAAGCACATTTTCTGTGCTCACAATGAGTTGATAATAATCATGATTCGCTGTCTCTCTCTCTCTCTCTCCCTCTCTCTCTCTCTCTCTGTCTCTCTCTCTCTCTGTCTTTCCCACTCCTCGTCTGCCGTTCCTGTACTGTCTGTTTTTCTGTCTTTTTTTAATCTTCCTGTAGTAATGTGATTAAGGAGACTCTCTCCATCCCCTCAGCCCCATGGTCTGTCCATCTCTTGTCCTCAGCAGACCACTCACTTCTCTTCCCTTGTTAGGTATCACTTTTAATATTACCCTCTCTGAATCCTGGAAATGAAATAAAGCACTAATAAAGGAAAAGCACAGATTAACACACTATTTTGGAAATATAATATAGAAATGAAGCTTAGTGAGGATGTTCAAGATACTTTATTTGTGTGCAAACTGATCTAGTATCGAATAGAATCAAGTCCCTGTTTCTTAATCATCTTTCACAGCAGTCTGGATGATTCAAGGTCATCAACGCCGAAGAGCGACTCAGAGCTAACCAATCAGAACAAAGACAATCCTGAGATGCTGTGGACCTGGGGTGAGCTGCCACAGGCTGCCCAGGTATTTACACACATGAATCCTCTCATCCAAAGAAACCCAACAAG
The DNA here is from genome assembly GCA_014281875.1 of Nibea albiflora. NCBI lineage: Eukaryota > Metazoa > Chordata > Actinopteri > Sciaenidae > Nibea > Nibea albiflora. The sequence continues at coordinate 17,716,864 of CM024795.1, read as the reverse complement.
CATATTTCCCAAAATGAAGATGAAGGGTAGAAACATACCTGAGCACAAACGAAATGAGAGAAAAGTTTAATCTCTCTCCCTCTTTTTTTCTCACAGCCGTCCTTCCTGACTTCCCACAAGAACCAGGACCCCGCCACAGCAGTCTCCATCCCATTGTCTGCCAGCACTCACTTCAGAGCCATCAGTGACACTGGACCCCCCTCCCTCACTATTTATGCTCCCCAGCCAGGGGAGACAGCTGCTAAAGGTGGGAACAAGGAAGCCGAAGAAAGCAAAACCGGAGCCAGGGTCAAATTAACCACTGAGTCTGGGGACAGAGCTGGAGGACAGCAAGGTATGTCAAATATTGTTTGTAATATGCAAAGTATTCTAGAAACACAACACTTTTGTTAATTGTGTTATTGGTCATTTAGAAAACTAAATGGCTTTTACTGTTTCTTTAATGGTGACTGCTGTGTCATCTGCAGTGCTGTTGAACTAGTCTCTTGAAAAATAAACAAAGCTTAGAGTCACACTAGGACAATGCTCTCTAAGCCACAGTTGAAATTGTTTGCAGGTTGTAAACAAACCCGCAGGCTCTGCAACACCTCTGTCAGACTCATGGCACTTAAACTCTAGTGACCTCTAGTGGTCATTTTTTTGGAAATTCAGTGTTTTGCAAATGTGCCTCCTGGGTGATACTTAAATGATATTTTCTATTGATGAACCATAAATCAAAAGGGCAGTCTTGTTTGAGTGGTAAATTTAGAGATCATACAACTGCAGAACCCTCGCAGGAAACCGTCTATCAATATACCCTTCTGATCCATGACTTTATTTATGTTGCTTCTCAGGGAGAGAAGTGGAAATTGTTGGGCCGTCATGTGCAGAGATGGAGGGTTTGACAGCGTGCTCAGTGTCTCCCAGGATTGTCCCTGATCACCTGGATGGATGCGCAAACAGAGGAAGTCCCATCAAAAGAACCGATTCACCGTCCAAGAAGAAAGGTATCAGTGGTTCACCTCAAGAATTTTCTTAAACTCAAACTATCTAAATATTTAAATATCATCTTCTATGCCTGTTACTGATGATGTGTGACATTGTGTCTTATTAGAAAAGAGAAGCCAACACCTGGGTGCTGATGGCATATACCTGGATGACATTACAGAGTTGGAGCCTGAAGTAGCTGCACTCTACTTCCCTAAAAGGTTCAGTTTTAACCTATAGATGTGTTTGCGCATGCCTTTATATGAGTGCAACACATTCCCCACCCCAAGCACTTCCATGTGGTGTATGCCACCCTCTGGTGGCCACCACAAGCAAGAGAGAAATACATTTAGTCAGACTTTTGACTTATGTTCTGTTTTTCAGGACACAATAAATAACTTTTTGACTAACTTCATGATTCGTGGCTATAGCTAAACATTAGTGCCTTCTTATAAATACTTGGAGTAGTTGATGAAATCATTACATCAAAACAAAACCATCAAAACAATATATTTCAGAGATGTATGTGTGTTTCTCTTTCTCCTCAGTGACGGAGGCAGTAGCTCCGTGAAGGCAGACTCAGAGATGATGATGATGGGAGTGCGGAGCGCTAATCAGTCCCCACAGTCAGTGGGCAGCAGTGGGGTGGACAGCGGCGTAGACAGTTTGTCTGATCAAATAGGGGACCTGCCTCATGTCGCCATCTCTTTGTGCGGAGGACTCACTGACAACAGGGAAATTACACGAGGTAGGCTATAAAATGTGCAAGGAGAGAACGACAAGGTTGGACAGGTTGCATTTTTCAAACATCTCTCAATCTCTGTGTGTTTCTTCATGCTACAGAGCAGTTCCAGGAGAGGGCAATTTCCTACAAGCAGTTCTCTGAAAACCCTTCTATTATCGATGACCCCAACCTGGTGGTCAAGATAGGAAACAAGTATGTATCACAATAATATATTCAGTACCAAATATGATATACATTTAAACTTCAGTACAGAAACTATGACAACATACTGTATGTAAAAGGCATATTTACTCCTTTGACAACCCCAAAACCTTTGACAATAATTCTGTTATAGATACTACAACTGGAGCACAGCAGCTCCTGTCATGCTGGCCATGCAGGTCTATCAGAAACCACTACCACAGGTAAGACCATCACAGTGATACTCAAAGGAATAATTTGTTTCCTTGTTTCTGGGTTATTTATCTCATGTTATCGGTTTATGGCATCAGCGGTGGATAAACTAAAGATTTATTGAAGTTAAATTAGCCTGTGTTATCATAAAAAGTACTCACTAATAATAATGCTCAGTGTTATAGTGTTATATTAATCTCTCCTAAGTATATTAAGTATGGAGTTAAACATACTCAAGTAAACTACAAATGCTTTGGAGTCTCTTGCCCCGGTTTTGTTTTTTATTCTGTAACTCCATCTCTTTATTGTGGAATCAATTAATTAAATAACTATATTATTGTGTTTTTATTATTATTATTCTCAATTATTATTTGATCGATGTCACCATTGTATTTGTTAGGTGGTGTCTTTTAGTGTCCGCCCCCACCCCCGCATCACTTTCTCCTGCGCACTCCCAGCATTTTGCAATTAACTCTCCTTAATCTATTTCACTTTGGTTCAGTGTTGCCATTTGCCAGCATTGTGAAATGAACCAAATTGAACCAAATGCTACCAGATAATGTGTGTCAACGATTATTGCTGACCTAATATTCAGCCATTTTAGTTATTGTTGTACAATATGCTATTCAGTCTGATATGCAAATAACTGAAATTGGCTGTTTATGAACACACATGGGAAAGCTCACATCAGTTGTATGCCACAGTGAAATCTGGCTTTAAATCTGTTTTCCTAACACTTTAATAATGTCATGTCTTTATCCCCCTCCTTATTTGTTCCTTTTTATTTGCTTATTTTCTTTCTCCCATCATCCATCTGATGTTCATGTGTACTAAGTGTTGGTGTTTGAGTTATGTGTTCTCCGCTTTTGGCCTCTTTTCGTACTGCCTCCCTGGTCTGTTTGGCTCCAGCGCATCCCAGGCTGTATGACACTTTCTCGCTTTGCTTGGGTGTTTATCAGGGCATGTCTGTTTACCAACATTTTCCCAACATGTCTGTTTGCCTCTCTCTGTCTTGCATGCATCTATTTCTCCATGTGGTGTGTTTTACTTAGCATCATTTGTTTGTGTGTTACTGACTCTTTACCTGTAACTGCTTTTATTTTTGGTGATTCAGTTGGAGTTCAGTGTGGTTTGAAATGTGCCATTTGTTATGTTTTGCTTTGCATTTTAAGTTGTTCATTCCCGTTCATCTATTTATGGGTTCAAATGTGTTTCCTGCCTCATTATGTTTTGAGTTTTTCTGTCAGTTTTGAGTTGTATGTGCATGGTTGTCTACAGGCCTCAGTGGAGAACATCATGAAGGAGAAGATGCCAAAGAAAGGAGGACGTTGGTGGTTCTCGTGGAGGAGCAGAAACAGTGACTCCAAATCAGTAAGTACACACATTACTTGCTGAGATTTGTTCTTAGCCTTCATTATATACTCTATACTTCACACTAAAGAGCATCAGAGTGTCTCTGAAAGTCTGGCAGACGTATTTGTTCTTCAGCATCAACCTTTGATTTATGCAGGAATCCGTGACAGAGGCAGGAGGAGACAGAGGAGAGAACTCACTCACTATGTCCTCAGAAAACAGGTGATTTCAGAGTTTTTCTCACATCATTTTTCTCCTGTACTCATTAGTTTTCATAGTTTTATCTTATACCAAATTGGTTGTCGTTGATTTTTCAGGATGAAGGATGAGTCATCCTCCAGTGATGAGGACCACAGATCTTCCAATCAGGTGTCAGGATCTTGTCAGTCAGAACTCCTCATGAGTTCTGGCAACATCTGCTACAAGAAGACTCTTCGGCTCACATCAGAGCAACTGGTACGTATCCCTACAGCTGGTTTTAAAAAAAAAACATGCACTCCACTGCACACGTTTAAGGCAGCTCTGTAGTGACTTACTACATATTTCTTACATGAAAGCCTCATGAAACAAGAAATGTCTCCTTACATTACAAACACATTGTCTTCCCATTTGTAGCCCACAGGATATAAATCTTAAAATGGAAACATGTAACTTAATTGATTAAATTATCTACCACTGCAAAAACACTGAAATAAAAAATAGTTAGTGTATCTTTAAATGAAAGATTTTATTCTCACATTCTGACACTGAACAGGGATGATATATTTCTTGTTGCAGCAGATTTTAGCATTCCTAGCATTGTTTCAATCTTTGTGTGTCTGTGGTTGCCTTTGCGTGTGTGTGTGTGTGTGTTTTCAGGCTAGCTTGCAGCTGAAGGAGGGGCCTAATGATGTGGTGTTCAGTGTGACCACTCAGTATCAGGGCACCTGTCGCTGTCATGGCACAATCTATCTCTGGAGCTGGGACGACAAGATCATCATTTCTGATATCGATGGAACCATCACCAGGTAGAGTCTTGTATCGCTGTTATGGCGACGACAAATCAGCCTTTCCAGCTTTTTACCAGTAGATGTCAGACTTTACACAGATTTGGTGTGGCGGGTTTACTGTAATGAAGTGCCTTTGTACTGATTGTTTGATGTCTCCTCTGTATCACACTGTAGATCAGACACGCTGGGTCACATCCTCCCCACACTGGGCAAAGACTGGACCCATCAGGGTATTGCACGGCTCTACCACAAAGTCAGCCAGTGAGTGCTAACTTACCAACTAAGGCAATCTGGATAAATCTGCTTTGACATTGATTTGTTTGAGCCATTGTTCATGTCGTTTAACTGAAATATAGGTAGGGGCTACTCATCATTTTAATGGTTTCTTATCTGAACCCATGCATGCAGCTAAATACAAGCTCTCCGTCTGTCTGTCACAGGAATGGATATAAATTCATGTACTGCTCTGCAAGGGCCATTGGCATGGCTGACATGACACGAGGCTACCTGCACTGGGTCAATGAGAGGGGAACCATGCTGCCAATGGGCCCCGTGCTGCTCAGCCCTAGCAGCCTTTTTTCTGCCTTGCACAGGTCAGACATACACCACCAACAAACATACAAGCTATGTAATCAGAATCTGAAACTACTCATGATGATCCATCCATTATTTGCTAATAAAGCCCCCCTCAAAGCTCATTTGCATGGAAACAGATATGCCACCAAAAAAAAGGCTCAGTGTGTTTGCTGAATGTGTAACGTGTGTTTGATGTTGTATCACGTTGTGTCGTCTAGGGAGGTGATTGAGAAGAAACCAGAGAAGTTTAAGATTGAGTGTCTGACAGACATAAAGCACCTTTTCCATTCAAACACTGAACCTTTCTACGCTGCTTTTGGCAACAGAGCTACGGTGAGTCTACTGCACATGAACAGATACAGGCGAGGACTACATCATGCAGTGTCTTTAGATTTATTTCAGTGAATTATGTGTGTAACATAGAATAGTAATAAGACTAGAAAAGGTGTCTATCGTATTATCTATCTTGTTACATGAAGTGCATATTGTGTATAGTTAGTTATAGTATAGATATGGTGTTGTAGCGTTGGTGCCTAACTTGTTTGTGTATGTCTGATTTCAGGATGTATATTCCTATAAAGAGGTGGGTGTTCCTCTGAACAGGATTTTCACTGTCAATCCCAAGGGGGAGCTGATACAGGAGCAAGCCAAAACCAATATCTCCTCGTAAGCTATATCCTCTATTTCAATGGATTTTCATCCATGCAATCTGACTCTGGACACGTGACAGATATATCTAAATGCTGGTTTGTGTATCTCCCTCTTAGCTTTGGGCATCTGTGCGAGATGGTTGGCCATGTCTTCCCAGTCCTAGTTCGAGATGAGAGAGAAAACCTCCCTTACTCAGACACCTTTGGCCAGTGCAACTATTGGACCAAACAACTTCCTGATGGCACCAGTGAGGAGGGAGAAGACTCACAACCACTTGAGACAAGCTGATGAAACCCCATCAAACCCAGCACTAAAGACGCTCTGTTCAGTATTTCTCCACATCGCAGTCACTCACGACACTGCGGTCAGTGGTTTTGTGATTCAACAGGAAGCCGGCAGCCCAGATTAGGAGCAAAGATGCTTGATGATTATTTTAGAATTTAAAAAAAACAGATTTAAGAACGGCACAGGGAGCAGCCGTCGAGCCTTTCCTTACACTATACCTGATAACCGAACAGCTCAAAGACTAACTGCAACTACTGATTCAAAGTAGATGAATGTGTTTCGAATTTATTACACAAACAAATCACCATGCCATCATTGAATGGTGAGAACACAAGGAGACTGAGGGATCCATTACAAAAAAGACTGTTAAGTTACAAAGAGAACAAACAAAAAAGAATAAATCTTTTTTAGGTTCTACCTGAGGAGTGCTTGACACAAACTCACATATCTTACCATTGAAAGTGCACTGATTTACAGACAGACACACAAATAGACACGCACAGTATAGCATTAGGCATTCCACAGACAGAGCACAACACTGCAGAACACAGTATAATCTCTCTCTCACTGCGTGTAACTCCCAAAGAGATGCAGGCATGTCGTTGTTAAATCGTTTAAAACCACTAAAACATAAAGACTAAATTATTTTGCAGAAATTCTGCTGCCTAAGACAACTGGCTGGATTGACAATAGTTGTACAATTTAGCTTTTCAAATCTCAAATTAGCCCGTTGCTGCATCTCTCATTTCTTTTAAGGACGAAAACTGTCTCTTTTCTCGTCACACACAATATATTCACCAAATAGTTAGTACAGCCTCAGGAACATGACTTAAGTTTTTCTTGGTCCATGTGGCTGTAGTATTTTTTTCCTGACCTCAAGTGCAGTGAACACAACGCAGCACTTTGCACCAGAAATGCCACATTAAACATCACATTGCAGTAAAACCACCTAGAACATGCAGAAATAGCACAGATAGTATATCCGCTCATCTTCTGTGCCAAACTCCTTTACAGGTCCAGGTAAATGTCTGTGGTCTTCAGACCGTGCTACTGTGAAAGATGTGACTTTGGCACATTTTCTAACTTGTGTTCAGTGACAACACTCAAGCTAAATGCAGGACAATGCAAATAACTTTAGTCTGTGTTTTTTTCTGTCTGTTTTTATACATGCAAATAAATTAACACCAGTGATATGCTAGAATGTGGTGTATAAATCACTCAGACTGTATGTTCTTCTAATGACTAATGCTCATCAATGCAATGACTGGATAAGCCCATACAGGTCATACATTTTCAGTTTTGTAATGTTACTGCACAGATCAGTGTACGTGTATGTACAGCACTAATCTCTCCTTTTGTGGCGAATGAATGCAGTATTTTCAGATGCTGTAAGGTTCTCTCCTTACAAACACATCTATTTTTGTCAATTGTACATTTTCACTTTGTGTCAAATATTTGTTTTCATCTGTTGATCAAATAACATTTACTGTACTGCATTTATGTTAGATTAAATCTCATCTGTTTACCTTTACCACATGTATAATAACGTCAAATGGGGGAAACCACTGTAAATGATGAATAACATACACTTTTGTGAATATATGAAGTAAACTTTAAACATTTAAAGAAAAGATCTGCTAATCTTTTGAGGGCTGGTATATTGTCTGAAATACATTGTTCCTGGTGCTCATTCAAATGCACTTGCAGCAGTTTTATGCTTTACTATAAATGTCCTTTAAACCAGCTGCCTCCTGTTGCACTAAGAAGCGGCAGTTTCACTATGTGACCACTAAAGCAATAGATAAGCATAACTTTAAAGGTACCTTAGGAAAGCCAGTTGATGAATTAGATGCCTCCTGATGTAACATCAGCTGTTAATCCTACCCAACTATAGTAGCTTTTAAAAAACTTCAGATACAGAACCGTACTGTCAACCCACGTAAAACTGCCTCTGTTCAGATTAAAGCAAAACTGGACAGTTGAAAATAGCAGTGCATGCCTGAAAGCTTTTTGAAAAAAATGCTTCTACTTCCCTCAACTACCTGAACTAATTGTCAAAGTAATTCACCAGATTTTAGTTTAAATTTAACAAGGATTTTTGTAATCTGATATTAACTTCTACTCTATTTTTAAAAAAAAGTGAAATCAAAATACTGTGAACAAGCCCTCTGATTGATTGTGACCGAGTCTGTTTTACTGTTATATACTCTTTGTGTGTAGGATAGATATGTCTGATGTTAAACTGTGATTGACTAAAGAAAAACTAATCAGAAATTAACCTTTAATTGGATCTTAAACTGTTATTAGGGCATCATTTGTGTAAGGACGCATGCTGTTGTAATATTAAGATGCATATTTACATGGATGTATTGATCGCTGTCTTGTCACCTGATCTTAGTAAGGAAGTACAGAAAAGAAAAAATGAAAAAATGACTTCCTTATCTCTTACTTATATGATCATTTCCACAAAATTCTGTGATAAAACTGTCTTTATTAGGCTTAGCTATTGAGGCTTTGACATCAGTCATTGTAATCAGTCAAAAATGTGCAGATCTGTTAATTTGTAATTATTTGTAAACACCCAAAAGCACACTAATCTGCGTGAGATTATCAACACTTAATTGGTTGATCACATCAACATTCTCCTTTCACAATTTTCCTGATGTGACAGCTTTTTTTTTTGAATTATAGCACAAGGATCTCTTAATTAAAATAACTTACATATGAAATATGGAAGTCAAAAGTAAGCAAAGATTGTTTTTCTTTTTATTGAAAGTAATGCTCTTCCCAAATTTAGTATATCATGAGTATATCATCTTTTTGATGATCTCAATCATCTAATTCTTTCTGTGAAAGAGCTCTTAAAACTCTTGACCAGTTATCCAGTTTGTCTCTGTGTTGACATGGCTGTTGATCCAGTTTGTTGTCCCATGTAAAGATTATGTTTTGGCCGCTAAGCAATAGCCTACCAAGCAGTGTGCAGTGCAATTGTTAACAATGTAGTTTGAATAAATCTGCAGTGGACACATTTTTCAATAAATTCTAAGGTGATGATTGCTACATTGTGTTACACTACTTTTGTTTTCTGTATTTCATTCATTCACCTCAGGCATAAAGCCTTAGCTTAATAGCAATCACACAGGTTTGCCAACATGCAGTAACTAAATATTTGGTCAAAATGTAGTTTGATATTGACCTTTTTACATTGGTTTTAATTCAATGTACATTTTGCCCAAACTACAACGGATATGAAAACCAAACTGCCTTTTTCTACTGTCTACACTCTGGTTAGTTGAAGTTAGACAGAATGCAGTCAAAACTTGCCTGAACATAAGCTAATTTACCAACTTACAAACCATTTCCTGTAATTGAAAAGTCTATTTTGATCATCTACCATTTTAATAGTTTCAGGTAATACTAGCTATCTAGCCTAGATGCCTTTGGACTGTGCAAACACAGAGGTAATATCTGATTTAGTCAGTAAATGACCATTTTTCTCCTCTTCCCTCCTTACCCCTTTCCGGTGGTCTAATATATCTATTTAAATACTGTTTTGAGGTTCCTGCACTTTATTTTATGTTACTTCATAAAATATCACCGCACCAAATGTTTCCATGGCTAGATTTATTTATAGTACAGTTAGTTAGTCAAATTAAGATTTGACACATAAGACATGATCAGTTTCTGAAGTGCATTGTTACAAATGAATGCACTCAACGGTAGCAGTTTTGTACAGTTTCATAGTTTTTAGAATTAATAATAATGATCTGGTTATATAACACTTTGAAATGCTGAGTCTACATTATGAGCATATATTAGGGGTATGAGTAGTTTTATTCTCTTTATTTTTTACTTTATTATATACATGAAATAAAGAAAGAAAGCACTATGGGTTGGGATATAAGACAAGGCTCTAAATGACATAAGGGAGATAAGGAAACATTTAATCTTTCTTTTTGCATATAGAGAAAAATGTATGTAAAAAAAAAAAAGAACAATAAAAAACAGCTGTTTCATATTTTAAGTGAAGCCCCACCCTTGCCATCTGTCTTTGCTGTTTCTCCTCCCCCGCATTATCCCTCTTGCTCTTGCAGTCTTTATATTTTCTATCATCCCTTTCTGCTCAATTCAATTATGTGAATGGAGCAACACACAAACCTCAAAATGTCAATTTTAGAAAAACAGGAAACCATGTCTTCCTATCTCGAGCACTATTTCATCACATTCCTTCTACTTCTCCATTTCAGGTCTGCTCCCTGGTAAGTCCAGGGGGACGTACACCCACTCACAACTTGTCCTTCCACTTCTCCAGCAATGTGCTTTTGCTGGGCTGAAGGAAAGTTTGACTCCTTTTTAGGAGTCGACCATTTTGGGCTGCCAAAGTAAGAATTGCTCCTGTTGTTGGTTCTTTGTTTCAGTCAAACTTGACTTGAAGCCCAATTCATAGTAGTCAAGCAATTAACACAATAATTAACAGAGCTTCTTGTGACGCCTAAGATGCCAGCCCTAATTCACAGAGATGCCCAAATGTCAAATTACAGAAGAATAACTTGTTTAAGATAAAGTGACAAAGACCTCTGACAGCCATAGAACGTTTGACACTTTGTCTGCTAATCTGTTCACTTGCACAATGATCTGTGTTATATCTGTAATTATGCAAACTGAGTTTCAGAGATAAAACAAGGAGGCATCACTAAGACAATAACAAATACATTTTAAACTGAACTGTATAGGAGTGTCTGATAAGGAAACACTATAATTACAACGTTTTTTCATGTATTGTACTTTACTTACCAATTTAGCTCTATTTATCAGTAGTGCTCTTAATGCTGTGCTGAACGGTTCCTGAACAAATTTCATTGTATGGCTGACCCTGTGTTTACCAATAAACCTGAAACTTGAAACTTCAACTAATAGATAGATTAACCATTAAATGCATATCAATATGCAACTATACAGTACATTTTACAAAACCCACCATGTGTCAAGCTGCATGCAACTCATTTGACACACTGCAACACTGCTATTAGTGACACTATTTTGCAATGATACACTGCCAGTTAATCATGCTCATGCATGGACCTTGGGCCTTTATTCAACTAATTATATATTTTAACAAGACCTAACATCATCAAGCCAGACACTTGGTATAAACTATAATTGCCTGTCAAGTCAGAAAATCCTAAGGTCGTTCAATTATGTCCTTTGTGACAATAGACAAAAAAGAAAGAAAGAATAATTCAGAATATCAGCTACAAAACTGAACAAATACCCATCCCAGTGACTGCTATCAATCATGAGTTAACAAGCACACATGCGATTTGGTTGTGTTCAAACGGAACCGATCGTTCAGAAACCGCCCATTCCGCTGCTCCAGATGTGAAGCCGTTAGAAGAGCAAACACTGAACCACCGCGCTGATCACCGCACAGGACAAGGTCTGCTACTTCTTTTGTTTTCTAACATCTGGTTTGTTTGGGATTCGACAGATAAATGACTCTTATCCCGGTTCGTTTGCATGTGATAAACAGACAGTCGTATGAAATTCGTTTTCTTTACACGCCAATAACACTCTGTAGTTTAGCAGCTGAAGTCGTGAGTAATGTCTGTTTTTTTCTAGCGTGCATTTCACATCTGCCACACCGCGTGCCTTTTTGAAAAACTTTTTGTCCTCTTTATAGGATACATAGAAACCTACCGTGCAGTTGCAATTGTACACCGTGTTGTTCTAAAGTGATTTATCTAATCTTCAAGACGACGAATGTTTTGATAGCCTTTAACGACTACATACCCCATGAGTCTCAGGCATTGGCCTGCAGGGCTTTTTGGGACCCGCAGTTAATGAACACTTTTTACATGAGTAACATGGGTACGTTTGTGATTCTTGTAGTGTGAAATGTTTTACACAAACAAGTCAGTGTTCACTTTTTACTGCAATTTCTGTTTATCTATAAATATATAATCTATAAATATATAAATTGAATAAGCTTAGTTTACCAAATTGAGTAATGACTGGTCTTACTCTTTCTTTTTCTGTTAATTAATAGAAACAAATGAAATGTATTTTGCAATGACGTATCAGTAGCAAACAGCACTGTCATCTACATTTTAGACAATGTAGATGACAGATACAAAGTGTTTATGAACATCCATGCTACAAGTCGGTTTTGTCGAGTCTTTTTTTCTATTTTATGTATCCAATCACAGTCACGATGGTCCAAAAAAGACAGACACAAAATGGAAAACTCCAACCCAATTTGTAAATAAGAGTAAATAACTTATTTAACTTATTTAAATATAGCCTATAGCCCAGTCAAATAATGTGACAAGAATCCAATCCAAGAGTCGATAAGAACCAGAATTGACTGGCAGAATCACAATCAAGCCATCAGACATATTCTGTAAAATCAAAGTGACACTTTAATCTGACATGAATGCAGCCCATTCATATAAATATTTTCAATCTATCTCCTGTCCTGTCTGTGTTTCTGTAAGATGTCTGCTGAGCTCTACACTGCAAGTGGGAATAATGCAAGTCTTCAAGGCACCACAGTGGGAGGCACCAAACCTTTACACCGCTTCTTTAAGGGGCAACCCAAGATTACCGGCGTGAGATACACGCACCCACGCTCAAATGGCTATTTATCAGATATCTATTGGCTATGGTGTATCACAATTTAAAAGTTATGTTGCTTTTGGATTTTCTCTTAGATCGTCGTGCTGGTCATGGGCTCATCTTTCTTCATCGTTTCCATCGCAATCATGCCAAAAGTGATTGAACACGTATGGGCAGTTATGCCGCCTGGCGTCTTACTGGGAGTACTGGTTGGTATAGCATGACACAAGAGTTCATTCATCAGTGGATCATAATGGCTAATACACTGAGAACTTTACACCCAGATTGAATTAAACACAGTACACAGTTCAATAGTTAAGCACCAATAATAGGCTGTTTCTATTGCCCTGTTTACTAAAACAAACGTATGCAGTATTGTTATGATGGTATCCCAAAACAATTGAGGGATACATAAAAAGGTGCTTTTTTTTCTGCTTCCTCTTGTAGTTTATCATATGTGGGTTCCTGTATATCCTGACAGAGCACAACCCAACCAAGAAAACAGTAAGATCTATTGTGATATTTTTTCCCCCACCTGTTTTAAGACATGTAAAATACAATCAAGACTTGGAAAAAGAATCTGTGTCTGATACGCTAATTACAAATCATACTACTACTTTAGTTATTAATCAGTCACTGATTTTTTGGCAAATTGAACATAATAGAATTTTTCGATGTATGACTGTTTTAGGCCTCTTTATGTTGTCCATATACTGTATGATCTATTACCAATGTTTGTAGGTTTCTGCCTGTTTCTGTCTGTTCCTTCATCTCTCTCTGCTGGTGTCTAAATATAGGTCACCATATCGTTGGCTCTGAGTATTGTGACCGTACTGGTGGCATGTTGGACTATACTACAAATCGTACCTAACATTATACATGCGCACTACTACCCACACTACACTGACTTTATGGATGACAACGTCACTGAAGAAACAGAACAGTCGTGGTCTTATATGGTGATTCATGTTTTTATTGATATTTTTTTGCTTTTGTTGGTGGCGGTGCCCATTGTTATACTGATCACAAATCTAAAGCAAGTTTGAATTTCTATAAATTGTACTGTTAAATTAAAGCTTAGTCGTGCTGGTCACGGGCTCATCTTTCTTCACACATGGCTTGATAAAAGCCAGTGTATCAAGCCAAGATACACTGGCTTTTATCAAGCCAGTGTAGCTTGGCTTGATAAAAGATACATTTTAAACATTTTATTTACTGTTGGGTCGTAGCACTTATTCAGCATCTAAAAGAGAAAACTGATATTTAGAAGGATACATTTAGAACTTTAGACTATAGGTCACAAAAAACTTTGAATTGTTATGTGAAGAGTTATTGGTGCCATTTGAAGCAGGAAGTTTTAGTTCATATTCATTTGAAATGACCTGCTTCAAAAAATAGCATACTAAAAGTTTCATTTGTTGGAGGAACTTTGCAGCTGTTGGCTCGTGGTCTTGTGGTTAAACCTTGACCTGTCCTCTCTAATTCTCTGTCACACAGGTGTTTGCTCTATAACTACAGACTCCATTAATTATGAAACTGTTGCAGGACAAACAAGACATTATTAAGAAATGCTGGTGATATCCCCATAGTTTGTGTTCTTGACCTATCTTGGAGCAAAATCCAGAGTCCTCTGTCCAAGACTGAGTAAAAATGCAGTCGATTCCAAGACGAGACTGAGACCTTCAAAAAATTGTCTTGACCGCGTATTACAACACTGATAACGTGCATGCAAAATTCTGTGGATATCAGTTATGAGTTTGTTGTGTGATCTTGACGTGTGTATCTGTGTGTTTGTCCAGAACATGTTGACATGTGTGGAAGCACTCTACATGTTCTACAGTTTTGTGGGTACAATTATTCTGATTGTAATGTCAGCTCTGGCTGGTGCTGCCCTGCGTTCCACAAAGAGTCAGGTAAAAAGACAAAATATGCTTCCACACACATTACAGACTGCTGAGAGCTGTGCATGTCTTACTCACTAAGAGAATGTCTTCCAATATTTGCTTAGCTTCAACAAATGCAACATAACTGAAGACCAGTGAAATCAAGCGTTAGCGTGCCCTTCTTTCTGTTTTCTTTAGGCCATTATAGTGATGACTACGACGGCGACTGAATCACCAGTTGAATAAAGAGTACAAGAGGAAGTGTGAGAAGAATTGAGAAGAAATATGAAGCATTCCCCAGGTTTATCCACTGTGGCTACATAATTGTAGCCTGGCATTGGCTGACCTATCTCCACATTATGTTTGTACTACTACACCACAGGACAAAGGTCTTGGTGATACCAATGTCCCTTTGAGATAGTTGGGAAAAAAAGCTTGTCTGGGTTGTTTTAACTTCTCAAAAACACAAAATCATATTAGTCAAGGGCATACTTAAACTGTGATGTGCTGTTGTTACAGTTAATAGGCACCACTTTTTGATAAGGCACCCTGTAATATATTCTGAGTATATATATATATATATATATATATATATATATATATATATATATCTGTCACTAAAAATGTGGGTTGAGAGGCTGTTATTCACAACCAGCGTGACATAATTTGCTAGGAAGACTGCTCCGATGGGCCATTTAACCAACTTTGTTACAGACCTCTGACTATCTGCCCACATATTATTATTCAAACATTCTATTAAAGAAAAAGCGGCTACTCTTTTACCTCTTTTGAAAAAGTGTTGCACATGATCTGAACTAGAGTTCAACACTGAACAACTTTAATACAAATGTAAATTTAACCACCTACTACTACTAATTATTCATTAATGATCAAAGAGTTGCAAATGTGTGCTTACGCGGGCTTACGAGGTCATTTTTTATTAATCCTCAATTACTTTAAGAATCACAGACACGATGACTCATTAGAGAGTGAGTATTTCTTAATATTTCTCATCTAGAGCTGCATTATTACTGAAACATTGTCATGTTAATTCTAATTCATTTTCGTTGGTGTTTTTTTTTTTTATCGTGAAAACATCCCGATATGAAAATGTAATGTGAATAAACTTAATCATAAACATTTAAACTCTGGTAAACTGTTATCTGGTGTGATCAGTTTTCACCTTTCTGCCCCAGAATATGTTTGGAATTGACAAGACAGAACATGCACACATCTCATGGCTGCCCTTGATACTTTTTTTTTTTCCCTACCATGTCAGCTCATGTTTCAGCAGTGGCAGCATTAAGTACCAACACTCTGACACCCAACCTACTATTCTAGGACAGTATGTGAGACCCATCACTAATACATTTCTTTGTTAATAGAGAACACAGGGTGCATTCAACAGTCGCCATGACACCAGAAAAATAGATTGAAAATTTCATATTTTTACTACAGATTACTGAACAGAGCACATAGTATCACAGCACAAATCACACAACAACCAAACACATATGACTGAAGTGGGTTCAGCATTAATAGCTTTGTAGTTTTGTTTTACTGGAATACCAAACATCATACTCAAATTTGTATTATTTAAAAGGATTGTCAGGAAAATCTGAAATTTTCAACAAAAATTGATTTAATATCCACCATATAAACATTATGAATCAGACATACAAAACAATATATTAAGATCAGTTTCTCTATCACTCTTACAAAATAAGCGAGTGTAATTAATCTGTAATTTATATCTCTTCTTGATAACACATACTATAGAATCCCATAAACAAAGGGAAACAACGGCATGCATGAATAAAGGAATGGATTTTTTTAAAATAAGGTTTTATCATATGACTCATAATGTACACATGAAAATGAATAACACATGACAGGAAACTGTTTTACAAAATCTCTGTAACCGTTACTGCAGTGATGAAATGCCTGATGAACACACCACACATTGCAGAGCACTGAAAGGAATGGAGTCAGAGTATCGGGCTTACAAATTAAATATGTATCCGCTACCAATATAGAGAAAACAAGCAGTGAACACAATAGTCACACAGTCATATCACTGTTTATGTTTACATATGGCTCAGTAATTGTATTTTTACATCATCCAGCAGCTATTTAAACCCACAGTAAGTGATATTTACGCAGAGCAGACACAAAGAAACAGGATTGCAAGTGACGAAGTTGTTCACGGGTAGTTAGAGAGAAGCATCTGTGGTTTTAACTTTTTAACTTCCTAGTTTCTTCTACTTTTTCCTTTTCCCAAATTTCCATTGCATTGCAGTGCTATATGGGTTAACTCCTATTGTTGGCCCCTGGAGGCCAGGACTTTATGTCAAAAGTTTCCATATCTTTGCCAAATATGGAAAGAAATTCTCATAATTGTGAAAGAAAAATATTGAATGAGACAGGACAGTCACTTTTGTGGCCCCTGCTCAATTTCTCACACTGAAGAAGCAGGTTTTTTCTGAAAGTCACTCCCAAGGACAGAACGCTGGTGAACACGCATGTGCTCTGAGACACGGTACTGGCGTGAAAAGGTCATAGGGCAGCGAGGGCAGGGGAAGGGCCGTACGCCAAGATGGCTTCGCACATGTCTATTCAGAGAGCCTCGCTGGCTAAAGGAGCGATCGCACAGAGAGCACTGGAAAGGGTGGTGAACAGTAGTTGACAGATGAGCTGATATATTTGTTGGCATGCTGACTGAAAGGGTAGAAGGTATGCTTACAGACAAGGTAGTTGACACGTGGGCTTGTACAGAATCTGGCACACTAGGAGATGAACAGCAAGTCAAGGTAGCGGTCTGATTCTCATTGTCCACATGCCCAGCTTTATGTATAACCTCAGCTCTTGGCCTGCTCTGCTCTTCAGTGACAATTCTTCTTTCTTCAACATTTGTTTCTCCAACCCAAAGTTTAGCCTCAGCCTCATCAGCTCCAAATTTTGTGCTGCCATTAACTTTACTCTTGTTTACTCTGGTTGCTTCGTGTTGTTGCTCTCTATCATTTTCCCCAAACCTATTTCCAAATCTGTCCTTTTGACTGAATGCAACCCATTTCTCTCCTTCATCAGTTCTCTGTCTGTAGGATACAAGCAACTCTGCAGGTTTAGTACTAATGTCCAGCAGTACAACCTGGTCTGTAGCAGCAAAGTGCTGCCTCAGAGGACTGAGACCCGAACTGGGAAAGGTGCCGACTACTTCCTCGCCATTGGACTGGTCTGAATAATCGAGGTGCGAATAATCTGTGTGATCATAATTTCCATGTGATAAGTGTGTGTCCTCTTGGGGTAGGCAGTGATAGTTCAGATGGCCACGGTATGACTGCCCCACAACGTTATACGAAGGGTCAGACATGTCCATAGGCACCGGAAAGGTTAGGTGTTGCTCTGAGAACTCAGTGCCCGAGATATTCTCATGTTCCAGAGATGTGCGCCCAGTAGAATTATTCATAGCTTTGTCTCTGTCATCACGTTCATGCTGGCTAGCGACAGCAGCTTTTGCAGTCATCTCAGCTCCATGCAAGATCGTGTATGAATCAATCTTAGGTCCATAGAGGTCACAGTGGCTATCCTGTTGACACCTGCTTGAGTAACTATGTTCCTCTTTCGCTTCTCTCTCGAGACACAGATCTTCATAGTGAGAGTCACTTCCTGTTTCCTGTAGAGGAAGTGGAACTACAGCTCTCTGACCTGCTACAGTTGCTATTGAGACACTGGTGCAATCAGAGCAATCCAGGCGCTCATGTTTGGGGGGCAAATCATCAAAAATGAAATCAGCTTTATTCTTTAATCCTCTGGTGAAACTGCTGGCATCCTTATACGGTGGCACCGATTCCTCCATAAGATGTTTTGTGTAATTCTTACTCTGAAATGAATCACAATGAGCATGGTGATCATTATCATCTGCCTTGTGTGATAATCCATTGTCCATATGTTCATCATGTTCTGTATTGCTGCTGTTGCTGGATTTGTGATAGAAATCCTGCATTGCACATTGATATGTGTGCACTGAACTATCCTTGTAATCCAAACTCTGCGTTTCAGTGTGGTCTTTATTGTTTCTGTAATCCTCATTCTGCGGCACATAATGATTTTTGTGTTTAGTAGTGATACCTTCAGTAATTCTGTCATTGTCTGTGCTTCCCGATGGTGAGTCAGAAGCCCTGCTAGAGGTGATTGAGGCCTGGGACACTGGATGGTAAGAAGGCACCGTAGACACTTCTGCCAAAGCAGCTGTACTGCTGTGACGAATAACAGGCACTGCCTCATAGCATGGCTGCAGTGATGAGGATGAACACTGTGAGAGAGAAACATTGTCCTTAAGATGGGAGGTCAAGAGGCAGCGTGGGGGAGAGTGACGGATCTTGCCTTCCTTTTTTCCGTTATTTTGTCTACTTTTCATTATTAAACACTGCCGCTCTGCCGCTTGGACCTCAGTGGCGTAGAGTAAATACAAAATCCTCCTGCTCTCAGTTGTCCCTACTAGCTCCCCCTTTGTGCTCTCATATTTTACAATGCCAGATGAATGAAACTGATCCTTTTGCACCTCTTTGTCCGCTCTTGACACCCTGCGCACTTCAGCGGTGCAAGGGATATTTTGAATCATATCCTGAGGTGTCAGATAAATGACTGATCTGTTTCATCACAATAATAATCCTCTCTGTCCAGTGAATTTACACCACAAGTGTCTGGTAATGGCAGATGCTTACTAAAAGCGTTCACAGGTTGACTAAGCATATTCTTAATGTATTTACATGACCGATTCTCATTCACCTCAGTTCGCAGAGACTCCTGCAGTTCATCCATCTGCAGGTAGCAGGCAGCAGAGAGCAGTCTGTAATACTGTTGCTGGCTACGAGGCAGAGCCCCTGTATAAACGTAGTCCAAAACAAGTGCCAGCACAGTGCCAGACAGACATGGAGCCTGCAGTTCCACCAAGGCACCAGTAGAGGACAAGATAGATGCCAACACTGGACTTGAAGCTGCCAGAACACACCTGGGGGAGCAAAGAATAACGAGATATGTGATTAGGATTACTGCACAAATAGCAAAAATGTATAATTCTTTGTCTATATGTACTTGTTGGTCTGTTTGCCGGTGACAAAATCATGTTATGTTGCTCACCTGTGTGCAGAGTACAGTTGACCTGGGTCCTGTCTGTGTTTGACCACACAGTCGCAGAACTGAGCTTGTTGTCTTTGAAGATTCAAATGTGCCAGCAGTGATGCTGCATGGCTACCAGCTTTCTGGACACAGGGTGCCACCTGGAGAGTACAGAGCTCGGTCAACAGCAGATATTGCTGCTCAGGTTATAAGATTAAAAAGAACCCTTAAAAACTCCAATAATCTTTCTCTAGATCGTCTTTAGTGTTTTGTATTTTTTCTTTTTGAGAAAGGTTACATTTTGGGCAACTGGAACTCCAAACGCCTGTTTAAGCTCTGAGTGGCAACCCTGAAGTACTAAAGACAAAGAAGTCTCTGAAAGTTCTCAGTCTTCCTGGACATCTTTCTTTGAGAAGGGTTAAATCTGAGGCAACTGGACTTAGTTGTAGATCCGTGTAGACGTTTCACTTTTTATCCAAGAAGCTTCTTCAGTTCACGGGAAGTGAAACATCTTTACCGATGTACAATGAATGCCTCAAATTTAACCCTTATCAAATAAATATGACTGAATTTACAGCCTCTGTCTTCACATGCATAACAGGTTCCCATTTAAAGTTGAAACAGGTGTTTTGACTTTGTAAGGCAGTGTATGCTACTACTTGATTATGTCCTTATTCTTGCCAAATGAGCATATCTGGTCTACACCTTTCAGGTATGTCTGTAAGTGTACAAGCAAGAAGTCTTTGCTTTCATGCTGCAAAATTAAGGTTTACTATAATAAATGTTTTCTATAACTACTTTGTAGTTTAAGTACAAAGTTTAAACAAAGTGTTACTTGATTTTTTTACTTATCAGTGAAAGTAAAGTCACAGAAGTCATTATAATAGTACAGACTGGTACATCAGGTAGAATTAAATATTATCTTACCTCCATGTTATGTTGGGAGAAGAGCAACAAATTCCCACTATCCTGTGGCGTCTAGAGTGAAGTTCCCAATGAGCACTTTGTCGATTGAAGAAAAGAACCTCCATAGAAGCTATATAGTCCCACCACTGTCATATGGAAAACAATCACACGCTTTTCATATTGGGAACTTGGCGTGACGCGGAAGGACAGGTGCTTATATGGAGTGCTGGCGTCTCGTGTCAGAATTTCCATAGCCTGTTATGGAGGGGGACTGAGACCAGCCCACAGAGAACCAAGAGGAGACCACAGAACTGTAGCTAATAGAGACAACATATTTATTCACGTCAGAGAAAAGAAATAAAAAAATAAAAAAAAAAGTATCAGGGAAGTCACTTTTTGCAACATACAAATATGCATTAAATGCCAAATTGTCATGAAAGAAATTAGCACAGACAGGACAATGCCTATCATTGGCACGTATTAGCTTGTTATTCATAGAATAACAACTTTATAAGGAAGCTTGCCCTTTCTTGCCTTTCTTCTGGAGGGAGCTCAAGAATCAAGAGAGTTCAAGAATGAATGCGAAAACCCTGGATGACAGAGATTAAATGAGTCTCTGTAGTATTAATTGGCTTCATTTGTCTAAGACTATCTACTAGTCTTTTACTGCATTATTAGAGTTATACACAATACACACACACACATATACACAATCATAGATTCACTCAAGAAGATATCTGTAATGTGTCTAAACATTTCTATCTGCTTTAATTCTACAATGGGAAGCTTTTCCAGTGCCAGGATTGAGACGGCCCCCCGGCTGACGCTTTGTTGACAACTCCATACTAAGCCATTTCTCCACCCTTCCACACCATGTGCTTGTCACGCCTCTTAATCTCCACTCTAATGTTACACTACTAGCTGTCCACAACCAAGTAGTACATTTTACCCTGGGAACAGTGCAATGGAAACTGTACCATGGCACACACTATCACATTGTGACCATTTTACAACCATTTTAAATGAATCTTGTAGCACGCAAGTAAATAATATATTATTACACAACTAATTTTGTTGCTAAATAAAATCTCTATATGATATAGAAAACATTAAAATTATATAATTTTTGAAAAACAACACACAACAAAATGAGTTTTTAGGTGAACTATATTGTATTCAAACATTCTTAACAGTGCAGACTTAACCGTCATTT
Organism: Nibea albiflora; assembly: GCA_014281875.1. Taxonomy (NCBI): domain Eukaryota; kingdom Metazoa; phylum Chordata; class Actinopteri; family Sciaenidae; genus Nibea; species Nibea albiflora. The sequence goes on along the minus strand of CM024795.1, from coordinate 17,695,171 downwards.
TTTTCCCCTGTAAAAGTAACAGACTCAGCCAACTTCAGTTGTAATAGCAGATATAGAATATAGTTGTATTTGCTCCATGATAAAGTGTTTTTATTTGTACAATAGTCCTTTCAAGGTGCCGGAATGCAATTTAAGTCAAATATGTAAACAATGACACAAAATTGTCACTAATACCATGTTACTGCAACATTTGGCTAGATACAGCTGGAAAATTGGAAATAAAGAATAATAAAAGGAATAATGCTATCAGTGTGTATGATTTAGTAGCATCTAGTGCTGGAGATAGAGACCCCCTCCACTTACCTCACTTACCCTACCCTTTTCAAGCGTGAAGGAGAAACTATGTCGGCTGTGAAAAATGCCCAACGCCCCAATTACAGCCAGTGTGTCGGTGTGTCCATTCTGGGCTATGGCGGACACCCTGGAAGAGGGCCCACAGTATCTGAAGATCTGTAGATATTAAAGATTCATTCTAAGGTAACAAAAACATATCATAACATAAGTCTTATGTTTAGGTGATTCTACGCTGATTTATATATGGATATGTATATTATATTCCATTTCTGCCATATTCTGTAAATAGAGGCCCCTGACACAATGGCGCTTGAATGACATATGTACACGCAGTACATATGCTTGACAGATAGTGGCTTCGAGTTTCCACGGGTGACATAGCTTATGTAGGCCTACTGTACTTGTTGCACGCGAAGGATGTCCCCTGGCACACACACAGCTGGAACATTTGGAAACATATCATGTTCTGGGACTATATTTATATTTATTCTTAACACCTTACATGAAACAATGTAACTCATACACTTTTAGTCAATAAGTTAGTAACTCACGCAGCAGTTTAGTACTACTACTATGTTCCTGAATCCAAAAAAAACAACGTAGTTCTTACTCAAATGGGCTAATTTCCCAGTGCATGAACTGACACTGGTGGTTATATTTACTGTTTTTATCGTTGAAGCCACCGGAGCCAGACTTCTCTGGCAAACACACCACCAAATATCAAAACCACAGTCTTATGTTCTCCCATTGCTAATGTTCCGTACTACTGTATCTTCCAGCACAAGGTACAAGGTCTTTTTACCCAAACACACATACCTAAGATGGATTCAACATGATGTCTGTATTTGTATATATTACAAATATACTTGAAGATTGTTGAAGTGCCCAACTTTTTGGCAACATTAACTAGAGCACAGGAGTCAAACTGTTCCACAAAAGGGCCGGTGTGGCTGCAGGTTTTTGTTCCAACCAACCAAGAGCACACAGTTTGACCAATCAACTCTCTGAAGACTGAGATCAGTTGATTAAATGAGTCAAGTCTGGTGTGCTGCTGCTTGGTTGGAAAGAAAACCTGCAGCCACACCGGCCCTTTGTGGAACAGTTTGACACCCCTGCACTAGAGGAAAGGTCAAGAGTTCCTCAGAGTCTTTAAGATTCATCCTCTATGCATGGCTGTAGTAAAATCTTTCAATCCATCATGAAAATGAGATAAAAAGTCAAGTGATCACCAAAGTCATTAGGATACATTTTCTAAAAGAACATGAATGACTGACAGACATCCAGATGGATGCTGTCACCCTTAGAGGAATGCAGCCAATGACTAACCTTGCAAGGTGGCAAGAACCCATCTTGGCAAGCTTCTAGTGCCATGTTTGTATCCAAACACAGTTGTTACAGACAAATCAGTATGCTGTGAGGAACTACCCCTTTGCCAATAGGGCATGAACTGATGATGATTTAATGTTAGTATAGCATTGGTCTGACTGGTTGAAGTTTCTCCATGTTAGTCACTGATAGGCAGATTGGTCCATCCAGTCACCTGACCAGTATTTTTCAAAGGGACAGTCCTTTTCCAAGCAGTTTTCAATGGCGCCTTCACAGATGGTTTGTTACACAAACCATCGTGTGGACCTGTTAGCTAGAGGCATGCCTGAAAAAGTTCTAAGGGCCTTTACCTGATAGAATTCAACCGGCTTTCAGGCTCCACACTTAAATAAATGGCACGTGTCATGACAAAATAGTTTTCACGTTTACCTTCGGGGTACTCCGTGGTCTAAAGCTCCAATGCTACAAATGTACACGTGGCACTTCAAAAGCAACAATCAGCCAAGGAGGCTGCTGAAACATCCACGTAGACATGTCATGCCGTACCCAGCTGACTACATACCAACCATGCATCTGCAACACATACAGTACCAAGCTCCAGCTGTGTACTTGTTGTCCCAGTTCCATTTTTACCAATGTAACTTCATCTTCATCTTGCTCTCCCTCTCTCTCTCTCTTACTCACACACCCAGAACATTGCAATCATGATATTTAGTGGCTGCTATTCTTAGCTTCTTGGCATCGCAGTGTACACACTGGTCTGCACATTAACACCACTGCAAAAACACATGCAGAAGCAGTAGAACAGTGGGCCAGCTTTGGGACTCTGCTGCCAGCAGACATATCCAGGGAGTGATTCAAATTAGACTGGTGAGCATTCAAGAGTGTCAGAGGCTCTTGTTTACCACAGAGTTATGCTGCCTACTACATTGAAATGTCCACCTGGGGACCTTTTGTTCTGAAGCATACTTCAGTTCTGTATTTCCTGTCCATCTCATTTATCCGCCAATAAAGTCTGAAATTAAAATGCAATAATAATAATAAAACACACGCCAAGAATTTTAATATTTTATAGCATTTTATCTTAGACGTAGCAGCAGCAAATCATTCACCAGATACCTACCCAGTCATAAATATATTATCCCTTTTGCAGTCACGTCACTTTAAAAGCATACTGAAAGTAGGCAAAGGAGCCAAAGGACAGCTGACAAGGTTGGGTAAATAATTCCAGCAATGACGATGAGAGGGCAGCAGTGCAAAGCCTTCAGAACACAGTTACTAATAATAATTACTAAGTGTCATGGGTGTTCTACCACAGTGTAGTATGTGCCCATGACGTGTAATTCCTGCACAGTGTAGCCCAAATGCCTCAGACAAGATACAAATGATACACATGACCGTTCAAAAGTTCATCTGATCAAAAGGTTACGGAGAGGTTTCTTAAAAAAGGTGTGTATAAAGGTGCAGGAGATTATGCATTTCAAAGTAAATCTGTAAAAGTTATGTGCACATCCTCACGTTAGGGCCATGTGTGACTCTTTCCAAATCTATAGGTGGTAATAAGAGTTGCCCCACATTTGCTGCTGTAAGAGCATTCACCCTTCTGAAAGGGTTGAAGTTAAGTTGGTGCTCAGATCTTTGCTAGGTCTCATTCTACTACGAATGTTTGTCAATGAAGACTTCATGGTTGCATTCTTGATTTGAAGCAGCTGAAATGGTTACATGTGAAAAGAGCAGACCAAGGTGCCTTGCCACAGCACGCCCTATCTTTAGTGTTTAAAGTACAGTATGTGCTTGATTCTTAAATCGCTCAGCACAGAGTACAAACACTAGTAGCAGCAGCAATAGTAGTACCACTCTTTTAACACAAAGTATGTTTATCACAACTTGGGCTTCCAGATTGGCATCATTTAAAAATCTTTGGGACAATGCGTAAAGTCCATTTGCAACAGAACCTTTCAGAGCGAGTCAGAGAACAGATCTCTGGACCAATCACATGCCTCGTTCTCGTCGTCAATGAAGTAGCAATTAGATCTGTCCAGACTGCTGTCACCAACAGTCTCATTGTCAGCCTTTCCTGTTTGTACCAGAACCTTCTGTGACGATGTGACAGTCTGATCCAACAGAGTTCTTTTACATTTAATTCCATCTCCCTGCCGTCCTTCCCGAATACAACCCAAACGACTGCTGCCGTCATCGGCCTGATGCCTTCTTCTGAGCTTCGCACTCTGTCGTGCATCAGCAACAGGAGTGGGAGGAACAATGATTGCTCCGATGTCCTTAAAGTCACACACAGTCACACCAGAATGACTTGAGTCATGGTTGATACTTCCCGTTGAGCGTGTGTTTAGAGCCCCTCTTTGGACTCTTAAGTGCTGCTGAGCTAGAAGATAGTTTTTATGCCTGTCTGGTTTCCAGAATCTTCTTTTGGGGGTAAATCTGTGGCTGTGTCTGCTGGATGTCACACTCCATGCTGAGTTTTCTTTTGTGCACTCTCTGCCACACTGGCCCAACTGGTTAGCACTGACAAAGTTTAATGTGCAAAGAGAAGAGGCGATTTCGGCTGGCTTTTTATTGTCCAAAGCACAAGAGTCTTGACTGTCTGGTTGTGAAATGGATTCACCTGATGTCAAGGTTCTGTATGAAGAGGTAAGTGACCCAGGTACACTCGCTAGTTTTACAATGGGGGTGGACTGAGAGGGAGGGATGAAGTCAAGATCTTGTGTGCCTGGAAGAATTAAACTGTCTCTGCGAATGCATTTATTACTTTTCTGTTTGTCTGGTGTTGAATTTGGGTCATAAGCCTTTTCGCTCCTTAGGTGACACCTGTCTGGCTTGGAAAGCACTGGGCAAGCTCCCGTGGTCGTCCTGATGGTTTCTGCATGCATGTTCGGGGTGTTTGGATTCACATCAATCATGAATGAGCTACCAAACAGGTCCGCTGAACAATTGTAGGTATCCTCTTCAAGCTGCTCTTCTTCGTTTTCAAAGGGCAAAACAATAGCTTTGCTGTTCTCCTGATGACACTGAAAGGAACACGAGTATCTGTCTTGACTCTTGTTTTTACATTCAGCAGGGTTCTTACAGGCCTGTTCAGATAAATCATGTCTGTCGTTGAGTGCAGGTGTATTAGTGATATCTAGTAATATCTGTGACTCGCGGTCTGTTATCTGTGTGTTGTTTTGACAATCAGAGGTTGATTCAACTGATTGAGTGAAGTCCTTGTCCTGTGATCTCATTTTCAGGTTGTTTCTTGTTGTTTCTTTCTGATTTTGCACATTCAGATGTGGCTCTACTTCACTGACAATGTCAAAATTTCTGTTTTCTTCACACAAAAACTCTGTAAGACTCTCAGAGAAAGGCAAATCATCCCAAGCCAAGGAGCTTGGCAAGAATGATTCAGTGAGTTGTCTGGTAGATAACCGCCTTGAGATGTTGTGGCCAGGTGGGGAGGGACTGAAACGAGTGTTTCCAACAGCTTTCTCAATAGGCGAGTGTGGGTCTCTGGAAAACGACGGATTACTGTAAGACCTGCACTCTAAAGAAAGAAGCGGTGACGCCACCGTCTCCTCTGAGACTTTGTGGTCTTCCAGACAGCCTTTCTGTGCATGACGTGGTGTTCTGAAGTTGTCTCTCTGTGTGTTGTTCTCATCTCCACTGTCCTGGGTACTGCAGCCTTCCTCCTGCTCTGCTGATGAAGTAACTAGTCCTAGTGATCGTTGCCATGGGGGAGTGGGTGTAAGGGGGCGGTCCTGATGCTGTGATCTTGAATGAAAACCAAAGAAATGTCATAGAAGTGAAAAATTCATGTGACAACACTGACATAAGAGATTTACACTAAAAATACATTGGTTCAAACAAATTAAATGATGGAACAAAAGATTAACGGCACATGTGAAGTGTAAAGATAAAAAGCATGTAAGTGCTATAGAACATAATCACTGCACCCTCAGAATCATCTTACCTTTGCAGTGACCGGGAAAGAAAACCGGCGGCACAAAGTGAGATATTATTAAAGCTTCTTCCTGGAGAATTACAAGCAATCAGCAGCAGGTCTGTAACTGGTGGTCTGGACGTTTTGCTGGGATCAGCGGAGCCCAGCTCAAAGTCTGCAGCTTTCTGAAGGAGGACACGATAATAACTGACCACAGTGCAGCCTCCTAGGCCTGCAGCTTTGGGGAGAATCATCTGACTGGCAATAAAGTAGACAGCGTCTTTACTGCTGCAGTCATTTGCAGCAGGCCCTCCAAACAAAGGTCCACTTTCTGTCACCTGACGGAGACAAATAAGGTTAGGAGCAAGCAGCCTAAATACAAATGACATTCAATTAAACTCAAATTATTTTTTCTAATTATTTTTTTCGCTGTGTTATTATTTTCATTACACACACCACCGCCCACACACAGTAAACTGACACCTCTCCAGGTACCAGTCTACAACCCATACTGTGGTCTGTGGTGGACTTGAAGCAGCCACCCCCCAGCTATAAATACAGTATATACCATGTATATAGTAGTCTCACGCAATAGTCTTGCATAATCCAATGCTGCAAATGTACCTTCAGACCAAAGATGAAACGTCTGCCAATGAAACAGTCCTCAACAGCCTTCCGCAACAACGCGGCTCTGGTTGATGCTCCAACCGGTCCATCCGGGGCCTCCACCAACCTACAGATTACAGACACAACAGAAATCCACACTGCTTTCCACTAAACTGGTTAAGAGACAAGACACAGATAACAACACAGCTATTTAAATGTTGCACTCTAAGCAAAGGTAAAATGAGACGTTCCTCTGACCAAAGGTTAGTCCACCCATACATGCAGAGTCATGGGGATCGTTTTACGTGCTCACCTCTGCAAACCACTCGCATGAATGCCAAAGAATGAGTTCAAGCAGGTTCCAAATACTGTTACTCCAAATATGGATGCATCCCGGGACACCCTCAGTGAGAGACGATATCTGTAATCAAGCTGTTCCCTCGGACAGCTGTAACCACACTTTGAACATCTGCATCTGCATCTGTGGTGAGCAGGCAGACAGAGATTGAGTTATGAAGAGTTAGTATGCATTGCACGTTAAGGTTATGCTTATTTCGGGTAGCAACATCAAGGTACGGATCGATTAATACATGTTATGGGCTGTGAAAATACGATCCATGCCTTCCCATTCAAAAAAACTTTTTCGTTGGTTGTTTGCGTTTTTACCTCGCTGTGTCCTGCTGTTCAACATCGATCCTAGAGAAGCAGCCTTTACAGCACGGATAATACACACAGGCAGCTTGGAGAGACAACACAACGCCGTCCACCAGAGCCCGTCTCACAGACATTTAATCCGCCCGGAGATCACTCGGACACGGACACTGAGCTGCAGCTAGCAGGCTAACTGGAGGCTAACTGAAACTTGTCGCAACACGCGCGAGCGTCATATTAACGCAACTGTAACGGCGGCAACTTCAGTAACAACACTATTTTAATAAAGACGGGATCACATGTGTCTCAAAAACACAAAAATGTGGTCATTTCTAACTCTTAACGTCCCTCCAGCTGGTTGAGATCACTCACTGCAAACTTTGCACTTCTTCTCCTTGTTTTGATTCTCCCGCGGTTGGTGAGCTAGCTCACAGGCGCGCTACCGCCACCTAGTGGTCCAATTCGAATCAGGTTTATTGCCTGATTCTGATTGGTCAAGTAGGTTTTCGCGTACAATGAATTTGCCCCGGTGTTTTCGGTGAATAACAAACCAAAAAATATATATATATAAAGAACATAAAAATCAAGTATAAACAATATAACAATATGTTTTCATGTGAGATGCAGCTCCAGACTACTGTTGCTTCTACAAGCTACAGACGACGACCAGGTGGATTATGTTTTTTTTAATTTATTACAGCTCTTTCCTGCAACACAGCATACAGCACCACAGTGGTGAGGGAAAGCTCAAGTATCACAGTCTGGGGATCTCTTCTATTCTATCAGTTGGGGAGTCACACAAGGTGATGGGTACAGGGTAGGCTAAGTTTGTTCTAAAATCCAAAACCATCGCCACTGTCTTTAGAGCACTGAGCTCCAAGTTTTTCTAGCTGCACCAAGTCAGCAGTATACACCGCCTTTTCGCAATAAATCACACAGAGCAACACAATGCAAAATGCTGTTTATTCATAAGTGTCTGAAATCTAAATGTACTGTTCATTATAAACAGATCGGTGAATAAGTGAATGTGAGAGTGATTTCATGCCATCACCAACAGTGTCTCTGTCCCATGTTATTAGGGATAGTAAACATTTTAAGGAAACATGAGTGGCAGCTCCATCTGACTCTGTAGAGATCCAAGATAATAAACTTTAAACGTTGAGGCCTGACCTTTATTTCACTTATTTGTTGGTAACACACAACATGAGGTTACATCACAGGTTACAGGTCATTTGATCATCATCCACCAGTCAATTCCTAGGTAAATCCTAGTAGGGCTCAACACAAACAAATTGTTTCATCTTCTCAATACATTTCCGGTTTGAATAAAACTATATAAACATTCTGCTTTCCAGCAGTTGTGGTACTGATAATACTGTATATGTATAGTTGTAACAAAACCATTTCTGGCACACATGGGTCTATTAAAATAAAGTGTAAAGAATAATCCATCCTCATTTAATGTAGTGATAAAATCTGCAGTGAGTGATGAGAGTGACAGAGGGTTTGTGTCTTCTATGACAGCCTTGGATTTGGTTTACCACAGAGGGGCTCTGGTCAGCACCCCGTTCCAGCTGCGAGAATCTGCCACCTGCAACAGAACAAGACAAGCAAAGTAACGACAGGCAGTAAGAAACATAAAGACTGCAGAAATACTTTGGCCCTTTAGTTTATTGTCATCCCAGGGTTTGTGAATTAGATTATAAGTCCAAACTGCAGTCTGGGAGATCTTTATTGTCAAGCAGATAATATATGCAATAATATATGCTTTGAACTCTGAAACGACTAAAATTGAAAGAAGAGAAGCTAGATGTTTATTATATTTGATCAGAATGACTCACCTGCATTCTCTTATAAAGAAACCTCAGCTTCTGGTTGAGACATTCGATCTCCTGAGACAGGACAGAAGAGGAGAGCCCATGGTCAGGTGGATGTAGAGATGCATATAAATGAAATATATCTCACTGCACTGTTTTCATTTGTATTGTCATAGTTCACCAAACATCTAATAACATTTACCAGGAATAAGTGGGTTACACTCACAAGCGTAGCTGTGGTTAACTCTGTGTTCACTGTTGAAGGCTTAGAGAAAACTTTAAATACCTGGCTCAGTTTTTCAGTGCGTCTGAGTTTGATCTGAGGCAGGAGCTCCTCCAGTCTTTGAATCTGTAATTAAACATGGAATCTAAATTCACTTCAGGTCAGTGATGAAATTAAAATGACATGACAGAAAAAATGCTCAGGTAGAAATTAATGTGTTTACAGTAAAAATAGGCACACTGAGTCTGTGCTGGATAAATTATGCACTATTAAAATTTGGATGAAGATCAATTATGATTATGATTGTTTTAAGATAATTGTCTTCTCCAAAGATTGTAATGTGGACTGCTGAATAAATGCATGACGCTGTGAACCATTCATATCGTACCATTACCAAACCAGTCGTTATCATATTACCACTATGTAGTTATCGTGTCTTACCCTCTTATCAATAGTCTGCAGCCTCGTCTTCATGCTCTTGTTAATCACAGTCATAGGAAGGTTTCTGGGCTTGGGACGCACTGTGCATGAAAAAGTCACAACAGATGTCAGAGCTTAGCAGAAAGACTGAAAACAGGGGAAACCTAATTTATTACCATTTTTATATTATTCATTATAATGTATACTGCTGGGAGATGATTGTTTCTAATCACTGAATAAGCAAAAGTGAATAAGCATACTTCCCAAAATATCAGACTACTCTATTAACAGTGTTGTGCAATGACAGACCCCTGTTCAGATGACCCACAGTTTAAGAAAACAATGCCAAAGAGAGCAAACGCTTAGTTTGTGCTTACCATGCTGAAAGATCTTGGCTACCTCAAGCACATAAGGGCTGTGGTGAAAAATGCACATCAATAAGTGCTTAATAATAAACTGAGTACATGCTGAAAAGTATAAAAACATAGAAGTAAATGTCTACAGTCAAGACTCCTCACATGTGCTTGCTGTTAGCAGGGATTGAGCTGTTCAGTGGGATCAGACAGCCACGGTGATTCCTTATCTGCAAACAGAAAAACCGCGTTTTGAAGAATTCTAACAACCAAAAACAGATTTCTGCAGACCTACAGATTTACTTCAAACGTTCAGAAATAGGTTTGCATCTTACAAGAGGCCAAATGAGTCTTCGTACCTTCAATATGACATCAGAAGTGTTCAGCCCAAAGGTGGTTTTGATGATCTTAAATAAGAGCGTTCTCTTTGTTAATATTTTAACATTTTAACAAGTAAACAAGTGCAAGCGTGTCCAGAGTTTCATGTCGTGTGTGAGGAATATAATGACTCTCTGATTTGCAGTACTCGATATTGTTCTTGGTCTCTTTTTGAAGGTCTTTATCCGATTTGCCTGGTAACATCATTAGTGAGTAATAGTGAGTATAAAACTCCCTACATTCAAATGCAACCAACAACTTTCTGATTTGAAATTTGAAATAAAAGTTCATTTGCAAAACAGCATTCAAAAGAAAACACCCAACAATATATAAATCCTGCAATGCAGTGCTTACTGAAATGGCTTGAACCTCACCCAAAGGGATTTGGCTAAATTCTATGTTTGCCATGACTAGATGTGAGAATAGATGCAGACACAGTCAATGATAAAAGCAACACACCTGTATGACCATGTTGACCTCAGCTGCTGGAGGAATGGACACTTCTCGAAGAGCCACCACTCTGTCATCTGCAACAGATACAACACGATGCTACTAATTTCTAACATGTCATCCTTTCTGTGTTTACAAGTTGAAACCAATAGCTTTATTAATTAAATAATAATTGTACACAGGTCAGTTGGACAAGCCCCTGATTTTGTGGTGCTGAAGGGCATCTTGGCAAAACAGCTGATTTATGTATGCACTGATTTTAAAAAATGTATTTTTCATGCTGTGAATTGCTGAGTTTGACTCTAGATGGTGGTTTTGAAATGTACTATCTGGAACTGACGGGAATCATCTTGTTTGAGCCTGATCCCATATTCAGATTAATCAATCACCTCCTCTTTGAAGTACGCTATCTGTCATGTGGGCGGTGATTCAGAGAGATGCGAACACTCATCAGTCAAATACAGCTGTTGTTTTCCTTTTTACCCATTTGTGGATACAAGCTTCACTAACTACACTTAGGCATCAGCTGAAGTAAAATAATAATAAAGACGAAAAACACATGTCAGAATAAAGAGTGTTGGATTTGTATTATGGTCTAAGAAAAAAGATGAGCGCTTATTCTCCATGTAGACCTCATTGGTTGAAGAGGCTGGTTGCCATAGATACAGACGCACACGCCGAGTACATGAGTGGCCGATAAAAATCATTCATCACTGATCTAAAGTCGAAAATAACTCAAAGAAATCTACAAACCGTTTTTATCAAGTCGTCTCAGGGCGATCCAGGTCTTTGGTGCGAGGGGTGCTTTATCAAAACGGACGTTAGACATTTTAATGTCACAGCAGCAACGGCCAGGCGTCAGGGTACCTTCGACATCCGGTCAGGGACTTTCAGAATAAGTGTTTCTTATTCTGCTCTCCATCCTGCCTTTAATGTCCAGTCCCACACCGTGCAGAGGGACATACACTAACACATAATGTGCAGCCGAAGCAAGTCACGACGAACACAATACATTTATCCAACGCTTGAAAAACTCGTCGGTCCACGACGTCACTTGTTGTATTTCTATTCTGTGTTGCTCAATAGTTTAGTTGCTGCAATCGTCTCAGGGGACGTGTTGTAACTTTCTCACTAAGTGCACGTTTAAATGTGTATTCTTCCACCACTTGTATTGTCAATAGCTGTATTATAGCTGAGGTACATCTTTGTACACGTTTGGGTTGCCCTATTCGTACTATTTTACTGAAGTCTGCTGAAGTGCGTATAAACCTCCAACGAAGTGTCGTCACATTTCCAGTAAAAAAAAACAAAACAAAAAAACTTTCCATATCAAGACAGTGCACTGTAGGCAGACCTCACTTTACTTCCCTACTGGAGTGGTCGTAGCTGAGTTTGATCGCAGTTTTTTTCGAGGGAAATAATGGAATAAATCGTTTCAGGATGGAGCTAAAGAGGTAAATAGATTATTAAGAACTATCTGTGTTACTTAAGTCACCCACTTTGTCGCTTTAAAGTCAGATGCAGATCTACTATCGTGTTTTCTTCCAGGGGTGTTGTCGATATGAAATCTTTGGCCCTGTTCATATTACTAAATATTGCGATGGTGATAGCTCACCCTGGTACGTATATTTAACGATGGCAGCTTTTAACCAGTCTATACGCAACAACTCATTCTCATAATCAGTCTCATCGTACAATGTTCGGTTAACAGGACTTAAGAAAGAAGTGGATCAGAATCTTGAATGTACCAACGACCTGGAAAAATGGATGACTTGCGAATTTGAAGCTCAAAACTGCACCGAATATAATTTGACTCTGCGGAGTGACAGCAGATATGAGTGAGTTTTTATGGAGTTGGTATGTTTTTCACTACAGACCCAGTTAAAATTGCACATTGATTCATTTCACTGAAATAGTGTTGATTTGACTATTGCTGATGAAATTGTGAATGTTGTATATTATCTTGTATTCCACAGGGAGCTGCAATGTAATCTCCAGCGTTGTGCCAAGGGAAGATGCTGTTGTTCTTTCCAAATGATACTTGTTTTTGGTGAGACTCATACTGCAACAGTTTTTAAAGGAGGTGAGAGGATGGGGTCCAAAGTCATCAGCATCAGCGAAGGAAGTAAGTTGACTTATATAACATTATTATTATTAAGTACATTTAACTTATTTAAATGTACTTAAGCTGACTGGATGTAAAACAGGATAAGAGTGAGAAACATTTTCCTTACTTTTCCCATCTCTCTTCTTCCACAGTAAAGCCCAGAGTCCCAACAGATGTCTCAGTGAAAGAATCAAACGGGAACTTTCAGGTTATGTGGAATACAAACATGAACAGCAGTATCAGCGATGAGTTAACTGCCAATGTTACTTATCATAAAAAAGGACACACAGTAAAGGTAGGTGCGCTGAGATCATAACTTAATGACAATGTAACGTTGTCATTAAGAACTAGAATCTGTTGCCAATTCCTCTTTTGTATAATTCTTGTTTCTTCATACCAGGAATCTAAATATGTCACACCAACTAAAATTAATGGACGAAGTAGCTATGAAATACTTGGTCGAGACCTGGAGCCAAGTACCACATATATGGTCAGCGTGAAGAGCTACACAGAGTGGAGTCACCGCTTCAGTGACAGTAGTGAAGAGGTGGAGTTCACAACCCGTAGGTCTTCAAAGTCCCTTTATCACTTTTTGTGCAGTATATTATAGACTTATATATAATTTGGAATATCAAACGTGTGTTATTTATACCACGTCCCCAATAATGGTCATTTGAACCATGACATGACAGGATTTACTCCAGCAAAGAGAAGTACTGTTAAACAGCTGTATAATGTTTTGGTGTCGAATAAGCTTTCAAACACATGAATCTGTGATCCAAAGTGAATTTCCTGTTATTTCCACTGTTACGGGCTATTGCCTCTCCCCCGGGACTTTCCTGCCCAACCACAATTGTTTTCTACAGTCAGCGAGGAAGCTAAATGCTCTGCCTGACTGTTGCTGACTTGTGATGAATGCTACTCATCACAAGTTACTGTGAAGTCCAGCTGAAACTTGCCACCATATTTGCATCCAATTTACCTCTTACATTCAGTTTGTCACTCTATTATCTGTCATGTCGTTTCTAAACTTCATACGTGTTACTTCACAGCTGCGTCCACTGATGCCCCACTCTTGGCTGTCATCATCAGCCTCAGTCTTGTTGCAATCATCGTCAGTGGTGCTATATATGGCTGTTATGTAATGTAAGTCATGCAGGTTAAAGATCATCTTTGCCTTGTTTCTCTGTTAGTGAATTAGATGAAAGGCATGCATACACTAATTCCTGTGTTGTGTAGCATGTGTGTAATGGTGTTGATTTATTTGTGCTTTTGATTTTAGGTTCAAAACAAAGTGGTGGGACACAGTGGCCAAATGTCCAAATCCAAAACTTCATGACATGCGCCCTCGAGAGCAAGCGGTAAGGCACCTGTTGATGTAAACTCGATGTTGGCCAAAAATGTAAAACGTGCAGCTTCCAGAGTTATTTATGAGTATTCTATTTATCAAAATAAATATATTAATAATAATCTAATAATTATAATAGATAAACTCTGCCGTGTGCAGCGTGAAATCAGATCACAGCTGCAACTATTGCCGACTTGCTCTTTCATTAGATTAACGCGAATTTGTTACTCTTTTAATATATTTCTAAAGTAGCTGTTCAACAGGCATCAGCTGTACGTGCACTTTCTTTCACGACTAGTAACGATATGTGTCACCAAACCAACCAGGAATGACATCTGTTATAACTTTATACCTTTTTAGATGCTTTCAGAAGCATTTTTTTTTAATGTATGTAGAATCTATTGGTAAAGGACATTTCTAAATTGATAACGTTAACTGAAATGTTTCAGATCTGTTGTTCTGATCATTGCAGATCTTCAAGCCTGTGCTACCTGTCATCTCTTCTGTTTGTCTTGAGCTCCTTGTTCCCGACGACAACCAACCAGGGTCAGTATGTCTGCACTAATGCAAGAACAAGACAGCACATTTTCTTATGGATTTCTACATGACTATATTGGCGGTTTAAGTAACCCGTTCTTTTGTATTCAGGTTGAGGTCACTGACAGACACCAGCAGTGGGAGTCCTCAGCAAAGCAGTGAAATCAGCACTGGCTCATCTTGTTTTGCTGAAAGAGAACCGGTTAACATTATAGCTGGTGTTCAGGATGCTCTTCGTGAAGCCTGCGCCAGTATAAGCCCAATATCACCTTTGACCACAAACGCACATGCAGAATCAAACAAAGACAGTGGTCTATTCTCTGCTCCCAACAACCATTGTGGCACAAGACCTGATCACATGAGACCATTTGTCTTTGACAACAAGACGTATTTCACCTCTCTTTCCAGCTTCCCACATCAGATTACAACAGACAACTCCGAGGATCAGACACAGGCAGAAATGCTTTGTGACTCTGCGTATCAACCTAATGAGGGTGCCTGTTTTGAACAACAGGCACAAGCTCACCTACCTGTGGTTTCATCGTTTATTAAAGTAGACATGTCCTATCAGCAGTGCAATGAGAGTGTTGAGGAGAGTTGAGGCTGGTTGTTCTGGAAAATGGGAAAACTAAAAAGGCCACTATATGTGATGAAGCAGTGTTGGTGCCAGTGTTAGTGTTGGCAGTTTGCTGCCTATATTTCTAATGGTGTACCCCAGGGTTCTGTCTGAGATCTACTGTTATTTTTTGTTCATATTATTAGTTTAGCTCTAAATGGGGATAGCACTTTTTGTGCTTTCATACAGAAATCTAGTGTGCTTGTACCTCCACCACAGATTGATTAAAAAAAAAAAAGCTGTAAGCTGTTTTTGTATATTATACAGATTTAACTTGTGCAGCAAAGCTCATTTTAAATGCTGAAAAAAACTAAGGTGATGCATTTCTGAAATGTTAGGAAGGTGTTGGATAGTTCCTTATAGAAAGAAGTTAGAAGTTTGTCTCTTGTTATAAATATCTGATTGTCTTTCTTTTAAACCACAGATTAATAATCTTCCTTAAAAATTGAGATTGGAGTTGGGATTTTATTTCAGAAATAAGTCCTGTTTCTTCTCAAAATCTGAAAAAGATTGTCCTCTGTTGCACTCTTACTGCTTCTTGAATATGGTAATCTGCTGAATCTGCTGAATTCATCTGCATGTTGTTTAGGCCTGTTAGATATTGCAGATCATAGTGCACTGAGATTTGGTACAAGCCATTACACCCCTCACTCATTGTACTCTTTACTCCAAAGCTCCTATAGGTACAATGCAGAATTAAGTGTGTGGCACTTGTCAAATTAAATTCATTATTGCATTATTTTAACATGTATAGCTTATATTTCTTTTGTGATTGTTGTTGTTTGTAACCATTTTATGCTATTGTGTTGGTGATATTGCTGATTTTAACAAGTTTCACCTAGTTGAACAATTAGTCAAAGGTTGTGTTGTACACAAATGACTTCAGGAAAGTATAATAATTACTAATTATTGTAATACATATTGTAATATGTAATCAAATTTGATTTTAAAGATTCTCTAAAAAAGACATGGATCCTTCTGTGTACCACAATAATACAGACACCTTCAAGAGACTGCTGCAGAGACTCTACTTCTCAGCTCTACTGTGCTGATGTTCCTTTAGGCAGTCATTCAGAGCATCATTTGATACTGAATTACAGCATACAAGTCCATACAGAGCCTGTATGAGCAGGCAGTCATAAAACAACCAACAATTGCACAACAACGCCTCTTCTTTAAATATAAACCTCTGTCATCAGGAAGACGACAAAGTCCTCCAAAAACCTTGATGCACTGGATGTTATCAACTATACTGCCATTCATTTTCACTGGTGCGCCTTTCAACACTCATCACTGTACTCTTTGGTCAGCTGATCATCACTCTATACCAGGTGACAGATCTACTGGTAACATCCTCCGGTCGTTACTCACCCCAGTTTGCCGTCCCTAGTAACTAGCACAAGTTGTTCAAACTCAACACAAAACTATTGTTACAGTCATTAAAGCGATGATCCTCTGAGCCCTGCCCTTCCTTTTGAATTTGCTTCACTGGAACACCGGTATTAATTTAGCAATTATTATTTATTTTAATGTCTTGTATTAGCTTGCCTTCAGTTGCTGCCGCTTGGCTAGGTTATCATTATAAATGATAACCTGGTGGTGTCTAAGTCAGTCAGCTCTCATGCAGAGCTCTTGAAGGTTGTGTGTTGTGTAACAACCTTGTGACAGTGAACACTTCTCTGGAAGTCTTGAGCCACTTCCACCAAAACCCACATCAACTTTAAATGTCTCTGCAAACACCAGAGTGACATGCATTGCATTCAAACAAACAAACAAAAACAAACAATGCTATGTGGGAATGTTTCTTGTATCTAAAAATGAAAGCTGTCCACAATGAGGTTTGTGAATTTGTCTGAGTAACCAGGACATTTACCTGCAAAAACATGTTTACTACTTTGAGCACCAATAAAATCCTTGTTGTCATGACACCAGAAAACATCTCAAAACAAAATCTGCAAAACAAAGAAGGATCTGCAAGGCATGCAATAGCACAAGTAAGTGTAGTAACCCTACAGTAAGGGACACAAGATTTTTACCAATTAAGGAACAAATAAGAAATGAATGAGTGAACTAAGTGAGCAACTTATTGATTAAAGAAATTAATAATAAAAGAGAAGTAACGTTTTGCTATTGAACTGCATGGTTGTTTTATTTTGTTGTAGTTATTATTATAGTGAAACTACTGTTTGACTTTTGATAACGAATTACTAAACCCACCCGTCACGTGATGTTCCACCCACCACCACAAGTAAATTCTCAACCTCTCAACACTGATTCAAATGTATGATTGACTCTTTTTCATTTTCTAGCACAGTAGTGATGTATCACAATGATGAGCTTTGGACTGATCTAAACATGAAGTAATGATGATTACTACACTTTGTGGGTAAAATGGTAACCAATGAAACAATTAAGTATCATTAAGTATTGATAACTAACTGGTTATCTGTTTGTTAGGGTGATGCAGCACTTCACTTAGGGGGAGGAACGGGAGACTCAGGAAGTAATGATTCAGTACTGCAGTATCATTCCACTCTTCACTTTAGGGACCATGAAAACAGTAATGTCAGGAAGTAATGAATGAGTCGTTACTGGTTTTGTCTCTTCATCGACCGACTGAGTTCATCAGGAAAAACCGTGAAGAAAGCAGTCAGTATGATTCATTTGCACATGAACTGGTGAGCCACACCAGAATACATGCAGTATGGCTTTTTGTGTTTTTTAAAAAAGGACATTGTTGTTTAGGTTTGCCTGAGAACAGAAAGTGCCAGTGTCTATCTCAACACTGTGGCGACCAAGGTCAAAGAGACCTATTGCTGCCTTCCTAGACATAACAGATAAAAGAGACTTCTGTGTCTCCAGACTAGAATATTCTAACAATAACACCTGCATGGGTGACAATATTCTCTTTAACTAATTCTAGGCATATAGTATTTCCAGTATAGCACTTCTGATGCACCATGAGATTGTCTCTAATTCTCCTTGATCAAGTGTCAATAAATAATACAGCATAAGACATCAGAGGCTCCTGAACACTTTCTTCCTTCCTGACCTCACCAGTGACCTTTGACTTCAGCAATTTCTCCACGACAGATATTAGCACTGTTGATCTGAACAGGTTTGTTGTTTTGCTCCATTTTTTTTAAACTTTTACCTTTGCCACACAGTTACCATGAACGTAGCATATGAATGATATATAAAACAAAGATTTTGTCTGTAAATACGATGGTGTTTTACTGAGCAATTAACAATCTATCACATAAAATACAACAATACCATTTAAGTTCTGTTACATTTCTGTGCTAATAAAGGTATTGCCATGAAAGGTTTTTTATTTTTAATTTAGTATTTACTGTGAAACTGAATTGAGAAACAGTCCAATGATTCCACGTAATCATCACTATAGTCCTTCATGAGAAATGATGATACATCAATATGACGACTTCCTGCTCTTCCATTCTCATCACAGCTTGCAGCGTAGAGGCATGTTGTGAAATGTGACTGAAAAAGGGGCATTTCTGATCCTGTGAACGCTGGTTACGCACGTCGACAGGAGTGTAAGATGTAGCTCTGCTTCCACAATACAAGCGCTCTCTGACCCGGGTGGAGACCATCAAATACGTTCAGCTTTGCACGCGTCCGCAAGAACACACAACACAAGTCAAGCAAAAGAAAAGAAGAAAAAAAAAAAGCAATGCTGTTAAGTATACAGAGACAAAATGTATATCTAAGTATAAAGCAAATTATTCATGAATTTAATTCATAAGTCAAACAACACATTTAAATTAAATAAATAAATAATCTGATGCGAATGTAAAATTTACGATTTGCGAGGATGGTGACGAGCAAGACGTGCGGGGACGAGAAGCAAGTTATGTTCACAGCAATAAATGCAATTCAATGAACGACCTGTGTGCGTCCTGCTGTGAAGACAGCTACACTGAAGGTCGATGTTTTCAGTGATAGAGGCCGTCTGGAACAGTTCGTGGCTACTCAGCCTTAATACTTAACACTGAATCGACGATGCAGAGAGGGTTACAACGTTATAACGTTCATGGTAGAGTTCTGTGGTTTCCCGTGGTCTGTGAATGTGTCTGAACGGGTGTGAGAGCGAGGGGGCGGGGGAGCAGGTGAGAGAGTGAGCGCCCGACTGAGAGTGAGAGTAAGGTGGATGAAGCGCGACGCAGGGGTGAAGTTGTTGGACCGTGATTGTTTTCTTGTTTGTTTTTTGGCTGTGGTTGTGGTGCTGTGGTTATGGCCGACAGTACTGTAACCAAATCGTTCAGCAATAAAGACGGGTTTGTTGAATGACACCTCGTTATCCGTCACGCGTCTGGTCGGACGCTACAATACTGAAAACCTCACTCTCCTTCCCTCTCTCTCTCTCTCCCCATCACCATTACCTATCTATCTGTAAACATACATGTCTCAGATAGGGGTGACTCAGATAGAGTTTCTGTGCTCTCTCGTCCGGCAGGTTCTCGTGGATCACAGCTGCCACTGCATATATCATTACTGTCATTATTGCTGCCATACCTCTATTACAGTTTATACTTGAAATGATTTACTGCTGCTGTGCATCTGTGTCTCTCTATCTCTATCAGAGGCTCCACTGCTACTGTAACAGGGAAACTGTAATTTCCCTGTTAAAAGGTTTTGGGGTTTTTTTTGTGGGCAAGTTTTTCCTCACTCGAACCGAGGGTCTAAGGACAGAGGGTGTCACTCCCTGTACAGATTGTAAAGCCCTCTGAGGCAAAATGTGTTTTGTGACTTTGGGCTATACAAATAAAATTTTATTTGATTTGATTTGAATATTCATTCACCACCTTTAGTCCTATGGCCTATTTACATGTTTATCCACAAATTTGTCCTATTTGTGTAACAGGACGCAATTTCCCCCAAATTAGTGTCGCAACATTTCCAGTAATAGCTTTCCATATCAGATAGACTGTGGACTGTAGGCAAACTGAGGCAGTGTAGACACTGTAGGCAAGTGTGATTGTTGTTTTGGAGGGAAATAAATTGTTTCAGGATGGAGCTAAAGAGGTAAATAGATTATTAAGAATCTGTGTTATCCACTTTGTCGCTTTAAAGTCAGATGTAGATCTACTATCGTGTTTTCTTTCAGGGGTGTTGTCGATATGAAATCTTTGGCCCTGTTCATATTACTAAATATTGCGATGGTGATAGCTCACCCTGGTACGTATATTTAACGATGGCAGCTTTTAACCAGTCTATACGTAACAACTCATTCTCATAATCAGTCTCATCGTACAATGTTCGGTTAACAGGAATTAAGAAAGAAGTGGTTCAGAATCTTGAATGTACCAACGACCTGGATGAACTGATGACTTGCGAATTTGAAGCTCAAAACTGCACCGAATATGATTTGACTCTGCGGAGTGAGAGCAGATATGAGTGAGTTTTTATGGAGTTGGTATGTTTTTCACTACAGAGCCAGTTAAAATTGTACATTGATTCATTTCACTGAAATAGTGCTGATTACACTATTGCTGATAAATTGTGAATGTTGTATATTATCTTGTATTCCACAGGGAGCTGCAATGTAATCTCCAGCAGTGTGCCAAGGGAAGATGCTGTTGTTCTTTCCAAATGATACTTGTTCTTGGTGAGACTCATAATGCAACAGTTTTTAAAGAAGGTGAGAGGATGGGGTCCAAAGTCATCAGCATCAGCGAAGGAAGTAAGTTCACTTATATAACATTATTATTATTATTAAGTACATTTAACTTATTTAAATGTACTTAAGCTGACTGGATGTAAAACAGGATAAGAGTGAGAAACATTTTCCTCACTTTTCTCATCTCTCTTCTTCCACAGTAAAGCCCAGAGTCCCAACAAACATCTCAGTGAAAGAATCAAACGGGAACTTTCAGGTTATGTGGAATACAAACATGAACAGCAGTATCAGCGATGAGTTAACTGCCAATGTTACTTATCGTAAAAAAGGACACACAGAAAAGGTAGGTGCGCTGAGATCATAACTTAATGACAATGTAACGTTGTCATTAAGAAAACTAGAATCTGTTGCCAATTCCTCTTTTGTATAATTCTTGTTTCTTCATACCAGGTATCTAAATATGTCACACCAACTAAAATTAATGGACGAAGTAGCTATGAAATACTTGGTCGAGACCTGGAGCCAAGTACCACATATATGGTCAGCGTGAAGAGCTACACAGAGTGGAGTCACCGCTTCAGTGACAGTAGTGAAGAGGTGGAGTTCACAACCCGTAAGTGTTGTACATCTAAGCTGTCCTGTATCATAATGTTAGTGCTCATACTGGACCTCAGACAACATGGTGAGAGTTAGTGTAAATCCTGTATGGTGTGTAATCAGAAACTAATCACCAGAGAGAAGTGTAGGATCGCAGCTTATCAATATAAGAAGGAGACGTTAAAGCTGAACCAGAGGATGGACCTAGATGAGAAACTACTTATATTAACTGAAATGTGAATAATAACCTGCAGCCAGTTGTGCAGCTCTTAATTAGACAATTAACAGTGAATATCAGAACACAGAGTTAACGCCATAAATTCACACTTATAATCTTGAATGATATAATCCCATATTACCAAGCAATATATGATGTAATAATAATACAGATAATGACCAGGCTAAAGCTAACAGCAATTACTGTACTTCAATAGCATAGTAGCTGGCATACAGACAGAATGGCAATCTAAGAACATGAATTAGGAAGAAAATAGCTGTCTTCACACAAAACCTAAAGAACAACAAAAGAGGAAAGTATTTACATGTATTCAAGAACGCACAACATTGAACGGGACAACTCTGCAGCTCTGTCACCTCTGCAATACCATGCACACGGCAACTGTAGTCTCCGCCGTCTAACTAACTCGGAAGCATTAATACAGCCAGCCAGTAGGTGGCGCATAAATCCCTGAACTAAACACACAGTTCTACAGTTATTCTGCAGTAGAAGTCCTGCCTTTCTAACAGCCGTCCCCAAATGTACAGAGTACGTTTGCTTCATTGAAAGGCTCCTAACTGGAACAATGTCCTCTGATCCTTCAGGTACAGCGGGGGGGGGGACTACCATCCATGCCACCGGTCTAGTGTAGACCTTGGCATTGATCTGCACATCAGCATAAACTGAGAAGAAATATGAAGCATTCAAAGACAGGAAGCAAGTTCAACAGAACACATGATTCTAAAATATTAACACCAAAGTTGTAATTATTGTATGCAATACTAAATATGCACACTACTACTTCACAGTTTGAAATCACCTGTTGCTTTTCTTCTTTCCTTAAACAATAGCTACAATATAACTCAGATACCAAATTTGTCATTTACATTTGAAATTGTTCCCACAGTGTTTCATAACAGGGGACTGTTGACAGGAATGATGTAACCAAAAAAAAAGGCTAAATTACCGAACAACAAAGGTGTAACTGGGCTCTAAATATTTTGCTAACCTGTTTTTCTTCGGCCCCTCTGCACTCTACTCAGCGGTTAGATTGAACAGGTCTAAAGTAAAACACCTAATGTCAGCAGGGACTGGCACCCACCCCCCATGACTCTGCAAACGATAAGAGGTTTACGTAAAATGGATGAATTAAACTGATTTTTAAGTCTGTAGCATGTGCAAGCCTTACACCGACCTTCTGTTTCTATCCTGAACTTCATCTCGTAGCTAATATCTTTACCAATGCAATATGCCTGTTAATTCCAGATGATTAGAGGCATTAATGTGCACTTGACACTGAAACAGGAATCTGTTTTAAATTAAATCTGCACAGGTTTTGATGCTAAGCCTCTAATGTCTTTCACCATTGACTGATGATTTCTTATATTCTTATTAATACTAATAAAACTGCTGCTCAGTTGTCTCAGTTGGTTTTCTCTCTCTGGCCTCATACAAAATGACATCTCTTGGTAAAGAGGACTTTCTACATCCTAAAAGCATGAAAGAGCATTCAAAAGTTTAACTCAGCCATCTGAATGTACTGTATCAAGCTTTTGTCATGGTAATTCAAAACTTTTGAACGGTTGTATGTATGTATTTTAGATAAATATTTTGAACTTTTGAACCTTTTTAAAACATTTACGGCACCGGAGGTTTACCCACTGTGGCTAGGTAATTAACTGCTACTACTCTGCAGCCTGGCATTGGCTGACCTATCTCTATATTATGTTTGTACTACTACACCACAGGACAAAGGTCTTGGTGATACCAATGTCCCTTTTGAGATAGTTGGGGGGAAAAAAGCTTGCCTGGGTTGTTTTAACTTCTCAAAAACACAAAGTCATATTAGTCAAGGGCATACTTAAACTGTGATGTGCTGTTGTTACAGTAAATGGGCACCACTTTTTGAGAAGGCACCCTGTAGAAAGGCTTTGACTTCAGCCTTTCCACGACAGATATTAGCACTGTTGATCTGAACAGGTTTGTTATTTTGCTCCATTTTTTAAAACTCTTACATTTGCCACACAGTTACCATGAACGTAGCATATGAATGATATATATAACAAATGTTTTGTCTGGAAATATGATGGTGTTTTACTGAGCAATTAACAATCTATCACATAAAATACAACTCTACCTTTTAAGTTCCACGGAATCAACACTATAGTCCTTCATGAGAAATGATGATACATCAATATGAAGACTTCCTGCTCTCCCCTTTCTCATCACATCTTGCAGCGCAGAGACATGTTGTGAAGTGTGATTGAAAAAGGGACATTTCTGCTCTGCTTCCACCTCGCGGTTAAAATGAATACATGCGCTCTCTCTCGCGGGTGGAGTCCATCAAATAAGTTCAGCTCTGCACGCGTCCACAAGAACACACAACACAAGTCAAAAAACAAATAAAAAAACAAAGTCAGAACTCAAAACAGACAGGTCTCACCCCAATGCGAACCATGCAAAAACTACGCAAAAATCTAATTGAACAACTTTAAATGTGTTGTGACTCTGCAAAGGAACAATGCTGTTAAGAAAAACGGCGTATCTTTTAACGCATACATATTAACCTATACAGAGACAAAATGTATATATAAGTATAAAGCAAATTATACTGATTCATAAGGGTTCATACAAAAAACTGCCCAGATATTGATGAATACGATATTTCATTCCAAGCGTATTGCCAATTTTAACCATAGATGTATTTGATAAACGAGTATTTGTCAAATCTGACGTTAGACATTTTCATTAGTATCATCAGCGGCGTTTTTTTTGTTTTTAAAGGACCTTTTACATTCTTAAAACTCTCGCCTGCGTGTCACAAATGTACTGACGAAAGCCTCCACGGACACAGCCGACCGCAGCGCGTCGCTCGGTAATACACAGCGACATCAAAAGCAAACTGAAGGTTGATATTTTCAGTGATAGAGGCCGCAGCGACTGTCTGGGTCAGTTCGTGGTTACTCAGCCTTAATGCGGATTCATCCACTTACAGCAGTTCTCTATATTGTGTCTGAAGTGTGTGCGTGTGTTCCATTGTTTCTACTGTTTGAGGAAATCGACGCTGGACGCACTTCCCCCCGAATTAGTTTCGCAACATTTCCAGTAACAGCTTTCCATATGAGGAAGACCGTGGACTGAAGGCAAAGTTACGTTTCACTTCCCCGCTGGAGTGCTCGTAGCTGAGTTTGATCGTTGTTTTCGAGGGAAATAATGGAATAAATCGTCCCAGGATGGAGCTAAAGAGGTAAATAGAACTATACTATCTACTATCTATATATGTAAATAGATTATTAAGAACTATCTGTGTTACTTAAGTCACCCATTTAGTCGCTTTAAAGTCAGATACATTTATACTATCGTGTTTTCTTCCAGGGGTGTTGTCGATATGAAATCTTTGGCCCTGTTCATATTACTAAATATTGCGATGGTGATAGCTCACCCTGGTACGTATATTTAACGATGGCAGCTTTTAATCAGTCTATACGCAACAACTCATTCTCATAATCAGTCTCATCGTACAATGTTCGGTTAACAGGACTCAAGGGTGAAGTCGATCAAAATCTTGAATGTACCAACGACCTGGAAAAATGGATGACTTGCGAATTTGAAGCTCAAAACTGCACCGAATATAATTTGACTCTGCGGAGTGACAGTGGATATGGGTGAGTTTTTATGGAGTTGGTATGTTTTTCACTAAAGATCCAGTTAAAATTGTACATTGATTAATTTCACTAAAATAGTGCTGATTACACTATTGCTGATGAAATTGTGAATGTTGTATATTATCTTGTATTCCACAGGGAGCTGCAATGTAATCTCCAGCAGTGTGCCAAGGGAAGATGCTGTTGTTCTTTCCAAATGATACTTGTTCTTGGTGAGACTCATACTGCAACAGTTTTTAAAGAAGGTGAGAGGATGGGGTCCAAAGTCATCAGCATCAGCGAAGGAAGTAAGTTGACTTATATAACATTATTATTATTAAGTACATTTAACTTATTTAAATGTACTTAAGCTGACTGGATGTAAAACAGGATAAGAGTGAGAAACATTTTCCTTACTTTTCTCATCTCTCTTCTTCCACAGTAAAGCCCAGAGTCCCAACAGATGTCTCAGTGAAAGAATCAAACGGGAACTTTCAGGTTATGTGGAATACAAACATGCAGGACAGTATCGGCGATGAGTTAACTGCCAATGTTACTTATCGTAAAAAAGGACACACAGTAAAGGTAGGTGCGCTGAGATCATAACTTAATGACAATGTAACATTGTCATTAAGAAAACTAGAATCTGTTGCCAATTCCTCTTTTGTATAATTCTTGTTTCTTCATACCAGGTATCTAAACATGTCACACCAACTAAAATTAATGG
This sequence comes from Nibea albiflora, assembly GCA_014281875.1. Classification (NCBI taxonomy): domain Eukaryota; kingdom Metazoa; phylum Chordata; class Actinopteri; family Sciaenidae; genus Nibea; species Nibea albiflora. The sequence continues at coordinate 17,669,285 of CM024795.1, read as the reverse complement.
ACGAAGTAGCTATGAAATACTTGGTCGAGACCTGGAGCCAAGTACCACATATATGGTCAGCGTGAAGAGCTACACAGAGTGGAGTCACCGCTTCAGTGACAGTAGTGAAGAGGTGGAGTTCACAACCCGTAAGTGTTGTACATCTAAGCTGTCCTGTATCATAATGTTAGTGCTCATACTGGACCTCAGACAACATGGTGAGAGTTAGTGTAAATCCTGTATGGTGTGTAATCAGAAAGTAATCACCAGAGAGAAGTGTAGGATCGCAGCTTATCAATATAAGAAGGAGACGTTAAAGCTGAACCAGAGGATGGACCTATCATGTCAGAAAACAGCAAATCTGTTGTTGAGATGTTAATTCCCACCTTTAAATGCATTTTGAGATATCAAACAAGTGTAATCTCTAGCACATCCACCATGACAGTCATTTGAACCGCAGTAGGTTTTAGTCTAGACAGGGGAAGTACTGCCAAACATCCGTGCAATGTTTTGGTGTCGAAACCTTCAGATGCATAAATGTGAGCTCCAAACTGAACTCTCTGCCATCTATTCTTTCTCTCCATTTTTATGGGCACACCCACGGCTTCCCTGAGGGATCCCCACCCATGTTTTCTACTGTCAGTTAGCAAACTAAATGCTCTGCCCGACTGTTTTCATCTTGGCTCGATTTGTTACTCGTCACAAGTCACTGTAAAGTCTAGTTCTTCTTTGAGAACAGGACAGCAGAAATCTTCCATGTTCCATATGTTTCTAGAGGACACGGTTTAGAAAGCTTATCTATATTTGCATCTAATTTGCCTGTGTGTGGATATTACAGGTGCACGTCAGGCGCTCATAAACATCTGTAACAGGAAGTGCCTACTCAGGTTAAAGTAAATATTTTATCAAGAGTACTTTATATAATGGATAATGCAAACAGCTGATGCAATGTGGTGTTTACAGGCGTTGAGCTGTCATTGTGGACACATACAATTCTGCCTGACGACTTCTGTCTAGTTTGTCCCTCTATTGTCTGTCACGTCGTTTCTAAACTTCATACGTGTTACTTCACAGCTGTGTTCACTGATGTCACCTTTGTCACTTTTTCTGCAGTATATTATAGACTTATATATAATTTGGAATATCAAACAAGTGTTATTTATACCACATCCCCAATAATGGTAATTTGAATCATGACATGACAGGATTTACTCCAGCAAAGAGAAGTACTGTTAAACAGCTGTATAATGTTTTGGTGTCGAATAAGCTTTCAAACACATGGATCTGTGATCCAAAGTGAATTTCCATTGTTACGGGCACAACTATTCCCTCTCCCCCGGGACTTTCCTGCCCAACCACAATTGTTTTCTACAGTCAGCGAGGAAGCTAAATGCTCTGCCTGACTGTTTGCTACTCATCACAAGTTACTGTGAAGTCCAGCTGAAACTTGCCACCTTTATGCTTCCAGAGAACACATGATGTAGAAACCTGATCTATATTTGCATCCAATTTACCTCTTACATTCAGTTTGTCACTCTATTATCTGTCATGTCGTTTCTAAACTTCATACGTGTTACTTCACAGCTGCGTCCACCGATGCCCCACTCTTGGCTGTCATCATCAGCCTCAGTCTTGTTGCAATCATCGTCAGTGGTGCTATATATGGCTGTTATGTAATGTAAGTCATGCAGGTTAAAGCGTTTTTATTCTGACTTTGCCTTGTTTCTCTGTTAGTGAATAAGATGAAAGGCATAAATACGTTCATTCCTGTGTTGTGTAGTATGTGTGTAATGGTGTTGATTTATTTGTGCTTTTGATTTTAGGTTCAAAACAAAGTGGTGGGACACAGTGGCCAAATGTCCAAATCCAAAACTTCTTGACATGCGCCCTCGAGAGCAAGCGGTAAGGCACCTGTTGATGTAAACTCGATGTTGGCCAAAAATGGAAAACTTGCATCTTCAAGTGTTGTTCATTTTATTCAATAACATAGACATATATATGCAGCATGAAATCTGAATACAGCTGCAATTATTATTGACTTGCTGTGTAATTTGTTGTTACTCTTGTGTTGTTGTATTTCTACCAAAGTAGCTGTTCAACAGGCAGGCTTTCTGTTACCACCAGTAACCATGGGTGTCACCAAACCAACCAGGACTGACATCTTACTAATTTATCTTTAAACATGAAGGCATTTATTAAAAAAAAGCATTTCCTGCACTGTTAAAGAGGTCATATATATATATAGAATAATGGAATCAATTGTTTTTATCGTTGCAGCTCTTAAAGCCTTCACCACCTACCATCCTACCTGTCTGTGTTGAGCCCCTTGATCCCGATGACCAAACATGGTTAGTATGGCTGCACCAACACATAAACAAGACAAGACATTTTTCTTAAGGATTTCTATGTGGATTATATTGGCGGTTTTACAGTACTAAGCAGTTTCTCTGTCTTCAGGTTGGATGGGTCGCTGAGAGACACCGGCTATGGGAGCCCTCAGCAAAGCAGTGGAATTAGCACTGGCTCCTCTTGCCTCAGTTACGCTAATGCAGAGCCTATTGACATTATAGGTGGTGTTCAGGAAGCCCTTGGCAAAGCCCTCGCCAATATAAGCCCAATATCACCTTTGACCATCAACCCACTTTCAGAATTAAACAAAGACAGTGGTCTATTCTCTGCTCCCAACAACCTTTGTGGCACCAGAGCTGAAGACGTGAATTCTGGATCTTCGGGCATTGACAACCAATCTTATTCCCTCCTCATTCCTAACTTCCCACCCCAGATAGTGATGGACAGTTCTGAGCTTCAGACACAGTCTAAAATGCTCTGTGACTCTGCGTATCATCCTAGTGAGGGTGAAATTGTGCTCTGTCCTGACCAACAGGTGCCAGCTTGTCCACTTCCTAATTTGCCAGCTGTCGCTTCATCTCTTATGGCAACAGACATGTCTTATCAGCAGTGCAATGCAGATTCTGGGAGATTTTCATATGAGGAAGACTCCAGTTTGTCCTCCATCTCTAGCGGCACCAACACAATTGCATCATGCGATCTGGTGTGCAGGTGTGAGAGCTCTGATGAGGTGGCTGGTGGTGCCATAAAGCTGAGTGAAATAACTGAAGAGGCCACCATATGTGATGACAATCCCTTTTACGGCTGTGTGCCTACACGCAGCTTTCCTCAAGTGGATGACGACTACCAAGCATTTCAAAATCTAGTGGAGCAGCAGGATATGTTGTTGTTGGAGAAGAGTCATGGTGCGCAAGATGAACTTTTGGACAGATATCCAGAAGACTCATTCACCAAGATGCCTCAGAGTTTCCCCAGCCCAGTTGTTCCAGACTTTATTAAAGAAAGACCTTTTGTCTGTTTGATCCCTGCTGACCAGTCTTTGCCAGTCATCACAGACAGCGACTATCAAAGTGTGTAGTGCTGAATGGTATGTTGCATTCTTTCTGTATTTGCACTATTTTTGCTTCTTTAAATTGTTGAGAAATGTAGATGACGGAGGAGAGGACGAGGATGATGAATGATGAAAACAGACTGTGAGTAAAGAATTTTTATGACTGGTATTTTACAGATACTTAAACTTGGAAGCAGCTTCTCTTCACCGTCCATTTAGCAGCCGTTCCTGTTGCTAATCTTTCAACCCTAGCGCATGGTCCTTTATCAGCCTGTTGTCCTGTTGTCATGGAAATGTATAATTCATGGAATCATGGAATTGTGAATTTGTTTCTATATTTCCATGACAACATCAGGTGATGAAGAAGGTTTGACAAATGGTTCATACTGTTGACACTGTTTCCTGAACTGAAAAGTTTTAAAGCTGTTTGTAGATATTTACTGTTTGTAACTGCTATTCAGTCATATATTTGGCAACTGTATACAACAGCAAAAAACATACAGTGTGTGTGTAAAAATATTCATGGAAGTCTTCATATATTCACGTATGCTTGCCACAAAAGCTTAAACAAAACAGCTGCAGTCTGTTCATGTATCTCAAACGTCATATTCACCTGATGTCTTCTGTCACATTTAGCTAATTGAATATGCATTCTTTGAGCGTTGTTTAAAGCGGCCTAACCGCCTTGTTTATAGTAGGGTATCAAAAAAAAAAAGCGTCAGGGAAATATGCGCAAACGTAATTACGCTTGAAACAAACCGCAGCAGGCAGCTGAAATGTGGAGTGGGTGTCTTTAAGAGTTGTGAAATTATTTCCTCGTTGCGCTTCTTTGGAACTGCGGAGCTACTTCCAAAGAAGCACACGTCATGGATGCACAATGGCAGAAAAGAGAACTCGAAAGTGTGTTAAGAAATGTTTGCATTATTATCATCAATGCATATTTCAACTAAATATTTCAAACAAACAAATGTTTGTGGATTATTCTGTGAAGTTGTTCATTTTTCTCACTGTATGAATCTAATTAATTGTAATGAATTCTACATGTATATGTTATATTAGAACAATGCTCAACTGTATATACTGTATATAATGTTGCACAGCTTATTGATTTTATATTCATATAAATTGTAAGAAATGAGTGATTTTCATCATAGATTCTCATGCAGTCAACGCTCTAGTGACACTAAAGACAGTATTTTACAATAGCTGTAGTTAGTCTTACAGTGTATAGTAATATATATAAAAGTAACATAACAATAACTCACCCAGTACCTTATATCTAAAAATCAAATAAATTAAATGTGTGCTATATGATATTGTGTAAACTGCCTGTTCTGTATGTTCCAAAATGTGGCTGTGAACTAACAGGAGGCACAAAAAAGTGTTCTTGCTAAATAAACAAGATAATAACAAGACAATCCGTTGCGGAAGAAACTTGTGAATTACAAGTTAGTAGTGGTGAAGCCAGAATTCTTCCCATACACAGCATGCAGCCTTGCTGGAAAAGAGTTAAAAATACAGTACTTCCTGTAATTGGAGGAGCTGTTCAAGCAGTGAGGAAGGTTTTGGAGGTGGGGAAGGATTGTCATGACTGTTAAGGTATTTGATTGGAAGAATGCAATGAAGGAGGAAGGTGTCCCCGCGTAACCTGTGATTTAATCTGAGCTCCTGAGAATTTTCTGTTATTGTTGAGACTCCTGTGTAGCCGGAGACACATACCGAACACCTTTGTGCTCACCTGAAGCTTGGACTGCAGCATGCAACAAGCTGGCCGGCTGAGGCTGCGGCCATGGCTGGAGGAGCAGATTCAGTCTGGGAGGTATCCGGGAGTCAGCTGGCTGGATCAGGTATACTCCTCATCCCATACATGCACATGCATACACAACAAAATGAAGAATCATGAAATATTCTTGTAACCCATTCATATCTACTTTCTTGTATTTTATTTTGCAGTCGGCACGGATCTTCCAAATCCCCTGGAAACATGCTGCTCGCCATGGCTGGAGTATTGACCGAGATGCTACACTCTTCAGGAGTTGGGCCATGCACACAGGTAGGAGCTTGTGTGAATCTTTCTTTTACTTGTTTTGACTTATTCTGACAATCTGAGGCCTAATAGGTTTTGTTACACTTCTCGCTGCTGACACTTTGTGCAGTAAAACCACAGCAGAAAAAGCTCATTGTGATTCTCTGAACAGCTAACAGAATTATCAATGAGAATATTTTCATTTTGTCATTTTATCCAAATTTAGTATATATTATTTTAGATATTATTTTATTATTTATTATATATTAGTATTAATATCTAATTCCAATCTTCATGGATCATATATGAACATTTTCTCAATCAGCCCTGAATGTCAAAGTGAAAGAACAAGTGAACCTTTTGTTGTTGAACAGCAACAACAAGTTTCCCAAGTTCCTGCACATGAATACCAACAGGAAATGAAACATCACTTCTGTTTAGCAAGGCGTTTATCTCCTGTAACCCTGAATGCATGAACAAGTTTGCAAGTCACTTAGAATACATTGCTGTTGTTCAAACAATTCAAGGAAGAAAACAAATGGGGAACTTTTTGTTCTTTTTGAGAAGATAGATGATACAACTACTATTTACATGTAACCAAACAACTTTTTTTTTTTACTCTACCAAATGACAACTCAGAAATATTGATGAAATAAAAATATCAGATTCAGGCAAGAAAAAAGTAGTCAGAGCATTTTAAATGTCCATTATCTGCTATGTACAGAAGTATTTCTGTCTAAAATTGCAAGTTTACAAAGAAATTAACAGTAAACTCAGTTGCAGTCATGCAGTCATTAAATAGCAATGGCTGCCATTCAAATCGCTGATTGTACGTGTATGAAATTATGATCTAAGGCTTGATGCCCAATGCAAAAGCATCACAATACATTGAGTAAAAACATGAAGCTACATGTCCCTAGAAAGAAAGCTTAATACCAAACTGCATTCAAAGGAGTCCGTCTGGTTGTCCTTGTTTCTGCCTAGACTAGATGCAAAGTTTATAAGACATATTTAAAAAGTCAAATATAAATGACTTAATTGGCATGTTCTCATAGGAAACATGGCATTTTAAAAAAGTAATCTCAGATTAATAATTATCTGCATATAATAATGAAACAAGTGATTTGCTTTTTTATGGATTACTATCAATGCTTTGATACTCATCTTGTGTAAATTGATTTTGCTCCATGATCTCATCTCTAGAAGAATGAGTACAATACAAGCTGAGTAACTTCACTGTATGAACACAGACACGCATACATCAAACCATCGTCACAGCCTCCAGTCTTGGGAAAGTCATGCTTTGTGACTGCATCACATCATGGGAAAGCTCCAGTTCAGTAGCTGCGAATGTGCACGGTGATCATATTACTGTCAAAGTACAACATGGGATGGCTCTTCACAGGGTTGAGAAAAAGAAACGTTTGAATATGTAAAAATATGTAGACGGTGTCTTCATTTCAAAACTCAGCTCAAGAGAGTTTAATAAAATAAAACTAATCATGATATGAAGTACAAATAATATAAAACGTAATCATCGTTGAAGCTCCATAACACGAAAGTCATTGGAGTCATTAATGACTGTGGGAGCTTGCAGCATGTGTGCAGTAAATGATCCATAGTGGACGTTTTTAGGCTCCAGTGATTTTATCACTGAGGCTGGCAATTATATGAAAAGGGCTGGCTGAGATCCAAATCACACTAAATATGAGAAAGGACTCTGGATGAAGTCATTTGACTGTGATAGATTGTGTTTAATCCAAGGTAGCAGCACAGTTAGATTTGTTATGGAGATGTTTGAAGATGAAAATAAAGAAATAAATCCTACAGCGAGGCTGACTAATCTAACTCTTATCGGGTTCAGTGTATCAGACACCAAAGGCCATGGACTGAACACAAAATATTTGACATCTACATAATTACACTAAACAAAATGTTTTGGCCAAAATGCAGGACTTATTTCAATTACACAGAGTAAGTAATGACATCTCTGTATAAGTTCTAATAAACTTGTGCTTCCACTACACGGTAGTGTAGTAGTAACCAGGTTTATGCATTCAATATTAATAAAGCCAATTTGTTTGCCCAAACCCAACAGTGACAATGAATGCAGTCATTTTGATTTTATTAGTACCACTACATAAATTTCATTAGATGATGGATTTTTTATGTAATTGAAATGCCTAAGTGGCCTAATAATCTTTTGAGGGCAGTCTTAAAGGTCCAATGTGTAAGATGTCCAGGGATCTAGCTCGCAGAAATGGAATATTACAAGCATAACTAGTGGTGTGCTAGTGGGTACACTTCCACAGAGTCCACCACGCTGAACTACAATATTTCTACAGCAGCAAACAAACCAAAAAGCTTTCACAAGCCACAATTGCTACTTGTAGACTCGAATACGTGGAGCGTGAGGCAAGCAGTTTTAAGTTGGTTGCATTCTGCAACTTCTCCAGAACTAGATGCCACTAAATCTTACACACTGACCTTAAAGAGGAAATTAAAAGATTTAAAGAGCCCGGTTGCATTTAGAACAGTTGGACAGCATGGCTACTCTTGGGTGCTACTTTTTGTGTTTAGTGAAATTATGTCATGAAACTTTACATTTACTCTTAAAACTTACTACGAATGGGGGAAAAAGTACTCCGAATTTAAACATGTCTAGCTTGAAGTCTTGCTTTCACACATAAGTGTATTTGGGCCCAAAAAAGCTTGTGTGATGTTGTTTGTGATGATCAATAATTTTTGAGGCCTTGTAGAAAAAAATAGTTGTATATTATAAAAGAAATCGGAGGCATAGAAAACTATTCCTGTTGATGCGCTTACCCCAGTCCTTGTCCACACGCTTCTTTCCTTCAGGGCGGTACCACCCGGGCAAAGACAAGCCAGACCCCAAGACGTGGAAAGCGAATTTCCGCTGTGCCTTGAACTCTTTACCTGACATCTGTGAGCTGCAGGAGCACAGCAGGAAGAGAGGCAGCAATGCCTACAGAGTGTACAGGATCATGCCCAGCACGCAAACACACAGACGGAGGCGAGGTGAGACATGCCTTTTGTCACTTCAAAGTTAAACCCATACTGTCACATACACAGATATACCTCATGTGCCAGCACTGTCCTGCTCTCTCTCAGGGCTGCGGTTATTCAGCAGGCCTCGGGAAAGACAGGCGAGTTTAGGTGATGATGCATATCCTGCAGACATTTGGCAACCCACAACATCAAGACCAATTTCAGATACGCCGCAGAAGCTGGAGACTCTTGCAGAAGACACATGTGGCAACACTCAAACACATGGTGGGAAGTTTGCTTTTATTGTGTCAGCATTTTTTCATTTTGTTCTGACTGCTGTCTCTGTGACCTGACAAGGATAACAGCTGATGTTGTTGTGCAGGGATGTGGGAGGCCAAACCAGAGGAGCAGGAGCAGAATGAGGCTGTGTTTAAGGTATCAGACCATTAATGTAATGGCGGACTGACTAAATGCGATAAATATTGATTTTCTGAATTATGTTGGTGGTTTATCCGGTCAAAAAGCTTTTCTTTCTCCTCTCCGGTCAGAGAGGAGAAAGGAAAACTTCTTGATGAAATCGCATCCTGTTTGACTCGGCTGTTTAGAGATCAGTTGCATATTCCCAGGATGCAGTTTGTGTTCTTCGGGTGGTGCTTTAGCTGGCTGCCTGACTGACATTGGGTAATTTGTCTCATGTAGCTGATGGACCACTTAAGCAATGCGGACCTCTGGAACCAGACCGGGGAGCAGAGAGGATGGAGAACACACACACTGTGGGACCACTGGCACTGTATGGTTCTATGTATCAGGAATTTCCTTGATGTCTTAGCTTGTTTACTGCAATAAATACACAGTTTAAACAATTTGTATGACTTCTACAAATAACTGACTAAGACGGATCTGCCTGGTTGTTAGTGTACTGCATGTTCACAGATGAATGCAGTAATGTAAAAAAGATTTTGTGGATTTTAGGATGAGGGCATTACTGTGGGAAAGGTACTGTGGGAAAAAACTAGATGTGTGTTTTAATAAACACATGCTTCACTTGTAAAAGTTGCATCCATTTCTGTCTTTGCGCGTTCACATGTTGTCTTGTGTTTCTCAGGTGCTGGCGACGATAATCCGTACTCTCTGCACACAGACAACTACAATGATCTGTTTGGTCCAAACTACGTCAAGGAACTCTCTGACTGGTCTGCACATCAACAAACGCTGATGCCATAGGTGTGCACCAACTGCTCATCCTCGTATGTGTGCCTTATATCGGATCAAAAAGCGTATTTCTTTTTTTTTTGCTTCCTTCTACGTTCTTGCTAACCTTAAACTGCCGTCTTTCCTGCTATCTGCCTGCTGAGCTGACCCCTTGAAAAAGAGAAACAAGAGAGGGGGGGGACGGTTAGGGGAATATTGCTCCGTCAGTCAGCTGAGGCGACTGTCCTCTTTGCTGAGAATGCCGAGATGAAGATCTTGTTCCAAGCCAAGCTTTTACCTCTGTCATCATCACTTGGGTTAACTATGGTTCAGTTCCTCAAACTCACTAAAATGACACCAAGCTCACACCACAGCTTACAGAGTAAACAGATCTCATTTCGCTTCAGTGCAGCCTGAGTTATTGGGAGATGTTTAGGCAACATACAGTCAATTAAGCGCAGGATATGAGGCTTTACCAGTGTGTAGGTTTATGTTGATGATTTTTGCTATCATACCTAGTGAGCTGAGCTGAATTAAGTTGCTATATTTATATATACATATGCATTAGATTCTCTTTTTCCTTACCAATTTTTAATATTTATCAGTTAACGGACAAAACACAATGTATATATGAATTTTTTTTTAGACAACAGATGCAGTTTGTTTCGTGTGATATTGTGCAACCTGTTGTGTGTTCTGTGTCGTGTATTTATTTGTTGTTTGCATGACATGTTGTTTTTGCAAACATTGACTTAGCACCGATATGTCATTTTTTGGGTTTCTTTTGCTCTCAGACTTATCCGTGTGATAAAGAAAAGAAATCGTTTGACTCATATTTGTTTCGAGCTATTGCCAAGTCATGTTTGCCATGTTTATAATTTGTGAAACATGTTGCATGTCACGATGAAAAGGAAATAAGGCAATGCATAGGATTTCACCACCACTTGACCGACAGTGTTTTACAGGAGGATGCTTTTGAGCGGCTGTTCTACTCACACTTCTCGTTTTTGTCTTTTTCAATGCAATTTTCAATCTGTTAAATCAAACTGAGACTTTTTTGTTGTTGTTGTTTTTTTTGCAAAGCTTGTATCACGTTTTATTCTTTCACATAATGGGACAGGACATGTTTAGTGTTTTGGTGCTTAGCTTGGCATGAAGACTGGAAGTAGGTGGAAACAGTCAGCTCAGACTCTGACAAAACACCTAAATGATGCATATCAGCACCTTGTAATGATGGACATGTTGGATTTGGTTTGTTCAAGTGGAACGCAAACAGATACTTCAAATAAAAACAACAATTTTGGGCACTGTTCAATCCCGTAAAAGTTGTGCTGGATTGTGGGCGTCCCACCCTGACATGCTGTACAAGGAGGTTTAAAATCTTGGAAATACAGTTAATAATATTACTCAGGTCAAGGTTACTCAAGGCCAGTTTGGTTAGGATAATAATATCAACCTTCTCGAATCTCTTTTCAAATTTGTTTGGTTTTAAATTCATTGATTGAAAAGGTGACAAAATCTGCAGTATCCTATACATTTTTAACACACAGTCTGGTGTGTGTTTGTTCATGTTGTGTGGACTGAATGACAGCGTTCAAGGAGCTGAATACCTGATGGGAAACTGTATTCCTGTTTTAAATGAACTCTGTGGTCTGACCTCTACAATATTAATATGTCACAAAGTTCTGCAGCTTGTGCGGCGGATTGACTCAGACTTTTAACACCATAATGTTATTATTCCAAAATCTAAAGCCATTTGCTTAAAAGTATAGTCTAGATCAACAGACAATGTTTTGTTTTGGTTTAGGATTTAGTTTATGATCTAACAGAACATCAAGCAACATTTAGTGCAGTAGAATAAATATTCCCACAGTCATGTATACACTGGTCAATCCTCCACTGAAATGATTACTTTTGAAGCTGTTTAACATTTTTCAGAGAGATATTTTCAACAGCGCAGAGGCTTCAGATATTCTCCACTCCGCTGCCGTGGCAGCAGTAATCAGAGGTGCAAACCAGGAGAGAAGTAATTTGATAAAATATAATTTGTGGTGAGCGCTTAGTCACAAGACCAGTCAGACTCGCCCTGTGACTTGAAGAGAAACAGATTTGTGGCAACAAACACAGTCACAAGTAAATATAACTCACACTTTCAGGTTCAGTTAACAATGATCTGATTTACTGAAATCTAATCTATTAAATCTGATTGAAGAAATGGCTGCTCAGTGCCATGTCATGTTAATATATATGAGCCTGTGGGTGCTTCTACCCCCAGACAAATTATCACTGTTGATGTTTTGATGTATACCAAAGCCCTGCCTGTATTTTTCCTGCTACTAAACCTACATCAAAAGTTACCAATACAGGTATTTACAGTGATAATATTTCAATACTATTCAATACAATTTTAAAGTACTTGTTCTTTAGTAGGCAAGTCAATTATTTTGATAAAATGCCTTTCAAAACCAGTAAGTATTCGGTAGCTATAGGTACTTTTCAGTTTCACCCAATAGTTTTCACTCCATTAGTACTTTGATACTTCATGTACTTGCTTAAATTTAAATGCAGGATCTTAATTTGTAACTGAGTATTTTTTAGAGACGTTGCTACTGCTACTTTTACTGTAGTGATTTGAACACTTCTTCTATCAATGTGCTATGCCTTTGAGTTATTAGCAGTTCCAAACCTCTCACATGGTTTCATTCAAGTAAGATGTTCAATTATTTCATAAAGAAAACAAGCAAAGATGAGAGAAATGTCCAACACATGAAAGCAAATTTATGCAGCAAACCCCCATTAATCAGGGTCAGACCAAAAGTTTAGGAACCACTGGACAAGCATGTCTGAAGAAGTTAAACCTAGTTATTATAGCGATCTAATAATACAATAAAATAATAAATCAAACAGTCTGTCAAGCATGATAGTTTTTTTTTTAGGATTTTGAAAGCTAGACTTACTTTTAGTGGAGTATTTTTACATTGTTGTATTACAACTTTTAGATAAAAAGGTCCTATGTGTAGAGCGACATGTAGTGGTTCAGTGGCGGACTACAACGTACTCCCTCCCTTCTTGCAGAAAGTACATTGGGCGTGAAACACAAAAACATGAAGGGTACTATCTAGAGCCAGGTAACAAAACATAAAATTAATATTGTTGATTAACAATAATATTGTTAATATTATTGAACAGTAATTCAAACATAGGTATGTATGTTATATTCTCTTTCTTCTTTCCCTTTTCACAAGAAGTGCTCCAGTATGAGCTCAACGTCTCCTTCATCGCTCCACAGATGTGAGGTTTTGACTTTAAGTGAAAACATGAAACGCACAGTCGGTCAAACATCAACATTGAACATTTATTTCATATTTTTATTCTGAAAAATGCAGAAAACAAAACAAAAAAAACAAAAAAAAAACTGATGAATTTTCCTTAAAGTGGGAACTACATCTCAGGCAGTTCCTGAGGAAAAAAACAAAAAAAAAACAGAGGAAACACTGCTCTAACTCTGCCTTCCCGGTATTGTTATACAGAAAAGTGACCAAAAATATGTATGACCCTCAATACATATAAACCATGGATCCATTACTTTTGTGTATTTACAATATCATCATAAAATAAGATCTATGGCAAGAATCCCAGGAAGGGAAACTTTTTTGTTTTTTTTGTGAAGTCACATTCAACCAGTCCACTAGCACAGCCTGCTGGTCACATGATATACTGCACTCCCAGTATGTCTGCACATACTACAGCATTTAGTCCAGAGCTGGAGGAAACAAACTAGTCTACACACGTGTGGATATCTTTTCTTTTACAGGAATTACTACATAAACATTTAAAGAGGAAGAAATGAAACAATATTTTAGCCTGATAAATCACATCATTAAATCCGTCAGTGAATGTTGGGAATGCTGTTTCGATGCTGAAAATGATAAGATATTACAAATGTGACTCCATTAGGTATTTTGAGTGGTCCGGTACATACACAAATAGTTCATTCTTGTATCATAAATAGAATGACAATAGCACTCATTTAACATCAATCTACACAGACTTTTGCTTGACTTTATAATACAACCACATTCTGTTTGTTGGAATAGTAAAATCATATATGATGTACATGGAAGACAAATAATCACATTTGTTAATAGATCCAGGCCTGCTGGTTTGCTCGACACCTTTGGCCTGATTTAAAATCAGTTAATAGTGATGAGCAGTGTGTACATGTTCAACGATATAGCCCCAAGTAGGACTGCTCTGTCACTATCTGCAAAGGTTTTGTTGTTTTTTTTTTTGAAAAACTGAGCCTGGATCATAAAATTTGGACTACATATGACAATACTGAGAGACAAAAAAATGTACCAGCCAGTCAGTGAAAAGCCAGAACATTCACTGATCATTAAACGCGGCTGACAACCAGCGTGATCAGGTGAAAAGAGCTGCACTTATTTACTTCTCCTTCAAAGAGGAAAATTAGATCTCCTTGAAAAAGAAGGAGAGGAAACCTTTGTGCCAAGAGGCAAACTGGGCATGACATTTAACAATTTAACGTCCATAGTGGGTCAAAGGTGGATTTCATCGCTGTTGGAATTTTGCTTTTGACAAAATATTAACATCACACGGAAACATCATTTGAACGACGAAGCAACGGAATCACCAACACTGCTACAAAAAGGTGAGTCATGTCAGGTCGAATGCCTGCTATTGGCATCAGTCACCTTTAAGAGGTCTGAAATTCGAAACTACCACCCAATCATCTATCTCCACCCAGACTGTGGGAGTGTTGACCAAAAAAGGCCTGGAGAATGGTTTTATGTCAAGAGAGTTGCTCTTGACGTCACGATGAGACACATGCTAGGAAAAAGGAACGGCGTTTACAAACAAAGCATGAAAAGGATTATGATAAACACGGTTTGAGAATACTGCTGACTGGATCAAACCTGACCCACCGTTCGTGTGCAGAGTGTGCAGTGGTGATTTGGTTACTTCCAAGTTTAATTCTTGGTCTACAGTTGGTTCACAAGCCATGTAAAGAATAAAACAAAAACAAAAAAACAGGAATCTCCTTGAAACCACTAAGCTCTGCATCTGCAGCATCAAGCTGCCACACAACGCTAATAAAACAAATAATGAACATGACTTCAGAAGGCAGATTAGGAAGTTCATAGTTTATTAAAATTCTATATGGTCCAATCTAAATGAGTATATATATATATATAAAAAAAAACTGTTGAAATCAATGCGAAATTCCTAAGCAGGTGTGAGTGTACATTGCATGATCCAGTGTACTCTACTCATTTTTCAAGTTTATTACAAGACAGCAATCTTCAACCCTGAAAGCAACTCAAAAGAGAATCATGAGTATTTCTCAGAATAAAAACAATGAACATGTCGCTTTTTGCCTTGCTACCTCTACCTGTCCTTTGATAAACCTCTGAGAATAAAGAAAGAAACTGAATGTTCCACATCTCCAGCGTGGCCCAGCCACCATGAGGTCCGTTAACAAATCAGATAATAAATACAGGCATCCATATGGGCTACAACAGCAAATATTTTTTGAAACAATTTTTCCTCATGCATACACACAAGCATACGTCTGACTGAGATTATGAGCTTTCTAAACCCTCGTATCTACTCTTTAACAGTTACTCTTTACAGTGCAACAGTATGGCAGCAAATGGATAGCAGTGCTTTCATTAAAAAAAAAGAAAAAAAAAAAAGAATGGAAAATAAAAATATATACAACATTATGGAAAAGCAGTAGTTTCATCTTTTGGTCCTGCGTCCATTACAGACAGAACTGCTTTTTTAAAATGCTTCCTCATATCAACAACAGTAGTTTCCACAAGACTGTGAAGGGCTGGGAAAAAGAAAAAAAATGGAACAAATATTAGGACTTCACCTGATACTGATAGGTGAGGTGTGGGTGAAGCCCACATCACACAGTTATAACATCAAATCTGAGCCTCTTCTTAAGCTCCACAATGTTGAATCTGACCCTTTACCGTTTATCTTTCCCCAAACATGTTTGATAACGCTGGGCTGCGTTCCTCAGAGAGCGACTAGGTGCAAAAATATATCATTTATGTGACCATAGCAACATCCAGTGGGAGTTGAAAAAAAAACAAGAAATGGTGCGGCATTAACAGTTAACCAGTGACCAGTAGCCTGAGGCCAATAGAAAAGAACACCACTGTCCAAACCAAGCCGCAAAAACATACAAATGAAATCTTACTGACAGCTGAGACACGGCCGCAGAAAAAAAAAAAAAAGAAGCGGTTATCGGCACAACAAAGCTAATCACGAGGAAACAGGTCATCCATTGCTTTTTTTTTTTTTTTGGAGGAGGAGGAGGAACGAATTCCCCCCCAATAAAACATGACTATATAAAGCATTGCGCACACATGTCAGCATTTCACCAGTTTCCTTTCAAAGCCACAAACGCGAGCTTGTTGTTCTGTGTATCATGTTGGTGTACGGCATGGGCGGAGGCGGGTCACGGACTCTTAGTTGTGGATGTTAACAGAGAAGTGTGTTGTCTCTTCTTAAAACAAGTGTCAAGGCTAAAGATAGATTTGTGGTTACAGCATGGGAGTGGCTTCTTCCAGGTTGCTTATCAGTATTTACCAACAACGTCGCTCTATTAAACGTATCAAAAGGGAATATTTTTGCGTGTTAAACAGCTCGAATATTTTCCTACAAAAACAAAGTCAGACTTCTTTCACCGGCTCATATAGCTTTGGGGTAGTGAAAACTCTCGGTTCCGCTAAGGGATGAAAAAAAGCATCACTCACCTTGTTACAACTGGGAACCTTCAGACCCTCCATGCGCATATCCCCCTTTAGATTTCATCTGGGCCTGAACGAGGTCCACCTACAAAACATCAAGGTGTAACTGTTAGCTAGCTGAAAACTTTTATTCGTGACGCACTGTTTGGTTGAATATCCTGAAAGGAGGACCCAAAACTTACTGATGCCAATCCCAGGCCCATGTCCCCCGAGCCTACATGTGTGGTGTGAACAAAGTTTGTTGGCTCCCCGATCATGGAGCGGTCGATCCGTCGCCGTCGTTTCTGAAAACGAGCACCATAAACATAATCATTTTTTTCCCCCCCTACTTATCGTGCTTAACACATTTAAAAAAGGTGATATTAATAATGAGTGGGACTGCAGAAAGAAGCAAACACCAGCTGAAACAGAGTGTACTCGTCCCTCTCCTGTTAACCTCCTGAAACCTGCACTGTGGAGCCGAAACCGAGACAGAGGTTGACATTCATGATTCCTTTTATCTTATCTGTCGGTGAACAGACTGGCCGACTACAACCGCTTGTTCTCTGCCACAATAATTAACCTTATTGATATAAGAAAGACAGTGGGACCTGGTTAGCCAGGGGCCTTGTTACTTTCTTTTTTAACCTATAATAAAAAAGAGGATGTCATATAATTTGTCTGACTCAACCAGCGCTCAGACCAGCGTTTCTAAAGAAAACGTGCCTCAGAATAGTGAACATTTGCGGTTTTTACAGCTCAAGTAAATCAAAGACCTAATATGACAGAATCTAAAATACTTTCATACCAACTTCCATTTTGGCAAATTTGCATCATTACAACCCGTCCCGTCGTGTTCATTTCATACTCACAGGCTGTGGCTGCTCTGCAATGCAGCAGCTGAAACAAACCCAGAACTCAGTCATTCTGAGGCTGACGAAGAAGCCGCAGCAGTTTCCTCTCTCTCTGTTCAGACGTCTCTTCACGTCTGTCTTCCTGTTCAGCGTTACCAGAGCCCACAAACACGCGGCGGAAACTGATGACAGACACGGGCGGCTGGTTGATCCTGGGTAAACTGTTGGTACAGTAACTGCTCTCCCAGCGCAGGGCGGCACACTCCTGTCGACACGTTAGAAGCAGAAAAAAAAAACTAAAATCACTACTTTTTTTTTGGTCATCGAACACAGACATGTCATACCAAAGTGGTTATTGATGTCAACATAAACCATCGCGTCTGAACTTTGTTTTTCACGCCACGCAATCATTTGGATGTGGATCTTGTGGGCACCATCTTGAAGTGATGAGTAGTCCGACGTGGTTAATTAAATACCGGTTTTGTGTTCACTTAAGCAGGTCACTCCTTTGGCAAGGAGCACAGCTAATGAGGTCAAATCTAAAGGGCCGGGCCATTTTGTACTTAAAGCTTTCCAATGACTTACATTTAATGATTTTACTGCTATTAACACGTTTACTACACTGTCCATATCAGGTATGTACGGAGTAAAGCGGCTGTACAGCATGACAGACCCAAACCAAACGAGAAAGAAGGTTGTACAGGCGCAAACCTTTGCTGAATGCTGTACGAGTCTTAAGTTGAAATCTCAAAATGGAAGAAAAGTGGGTCAGCGTGAGCTGCGCGCTGCAATGTGTGATCCCGAGCGGTCACCTGCTACAAAACCCAGGTCGTCCAAGTGATCGGTGCGTTTCGCTTTTCCTTTTTCTAAGTCATCTCTTGTGGTAGGCAGCTGATTATAACCTTAGGCTTTCACGGGTCACCGATCAGCAGATGTTGCAGTGATCATCACGCCCTTATGAACACTGCGGCCTTGACAAACTTCTACGTGTTTTGTCGATATCTCCCTGGAGGAATTAACAGACTAGACAGGAACATTATTTGACAACACGACTGAACCGGTTGGCGTTTTAAATTGCAGGATCTCCCAAATGCTGTCTTTCATTGAAGAGAAATGTGTGCACCTCTGAGAGAGCACAACAACACGGAGGAGGGAGTTGCGTTTTAAACTTCTCAAGTTTTCCAGAGCAGCTGCAGGATCAGACATTTTGATTTGTGTCACGTCAGTGAATAAAATGGCCTTGCTGTGTATAACTGTATTTGGCCGCATCGGGAAAAAAACAAAAAAAACAGGATCAGGTTTGGTTTTTTTCCTCCCTCCAGTCATTGTTGCTGTCAGGCAGGATGAAGCAAGAGGATCAAATGAGCTGCCAAATGCATGAAGCTCGCTGACAAAGTAGATTTCCTAATTTGTAACCCTGGCTGACATTTTACCTGTTCAGCGTGCACCGCACGCAGGTGAATCACACCATATCATTTGTCATGCAGCGAGAGAAAGAGGTGTTTGAATGAGTGACCCTGCCCTTGATTCCCGATCCCAAGAACCCCGTCGGTATTTACAAACATATTAACGTTATGTAACTTGGCACCGCTGCGGTAAGGACTCGTCCCTTCACACGGTTCGTGCGGGCTTAAATCACAGCTCGCTCCAATCCGGCGTAGCTCCCGATAAAACACTAGCGTTTAAAAGGAGAGGTTAACATTAAATTGCTTTAGTGGAGCGGTGTCGTCGCCCGCAGCGAGCCAGCGTTATCGGCTGCTAACGCAGTTAGCTCCCCGCGCTAACGCTCACTAGCTCGCCTAACGGCAGCAGCTCCACTGACAGCTAGCTAAGCGGGCTAACTGAGCCCGTTTTCGAAAGTGTGGCTTCACAGCTCAACAAAAACGAAACGCAACACGGCCGAGCGTTCGCGTAGCTGTTTACCGGCTCCGTGGTGATGAAACTTTAAACAGTTATCGTGATATTAAGCGGATAAACTCACCCAGATGGCGTCCGGTCTGCCGGATGAAAGCGAGCGATCGACCGAAGAATGCAACAAAACCAGGAACTCCGCTCGCTCGTTACGTCGCCCGACTTCCGCTGTAGAGTGTGACTACGTCCGTGTTGACCCACGTTTCTCACAGGAGACACACGGGAGTGCACATCACATTAACCTGTTTTCTTTTATAACATATCCAAGATGAGGCCGCTTACGGACGAGGAGACGAAAACGATGTTTGAGAAGCTGTCGAAGTAGTAAGTGGACTCAGAGGACACTGTGCTCGCCTGCTGTGATTCAGAGCATACAGAGCGTGTTAGCATCCCGGTTAGCTTCTGCATGTGAACCATGTCGTTTCTGCCTCTTACAGCATCGGCGAGAACATCAAACTTCTAGTGGACCGACCTGACGGTACCTACTGCTTCCGACTACAGAATGACCGTGTGTACTACATGAGGTAACCCAGGATAAATGCTCAAGTTTCCGTGGGTGCTTCAAGCATGGTTACGTACCCGCATGCATGTAACGTTGTTTCTCGTCCGCAGTGAGAAGATTCTTAAGTTGGCCACCAACATTTCCCGGGACAAGCTCGTGTCAGTGGGGACGTGTTTTGGAAAGTTCACAAAGACCAGTAAATTCCGGCTGCACATCACAGCTCTGGATTTCCTGGCGCCCTATGCAAAGGTGACTATGGCTGCATCCTAACTTCATCATTCGAATCATCTCGGACTGTGTCATACTGTACTGTATGATCTTTACTGACGTGTGTGCCACAGACAGATGGCGTGCCACTGTGTTAAACTGCTAGGTCATGTCATAACATTATACTTGTGGATGACAGCTGCCAATCTGCAACGTGCCACTCATTTGACTGCTAGTTCTGGCCCATTATGTGAAATACCCCAATTTACTTTAGTACTAGTAAACAAAGGGTGTAGACTTGAGGCAGTAGGAATAGCACAGGTGTTACTAAGAACATTAAAGGTCCAATACTTACACTTCTCCGGTGTTCTATTTGAAGTTTTGATATCCATAAGAAGTTATATTTGTGGTTTTAAATACCAATGAAATCACATCAAAATATGCTTCTCTCTGAAGCTCTACAAGAGCAGGCCGGTTTGTGTAACATTTTCTGTCTTATTATTGGCTGAATGTTTTGGGTTTTTTTTTTGTGTGTGTGAGGTAAGGTCACCCTAACCACATGTAACACATGGTGACTGTATGTGACATCACAACCCTATGAAAGGTCTGCCAGCACATGTAAAGGCAGTTTCTGAATACAGGCTGCGTGGATTGAGTGTTTTTATAATTCAATAGTATTTAGGTATAGTACCTGGATAAATAGTGATCAGAGTAACTGGGCAATAGAGAATGTTTGTGCCAACAACTATACTAATGCATGTATGGATAACTTGAAGCTTCTCTGTCATGTCTTTAGTTCAAGGTGTGGGTGAAACCTGGAGCAGAGCAGTCCTTCCTCTATGGGAACCACGTGCTAAAATCTGGGCTCGGCAGAATCACAGAGAACACTATGCAGTATCAGGGAGTTGTGGTTTACTCCATGGCTGATGTTCCTCTGGTAAGTTTTGTGACTGTCATGCTGCGTTGCTCACATGGTTGAGGATGTACACCACTGTGAGCTTCTGTTCCCGCTGGGAGCACTTTTGCTGAAAATACACGAGATGGTTAACATGCTTCACATGAGAGAATACTCTGTGCTGAGACGTTCGAGGTGTGGCCTCCAGTTATTTTTCTTGTCTGACTCAGCACAGACATAATCTATGTACCAACAGGTCAGAATACAATATTTTCCGCAGGGATTTTTAAAAATCTTTGTCCTTATGTGTTATTTCTCAGGGTTTCGGTGTGGCAGCAAAGTCCACCCAGGAGTGTCGGCGGGTGGATCCCATGTCCATTGTGGTGTTTCATCAGGCCGATGTCGGGGAGTTCATCAGGAATGAAGACACATTAACATAAAGATGCATCAATAACTGGACTGTCAAACTCCCCTTTTCGTAATCTATTTCATACCCAGAACAGCTGCTGTTCTTTGAAACAGAAGTGGTTGGATAAGTACCTAATTCAAGGGAACCTTTAATAGCAGAAGTAAGAACTGGTTCCATATTTCCAATGCAGTCTCGGGACTGAAACAAAGACCTCGCTACTGACTCACCCTGGGATACTACTAATGTGCTATCTACAGGGTTCCCTTGTCACAGAGCCTCCCGATTCTCCCTTCACTCAGTGTCTGAGTCAGATTGTATTAAATTGAAGGGGAATGGTTTTGTGTGTTTCCCTTTTTGTAAATGTCATCTTTCAAATAAATCCATAATGTCTTTGTATTCCTGTCTCTGCAAGGTCAGTACCACTGTTAGAGATGCAGTGAAAATGCATATCAGACACCACTGTGTGTCACAGAAAACATTTTTTGCAAATTTGAACCATGAAAATTTATTGAACTGTGTCATGAACTTAAAATTGTACAGTATTATACAACATGATTCATGCAGAAAACATGGAAAACAGGAAACAAACAGATGGTAAAACAAGGCGCTGATGCAAACACATCCAAAAACTACAATTCCTTTGAGGAAACAATGTTCAAAAGTTCAACAGAACATTCTCCATTTAATTATTAGATTTTTTTAGAGTTCTCCACCTGTCCTTTAGGTTGACATTTGTTCGATCCTTGAAGGAGTAATATGCTTTTATCTTACTCCAGTTGCCCTCTCCAAATTTTTGGACCCCTTCTTTCAACTTCAGTGTCTCAATTTCCGTCCACATCTGCAACACACAGGTAACATAGGTTCACTCAGCTTTCAGCAGCTGTGACACACCAGCCACTCCCCCCAAAAGACAAATGCTGTGTTACATTTGTCAGTGCTGCATCTGAAAGTAGCTGGCTGGCAACAGAACATCAACCTTTTTGTTTGCTGAAAATTTGTCATTAAGGTTTGATATTTCTAGATTATAACTCGTGAAACTGCAAACTCAAGACTCAACTTTCTTCCTTCCTGTCAGCAAATAAGGCATCCAAACAGGTTTGTTCCTCTAGTTGCTATACTTACCCTTCTTCTGCCTGAATTTGAAATGGTGCTCTCATTGTGTGCTGCTTTGAGAAAAACAAAGATATATTACAACATGAATAAAGGATTTGCAACTAGATGTACACACGATTAATCAGAAGCAGAAAAAATAAATAAATACCACTATGCTTTCTGGAGGTGAAATATGAGTCTTCATCACTCCATGTATCCTTACTCTCCTTTGCATCATTATACAGCTGTTTCCTGTGAACAAAAGCAGGAGTTTCATGTTTGGCACCCTTCACAGCTGTTTGTTCTGTTGTTTTTTCAGTGAATACCAATTTATACATGTGTAACTTTAGTCACTTTGACACCCAAATGAAAACTAAAAAAAAAAAAAAAGAAACATGCAGATAAAGTACATCTATTTTTTTTTCTAAACTAAGTGAAGTGGTGAATAGTCCACTTTAAAATATCTGATGTAAGCTTCACTAACCATTTTGATTTAGAGGGCTTTTTGCCTTGAGCAGAGTCCTTGCCAGGGGTGGAGCTCGTTTGAGGGATGGGGTGATGAGAGAACATTTCCGGTGAGCTGTCCAATGAAGCCTCCCTGCGCAAATACATATGTTTATTAAATGTTGCAAGTCCTTCAATTGTAAGCTAACATAGTAATATCAATTAATGAATATTGTATTTGGACTTGCTTGCTGAGAGGACTGTTGGCCCGTTGTTCATCAATGTTTGATGACGACTGGTTTGACTGAGTGGACTTCCTGCGTGACAAGAGAAACTTGATTGGCGAAAAACTCTAAAGATGAATTTCCAACCATGCTGGATTAAAGTCACACTTTCCTGACATTTTCCACAACAGGCTGTAATTGAACTATAATGACTTGATGAATAAAACTGCACAAAATAAGACACCGTTATGCTCAAATTGCACTGGAAACACATTTCTGTGCTTGGATATTGTGAGAAGAGTGATAATATGTGGTTATATGGGTGCTAAATGTAGACCCCTGGGATTCTAGGGACATGAAACGCTCATCTGATATTAGAACACTGTAGTTAAATGACTTTTTAGCAGTTTGTTAAAAAGTGGTTATTTTCATTCCGGTACTTGATTTTTTTTTTTTTTTTTTTTTTTTTTTTTAAACACAAAAAATGTGATAGAGCATCCCTAACCTGCTGAGATATTGTACATATGGACTTACGTCCTGAGCGATCTCTTGGATTTGTTATGGAGTTTTCTCACAAGAGTCTCTCCATTGTCCACAGAGCCAGGGGGGTCCTCATCGTCTGCTGACAACTCTGCCAAGCTAGTTGAGGCGCTGCGTCACAATACACTTGATTGTCATTTACATAAAGTCAGGATCACAGAAGGACTGAAGAACAGCTAAAGGTATGTTTAAAAAAAATATATATATATATACACAGTACCTGCGTTTCCGTGTGGTTGTGGTAACATCACTGTCTGTTACTGGGTTCTGCAGTTCTTTTTTGTTAGTTATAGCTGGTGACTGTGGTGGCTCTTCTGCTCGGATTTCAGTCTCCAGTTCCTGAGAAGCTGTTGTACACTGCGAGCTGCCCTGGCTGTCTGGCTCGACCACGAGTCGTGCCACAGTGTAAAGCCGCCTGTTTTTCAGCACTGGGCGCGACTTTGAGATGGAACCTGCTTGTGTTTGAGGAACAGCATCCGTTTGAGGTGGTTGGTCTGCTGGGGAAGCCTCCATGGGGCTGCCTGAGTCTCTCTGAAATAACCCATCCTCCCCTGCGTTCTGCTTGGTGCACAGTGGTGGAGTAGGTGAGAGACGTAGCAAAAGATCTTTTTCCTGCTGTTCTCCATGCAACTCTTCCTGCTGTTCTCCATGCACCTCTTCCTCCAGCTGAGCAAATGTTTCCTCACCCGAACCAATCAAACTGTTGTAGGCAATCTCCAGCCTGGCCCTTGTGATAACTGCATGTTTACTGGAACATTCGCTAGAGACAAGAAGAAGAGATCAGGGTTTTTAGGCCAGAGAAAAGAAAAGAATAAGAAAACAGAAAATCCTCATAAAATTGTACTGACAAAATAACAATTTTCAGTGCTTTGATATTGTGAGAAAAGAAATAATATAGTACATGTTATATGGGTGCTAAATGTAGTTGGCATAGCTGCTAATGATGCGTTTCACAGTATTAGCAAAGCTAATAATCGGGGGACCTCATTGTTCCCTCGTCAGGTGTGAAAAAGATGACAAAGATGTGAACGCCCTGGGCTTCTAGGGACAAACTGTCTGATATGACACCACCAACATCATGGTTTGTGTATGCTCATGAATTGTCACATACACTCTATAGATGATCTACATCATCTACAGACAAAGTGAACCAGCTGGAATGTTACGCAGCCATATAAGTGTGTGTCACACACTAAACAGTAATGATGAGCTTAATGAAATGAACTAAGAGGGAGAGAGCTCATCATAGTACACACTCGTCAGTGTCTCTTTGTGGACTGGAGGAAGAACCAGATTCGTTTTCCTGATCAGGTCCAGTGGCCTTGTCATCTAGGTTCAGCATTCTTTGTCTTCTAAGCTGTATTGCAGCCTGTTATACACACACACACAAAAACACAAAACAACTATAAGGGCTATGTATTTCAAGAACAAACTGACAATACATCTGTGGATTGGCTAGAAAAATGTCAAGGGCATCACAACAGAGACTTTATTTAACTCATATGAAAATGTTTTTTAAGTCTTGAGGACTTGAAAAGAAAAAAAAAATCAATGCAATGAGCCTTTATCTTGCCTGCAGTACATAGCAACCCACCTTTTGTAGAAAGGGAACATCAAATGTCCAGAGGCTCTGGCAAAAGGCAAACATCTCCTCCTTAAACCGCTCAAAGTCGACTTGCTCAATGATTTTATGTGTTTTACTCTTCTGGCTGACGAGTCCCATGAATATAGCTTTCTATAGAGACACAGACATTCAGCAATGAAAGAAACATATAAATGCATACAATTAAACATTAGGCCAAATACACTTAAATTCATGAACAGGCTAAATCATCTTCAAAATGGATAGACATGCAAGTCAACTTGTCTCTTCAACATCAGATAAACTGGTTATGATAAGGTGAGACAAGAAGGAAAGCAAACTACATCCTGGCAGACCAGTTAGCTCTGTGCTTAGGTGTGCTCAAGAGGTGTGCTGCTTCTGCACCTGCACTCAATTTAAACGAGTGTCCCCCTGCTATGTAAGAAGTGGCAAGGCCAAATGCAAAGCTGATGATCTAGAAAGTTCACTTCACTTCATATTTTACGTGGCAGTGAAAGCGCACTTTTATTAATTGTAATATCACTGACAATATGGAGTTATTTAGTGAACATCCTGTTTTAGTTACTGAACTCACCTTGCCAACCATTGGTTTGGGAAAGTGTTTGTGCAACACCTCTTTTGCTTTGCCAAACATGTTGTTCTTAATGAAAATCACCACCATCTGCACCCGGAAATAAAAAGAAAAAAAAAATGTGTTCATCAAATGTGATGAAACTGGAAAGCAAGATTAAACAAGCACTTCTTCCTTTGTAAGGAACCTAGCTGATTCATCCTTGGCTGGACACACACGTGCATACACACAATGGGCACATTGTTCACATTATAATTCAAACCATAGATTTTGGTTTAAGGAGGGTACTTGTACATCTTCTGTGCATGTCACAGTTAAACCAAATTAGAACATGAATGACAAAATATGTATTATTTTTATTTTTCAAAAATTACACATACCATCTCTTTAACTGAAGTGCATATGTTGTTGAAATCCTGCTGTGGGATACTGTGCTGCTGGTTGATTTTCTCCAGCACAACTAAGGCTGATTCCAGAGGACTTAGTGACTGGTCAGACTTTGACTGATCTGTAGGCAAAGGCAAAGCAATATTCATTGTTGTGTATGGGTCACAGTGTGTTAATGGAGATAAGAGATAAGGTGGAGAAACAACCAGACGTTTGTTTGATAAATGAATAACAAGCCAGTTCTGCAGCTGCTGTGCTTAGTTGATATTTTAAACCGATATTTTACTTGGCATTGAGATTGCCTTGACGTTTTCTACTATACACCGACAGAAAATGCATACATGCATCTAAAACACACGAGATGTGCCATGATGAATGTATTGACGTTGATCTCACCGAGAGTTTCACCATCATTGATCAGGGAGAGAAACCGCAGTAACGGCATCTTTGTAAGCATCCTATCAGTGGGATCACACGGACGTCGTTTGACCTCTGGAACAAAACAAACAAGAGTTTGTGATTTCCTACAAATGTACATGCACAGACACCAAGTAAACAACTAGCGCACATAGCTATTTTCCGATTTACAACACAAGAGACTTAATAATAAACTGATTCATCGGCTTCGCAAATGTACGTCTTGTTAGCCCCCGTCAAAGTGCAGCAGACAGCCGCTTCCCAGACCTTTGCCATGGGACCCACTCCTATCTTCCATACAGTAACTGAAACACTAAAGCTAAAGATAACGTTAGCTATAGAGATAATAATGCTACCGGTGAAGGGCATGAAGCACAATTCAAAAACGGCCAGTAAATCATTTCAGAGTAGCAGATACAGAATAAATACAACACTGTGGTTACAAAGTTGGTGTTTCGGTTTAACGAGTGACCCTGTTAACGAGTGACCGTTAGCCGAACTCGCTTGTGGTTGTCGTAGTTACGACAGCTCGTGGAAACAGGAAGACGATACCTAGCTGCCAAGCAAAACATCAAAGTCGAATCAGTATGTTTATTGTTGTAACGTTGTAATGTTAATGAGGAAAAAACTAAACAAAGAAGGCATCCACGGTGACCTCTACGCGTCTTTCTCTCTGAAACAACACCTGTCCTTACTACGACAGCCACAGACGCATTCGACTAACGATCACCAGTTAACACGGTCACTCGTTAAACCGAAACACCGGTGGGGTCTGCTAGCTAAACAAACTCCAAACTAGCATAAACTGTTACTTACTGGCAAGCACATCGCTAATGTAACAGAAGTCCGCGTACTGCTTGTTTTCAAACAACTCGAGTAAACGAAATGAATAATAATCTACTATCCAGCGGTTGACCACTTCTTCGACTTCAGTTTGACTGTTTATTAATTTCTTTGCCGCCATATTCACACCATCTCCTCTTCTCCTGCTACCGCACATTGGCTGTACGACATACCGCCTCCACGCTAACGTAAACGGGAAGGCGCTAACGGCTTCGCTGTCATGACGAGCCACCCTAATCCGCTTCTGATTGGCTAATGTTCATTGCGTTCATTTAGTGGGTTAGGTCTCCGGATCAGCCAATCAGAGGCAGAATATCGGCGGATAAATACATGTATTTGTAGTTTTATTCTCTCAGTGCAGCTCTGCAGGCAGGGCATCCTACCAGTTTTGTGGCACCGTAACATAAGAGTAACTGTCTAAAGGTATAGAATACACACGGATAAGATTAGGATTGGGATATATATATATAATATAATCAAGGCCCGTTAAAGGTCCAATTTGTAAGATTTACTAGGAGTATCTATTGACAGAACTTGTATATAATATACATAAGGATGTTTTTCTTATGCAATATATATATATATATATATATATATATATATATATATATATATATATATATATATATATATATATATATATATATATAAATAATCACCTGAATGAATGAATGTGAATTGCTTAGCTTGAATAATTACAAAGTGAAACAGCTGAAATAATGAATAATAGTTTTTCAAATTCAGTTCTCAGAATTCAATTAAAATTAGAACAGAAACGCTACTTTATGACATAAGAGGTTATGTAAAATAATGAAATTCAATTTCAAATTACAATTCATATTCAGTTTTTCAATGCAAGGATTCAAATTTAACAATACAAATTCAAATTATGTGATTCAGTATTTTAATGCAGTTTAATGCAGTATTTTAATGCAAGTTAAGCAATTCAAATTCAAATATAAATTATTCAAATTCAGTTTCTGGGAGTGATGCTGAATTTTGTCCGTGGGCTGTCATTTGAGCAACGTGTAATGGCCATAACTGTACACTTTGAATAATTCTGTATTTTGTTACTGTTACTTGCTTTTGGGGGCACCTGCATATCATTTCAGTTAGAGAAACTTTCACTTCTTCTTTACTTGATATTTTTTTCTTTGATGCTGCAGCAATACCTTTTCCCAGTTCCTTAATTTCAGTTCATCTCTACTGTATCGTGTTGTATTTTCATTTCTATTTGACCATCCAACATAACGTCTACCAGATCTGCAGCATGTTAGATCAGTGTGAACACATTGTTATGAAATTGTGCATGATAGACAATCAATCACACTTCATAGCTTTAATTTAATCAAGTTTATTATGTAAAAGAATGACATTAAAGATATAAGACAATATAATATTATGACACAATAATTAAAAAAAACTTAATAAAACATTCCATGTATATATTGTTGATAGTAACCTTTATACTTTGTTTATAAAGCTGAAGGACTTTTGTTCTTAAGGAAACATTCTCTCAGGAAAGAAGGAAACAAAACCTGGACTTTTCATGGCAATGTTAATGGTAATTCTGTCCTGAATCATTGTTATAATTCACTAAATGTTCTTTGTCCTTCATTTTCTGCGTAAATCCCCTTTAACTGCCAATTAGTGTAATTAAAACCTTTGACACAATGGTGTACCAATTTACTTAATTTTGCACATTATCAAACAATGGCAATTGTATTCTTTTGTAAGTTATACAGCAGAAAGTAAAGAAAATACAATTACTGTTACCCCTCGAAAATCATCATTCATTCATTCTATTGCTGAGCATGAATATAAAAATACACACCCTGTAACAGAATCCCAATTTGAGACATTATGAAACACATCAACCAAACCCAAATTATACCAGTCAACGTTACATACTTAGTCAAGATAGTAATATTTGTCAATCCCTAATTAACTCAACTTAACTTTCTGCTACTTCCTACAAATACAGCTAGAAGTAGAAGTGTGCAAGTCCACTGTCACCTCCAGTCCTTCGGATATTTACTTCTACTCTAATGATATTTTATATTTATTAGACTCTAGGCCTCTCAATGGCTCTGGGTGTATTTTTGCCACCAATACCTGCAACTATTTTTAATAACAGCTGTTGCTTGCATAGCAACATATTGTGTATCTGCCAAACTAAACGGCATGAACTGTCCTGTTGTTTTCTGTTAAGTCTTATGCACACGTATATTTAAAAGACAGCTTGTTTTGTATTGACACTCTGTGTGTTTGGCTAAACTTGACACCTCTTCATTTTGCACCTCATATATTTAAAAAATACATTGAGCATGTTAGAATACTGGACTTCAAGTGGAAGCCTTTTTCCTGACATTTCTCCAGAAAACTGTTGCTGAGGTGATGCAGTCTGGCAGAACAAAATGAGAAACAAGAAGCCAGCATTGATAAAATCCCCTGATATCAGTTAGCTTTCAGTGCTGTGTCCCTTAGACCCAAAAGAGGTACATTTTACATTCTAATGACAGCGTGTTTCTTACAACATTATAGCCATAGAGCATCAGATATCATCATTTAGTGTAAACAGAGGAGATACAGTTCCTTCTCCTGACAACCACAGATGAGAACAAACAGAAGTATATTGTCCAACACGCAATAAAAATGAGACTTAGAGAATCTAGATTTGACAATACTTTGACAATACCATCCCACCGGTCAGTATTTGACTTTAAATCAAGAACTCTAGATTTAAAAAAAGAAGAAAAAAAAGCCACATTCATCCAGTGCAAACAGTACAAAACAATAGTGACAAAAACCTTTCAAGCGGATTTTAAAGGCATGGATATGTGTTCTAGTAACCCTGGGAGATTATTTGCTACTGTGCTGCCACTAGATGTTACAGGCCTGACATTTCTGGAGTGAAGTAGAAAAGGCCTCGGAAGCATGTGCTGCACTCCCAGAGACTTTGTTCAGTATTAAAACTTGTGGAATGAGCCTGGTACTTCAGCCTCTTTCAGCAAAGCAGCTCCTTTTTTAATTCTGCATGCTGACCGTACAATGGCGCTTGGCTCTGTGGATCAGAATGAGCTCACAATGAGCCAAATGAGGTTGTGCTAGTGTTTTGAATTCTCCTTTTCAAAAATGTGGCACCACACGCTGGCCAAGGAGTGCAAAGCCACCATGTCTGGCAGTTGGCTCTGTCTTGGTGGGGGTTGTAAGGTTGTTTTCGGAGCTTAAATGCATTCTTGTGAATGATTTCCTACTGCACACAGACGTAGTTTACAGTTTTACACATGGAGGAAAAAAAACATATGAGTAAAACAATTGGAAGTTAATAACATTCAGACTTTTCAGCAGTCACAGTTGTTCAGCCTGAATAATTTTCGATATGAAAACATCAGGGGGCTTTGGGGGACAGGTGCTTGCATGAGAATGAGACGTGGAGTGATGGCAAATTTATGGATACATACATACATACATAATACTACATACATAATACTAAAAAGGTGACTTTGTCAAAATTAGGAGTCAGAATCTCAGTAGTCATCTCCAGTGAGTCATTATGGTCAACTGTTATAGAGTGGTCACTGATGAAAAGGTAAAGAAACTTCAGCAGTTATATATATATAAAAAAAGAAAACTAATTTTGTCCTGACCCAAGCAACCTAAAGAATCAAGGTGGGAAAAAAATGATGAAGATGAACAGATAGGAAAAAACACTCAGTCCTATTGAATAAGAATGAGGCTTGTGTTCACAGTAGCCTTTTCATTCATTTGAAGATAGTCAAAGCCTCATTTCCTGGCTGAGAAACGGACTGATTGAGCTGTTAAACATGCAAATCAAGGCAGCACAGTTCCAGGTCTGATGTCCACTGTGCTCCATATCCAGACGGTTTCTCGAGTGCCGTCTAAGTAGCGCATGTCCTTGTCTGGGTCCAATAGAGCAATTTCAAGCATTTCCCCAATGAGTTCCACTTTTCTGGGTCCAGTGATGATGAAAGATATGTTGCTGATCCCCCACACACAATTCAAATACTAATCTCATGTGCGCAGCAAAGAAACCAAGCCGCTGAAGGTGCATGAGTTGAGTTCATACGGCACCCTTGGACGGTCTCACAAGGAATAAAAGACTCGCTTGAGTTACATATTGCATGCTTTACCCAAAAACACACAAACAAACCAAAACGCTGCTCATGTTATAAACAATATTCCAGTTGTTCAGCATACTTGTGCGGACCAAGGGTGTCGGGTCTACATCAGCAAGTTTCAGTGGGGGTGTGATGTGCTGTGATGGGTCCGTCTGGAGCAGCCTGTCTCGCCCTGTCACCCACACATGAAGGACAGCCTCAGGGAGCAGAGGTCCATCTTAGCCCTAGCCGAGGAGGGCATACAAGAAATCTTGCTTTTAGACACGGTTGTCCTGCACTCAGACAGAAAACTCGGAGCCACCACGGCGACCATAGGTCAACAGCAACAGGCGCCGCAGACGCAGGCCTGTGAATGGATTGCACCACAGCAGGGAGGGCGGACCCCCGAATACAGCTTTCATTCCGTCCCATCTCATGCGACGCTCCCATGTGGGCTTCTCATTTTTAAGACGTTCAATCTCCTGTAAGACATTCAAAGCCCTCTGTGAATAAAGATTTGTCATTAAGTTGTCTGTTTGCTTCGTCTCATTAGCATGGTAACATACACAATAATATTAAAAACCTGAGAGAAAACCTAAGGGTATCTTATTGATCACATATAATATAAATACTAGAGCCAAAGGCATTTATCAAGACTTAGGTTCCCTTGTCATCTTTTCCCTTTACACCCTCACTTCACAGCGACCCTCCCCACTACATTATACAGCCTGTTGAGGGGAACAAAGCTTGTGGGTGTGCAGTGGATACTGACCGTCTCGTCGTTGCAGATGGAGTGGATCTGTGTACCAAACATTACAGCTGTGAAAGTGAGGAAGAGGACGGCTTCGAGACAGAGGAAGATCAGCAGCAGCACAGACACCCCTGGAGAGAAGTCGCTGCACTCTGGTCACATGAAGAGAGGAAGAAAGTTATTTTGCACAAAAAAAAAGGTCAAGATGAACGATGCAGGACAGATTCCCAAATATTTTTTCCTTTCCCTGTATAGTGAACAACAAAGATCCTTCTGAAAGAAATATTCCCTGTTAATGTCCAATAAGACTGTGGAAGCTAATCATTTTTTGTGTATGGATCCCCCCTCCCTTTTGTGTCTTACTGATGCGGCAATCCTGCACCTGACCTAAATATATCCTAGCCCAAAACTGCTCCATGATTCTAACAAGCTGGATAACTAGATCCACACACACACACACACACACACACACACACACACACACACACACACACACACACACACACACACACACACACACACACACACACACACACACAGGTGTAAACTGACAGAATAAGCTTATTCTGTCGACTGCAGGTTTGCACCTGTTACAGTAGCCGGTAATACTGGTTATCATGGTTGGAAAATATTTCCTTGCTAAGTCAGAGTATCACCTTGAAGAGGGCAGCAGAAGCTCGAGTTCTAAGAATGAAATATTGTCTTAATTTTCTGGTTCATTCCTACAGGGAGGAAAAGATCAATGGCAGCTCTGTGATGACTGCGCAGCAACGACTCCAATGACCAGTGCAGAGCAGCTGTTCTTACAACAGGATAACAATCCCTTTCCC
Organism: Nibea albiflora; assembly: GCA_014281875.1. Taxonomy (NCBI): domain Eukaryota; kingdom Metazoa; phylum Chordata; class Actinopteri; family Sciaenidae; genus Nibea; species Nibea albiflora. The sequence goes on along the minus strand of CM024795.1, from coordinate 17,636,315 downwards.
ACCCTCTCTCTTCATCTCTCTTAGCAGTTTTTATTTCTTGTATAAATAGCTGCATTTCTGACTCAAACCAGAGCTCTCTGACATTCTGTGTTTGATGTATAGTAGCCGTAGTCACAATACGCTGCGAGACAGAGAGGACTTACCATTCCACTGGACTTTAACACAGGTGAAGAAGTGCATACCACTGAGGCCCAGGGCATAGGCAGAAATCATGGCTATGTACATCTGCAAAAAAAATAAAAGAGATAAAAGTAAATAAAAGGGGAGTGAGGGACAGTGAGAAAATGTTTGCAGATGCTGTTAATACAAGTTCACTCATTTCACAGTAAAAAAAATAAATAGTTTGCAGTTCTGCTTTTGTAATTAAAAGAAAATGTTCATAGGATTCATAGTATTTTTGGACTGTTCATCTTCCTTGCTATGGCAATTTGTAATACACTAAAAATGTCATCATACAGATGACCTTATATTATTCAGCCACATATGACAGCTTTATGTTTCTGCAAAAGTTACAATCAGCATATAACTCTATATAAAATGCTCGCCATGAAAACCGTAAATGACTATAAGATAATGTGCATAACCCCAGCTAGTTCATGGAAATACTAGTGAAACAACATTTAACAATACAGTTATTCATAATGCCCAAACCCTTTATTAAAATTAAATTGAGTACGCCCTGAGTATTTTGTTTACTTACAGTGAAAAGTACAAAGAATCTCTGATTCTTTTCTCCCACACAGTTATTGACCCAGGGACAGTGGTGATCCATCTTCCGGATGCATCTTTTACAAATACTGCAGGCAGGAGAGACACGGTATTAATGCATGACACAGCTCCTGTTTACACAAAATATGCTTAAATGTAATAATTTCTAAAGCACAATTTGGACTCCACGTGGCAGGGTAAAGAAGCTTCTTGTGCTATGTTGTCATGCTGTGTCATGTTTCTGTGTAAAAACATTTACACTGACCTGCAATGGTGCGCCCTCTCAGGCTTGATGCTGCAGCACTTTGGGCACTTGTAGATGACCTCACCAGGCTTCAGCTGTAAGCTCTCCATATACTCCTTGGTTGCATTGCCCTTAGGAACTGCACCCTGTGGAACAAGAGTGAAATACAAATGCTGTCAGTCATAAAGAAGTTCATTATGCCACAATGGATTAGACTTCAAGCTGTGTCCTTGCGTATGCAGCAATTCAACAATTGTTTCTAGACTCACGAAAAAGGCTTAAAACACAGACTTCTTTGAGTGGCCTGACAAAATGCAGGATATGCCTCATTTTAAATAAAGCAAACACTTTTGCTGTGGGAGCCTACAATATACCCAGTGAAGGGGATGCAACTACCAAGTGAAATGCAGGAATAAACTTAAGACCTTTTAAGCTTACTCAAACCTCCCGGTTTTATGCACTACTGCACAGCCTTGTGTGTACTATTTTGGGCTTTTAAATGGAGCAATTGTTGAGGCTGGGCTGTTGGGCTCAAAAGCACCAGTGAAGCTGTCATCACACATCTACTTTCTCTGAGTAAGTATGAGTCGACGTTGCAGCAGCAGCCGCACTAACAGTATTTGACCTACAAACCCCTGAAGCATAAATTGAATTCACCAAGAGCAGTCACAAAGTATTAGTAATGGTGCAGGAGAACACACTGCGCACACACACACACACACACACACACACACACACACACACTGCGGTGAGATCAGGTGGTTTACCAAATTATCAACTGAAAATACCAAAAGGCCTTATAGAAGCGAATTAAAAAACAAAGTGTTTCAAAGTAAAAAGTATGTTTAGCACCTAAAATTTGTTTGTGAAGACCCCCATTACCCCCATCTACGCCCACAACCCTGCCCACTCTTGTCCTCATCCTTACCGGGTCAGTCAACATGGCGCGTAGATGCGAGGCCAGCGCGAGCACGGCCAGGGAGTTGAAGGTGGCCCCGTTCAGCAGCGAGTACCAGAAGTTCTTGCTGGGCAGCAGCATGACAAAGTTCACCACAAACTCTGCGTACAGCACCAAGAACCAGGTCATAGTTGCACACACCATCCCACAGCTGTCCTGAATGAACCACAGCGTGCGGTTCCCCGCAGTGTGGCCTGCGTGGGGACCCCCGACCATCACTCCGGCTGCCAGGCTCCCTGTCTCGACATCTGCCCCTGCTGACAGCAGCGGGTGGTGCTGCTCCATTTCTCGCAGTCTGTGGTTTGAAGACTGCATCCTGCACCAGGGAGAAGGGAAATATTCAGATCAAGACTAAATGTAGGGCTACTGTCTTCACACAATAAGAAAGGACAAGACATATATTGTAGTTATTTCTTTGAACTAGTAGGATTTCCTCAAAAACAACAATAATGCCTCTCGATCACTTGTGACCCATTAGAAGTGTGTAGTGGTGTCTGTGTCTGCAGAGACACCACCCTCTACATCTTATTTTGCTGTGTTGGGTCAGTCTGACAAAGATAATATTTCAGGACTCGTGCTTTCAGTACACATTCACTTAACAATCACTAAAAACCAGCATCACAAGGCACCGACAGAAGACAAGAAGCACAAAACACTCAAGAATCTGAAAATCACTGCAGTGTATACACTACAGCATGTGCTCAATACAAAACCCACAGTTTAGCCAATAAAAAAAAATCCTCTTTGGGATCCCAGTAACCAAAGAAAAATACTCAGTTTGAGATTCAATACAACTGCTTGCCAAAACAAATAAACCCGAGTGATGCCACTTGTGTCCACTAAACAAGCTTTGTGACTCTCTGACATCTCCCTCCCGCAGTCTGTGCCAATGTGCTGCTGTCTGCTCCAGGGAATGACCCAGCCTAGAAGCTGGGCAGTTTGATGGTGGGTACACGGAGTAATTAAGTTAAAGGGTGGAGCTGCACAATAATATCGTTCTGCGGAATGGGTGAAGTATGAATTGCCAACTTTATGGCAATTTCAGGACACACTAGGACTCCTCCACTGGTGAGTAGTAGTAGTTTGGTCTATAACGCCAGTATATATATATATATATACACTAAAGTATAGTGTTGTAGTAGTAGTATTGGACACTATCAGAACCAATTTCCTCCAATAACAATAGTTTTTAAACTATCGGTGCTCATTAATACAAAAATGGGGCAACAGAAATGCATGAAGACGGGTGATTCAACCTTGGACTCAACTCTTCAACCCACACAGCTGCTATTACAGGAGACATGAGTCATTGGAGTTTCTTCCTCTATATTCATGTCAAGGTCACAAAAGAATGTTCAGGGCCAGCCAGAGAGACCCTGTCTGCAGCTTTAGGATAAATCAATGGCTGCCCCGATCCTTTTAGGAAATTGATCCTACAAGCAAGGTACACGTGAGAATGCAGGCTAATAATAATAATATCTAGACCCAGTTACCTCCTACCGGCAGATTTCACTGTGACTCACACGGCAGTACCAAAATATACTTAATAATCTATGGTTTTAGATGTTAGATTGGCCAAATGTGAGATCCAAAAAGTTCATTTGTCCATGCCTCTTCTTCTTTTTGTGTTACTTACATATAACTTTGATGCATGTATTTTAATCAAATAAAGCATTATTGTATTACGATTGTAATATTATCAGAAAGCAACTTTACTGGAAAGTTGATAAACAAGGACTTTATTTCCCTCTTCAATATAACTCTAATATGTCCTATTCCTGACAAACATCATGGCACTAATGCATGATGCAGCACTTGAGCGACTTTAGACTACAGTTCAGTGTTAATTAGACCTTTACATGGTTTTATCTGTGTAAAGTCCACAATGAAAAGATCCTTTTTCATTCCAGCTCAAAGATTCACTATGTCGGCCATCTGTGAATTTTGGACCTCTAAAAATTGCATCAGTCTCAAAAATCCCTTGTCCGTCAGGCTCGACTGGTAAGCACTTTTTCTCACGGTTGGAAAAACAGTGAAAGTCTTTGGAACATGGTACATGATCCTCTAAATCACAAGTCCAAGAATGTCGGTAGCTATTACAACAAAGGGTGTTATTGTGGGGAGCAAAGTGGAGCGTTTCTCATATCAAGAACATCCTTATCCAATGATGTGAGAAAACAGATAATGATGGAAGTTTTTAGTTTCCAAATGTCTTTCCAATCAGAGAGTTTCCCATCCCAACCCCTCATGAGGAGTATAGCACAGAAAGAGACTGAGGTTTAGAGGATGTTTCTGGGAAAACTGATCTGTTGTTTTGCATCCTCAATCTAAACCCTTCATATTCCAGATTTGTATTGTACTTACAAATATGTACTGCTTTCCACTACAAGATGGTGTAGACAGTGTTTCACTGTTCTGTCTGAGGGTATGAGTCTTACAAGCCTTTTTATAAACATTTTTATGTAAAGTTTTTGAAGGCTGATCAAAGGAAGGAAATAAACCACAACACCACTTTGGTTCCATATAATACAATAAAAGTAGTCTAGTCTTTCTTTTAAAGACCCACTCAGTGAGAATGTGTATTTGTTCATTAGGCACTTAGGACAGAGCCAGATTAATGATCATGACTTCCCTCTCTACTGGAAGGCACTTATCTAGATAAGATAGCAAACCAAGACGAATTTCTGTTCTATTTGTTTCAGAGAATCGCTCAAATCACAAGCTTAACGATAATACAATTTGGATGCAGCAGATATGACTGCATTCAACTGCGTGTTCAAGTGAAAAGGAGTGTAGTTAAATAGGGCTGAAAATCTCACATTCTGAAACAAGTCATTTCATATTCAGATAACAATACGTTTTCTGTAAATCAAATTAATGAATATGGTTTTATGTAAGTAAGTATATCTTAAAGAGTTTAGATCAAATGGAAAGCTGTACATCTTTTTACCCATCTTTGTGGTTCTTCTGCCTCTTCTGTCTGTCTTCTGTCTTCTCTCACCGTCTGAGCCTGGGGTTTGTTTCAAGTAATTAACTGTATTGTGTGGCTCTCCTTGAACTCTCTCCGTACCATTTGACACGATTCTTGTGCAGGTGGTAAAAGAGTCTGTTGTGGGAACAGGGTCAGCAGTATAATTTGCAAAGCACGGTTTTCTGATCCGTGTTGGACTTTTCATTACCCAAACCACGTCCAAGCAGCGGATGTAGCCCCTCTTTTAGGCACAAGCTTCTCATTTTGCCTGATTCCTTTCCTTCAGCATTGTGTGTCGCGGTCACTCTCCTTCATGTTTGTATGTTTGTTTGTGTATGCAGATTTTCTGCCTGCCTCTGACGCAAAGGGTCATCCACACGACGGAAGATGCCGCGGTAAGGAGTGGCTAAAAAATTTGTATAATATGAAATGAGAATTTTCTACCACCATATGATACAAATAATCGATCACCCAGCCCTATAGCTGAATGGAGAACGTTTGTTGACATAGTATTAAGATTCCTCTCTGACATTTGTCTGCCACCAAGGCATAGAGGAAAGGCAATATGAAGCTGCATTACACATGATGATACCAAATTGTGACTGACTGTCATAACACCGTTCTACGACACAGGATCTCCATTCCTGAGATGAAAGTCGGTGGCAAAGCAGAAACTTTGCATTGAATAATCGTGTTTAACATACCCATTTTATGTGTATAATATACATATTTTAAATCATTATTAAGCCACATAATTGACTCAAATTGTAAAGGTGCTCAATGCATTTGTTGGTGTGGTCATCCAGTGGACTGACGTAATGCTTTGAAGCAAATGACTGCTTCCTTTTGCAAAGCATTTAAATCAAATGAGACATTTCCAGTGAGGAGGGTGGTGCAGAGCTAAGCTTTCAGCCTTTAGCTGACTGGCCAACCAGGCGGCCTTCCAAACACCACGCTGCTGTTGGTTTCTGCTTGCATCCAAACACATTCCATGTCAGTGGGTGTCATTTAAATTACTTGCAAAACAGAGATGCCAATAGGGACGAAAGGTTTTTTAGCCAGCAGAGCTGAAACCCCAAACCAGCAGAGATGTCTTCAGGACAGCCAGACAAGCAGAGATCCGGCTGGTCCAATTCAGGCCACTCAGTGATTTTTATTGAAATTTTGCAAGCCCCTCACTTCACTGTCTCCTCCCCAGCACGAAGGAGAAACTACAGTGTCTATGATGCATGAGCCAATCTTTAGTTTGTCTGTTCTGGGCTTCTGTAAAAACACACTGCTTCCACATAAACTAGATCATTCTACGGTATCAAAACATAACACTGATTACACACTACTGAAGATGTTGTTATGAATATTATATCCCATATCTTCCATATTCTGTAAATAGAGCCTGCTAAATCTTCAACACAGGACCTTTTAATCTGCGCTACTGACAATAAAAAGTGTGGCCGAGGCTACTCTGCACAAACACTCTTCAAATTTCAATATTTGACACAGAGACGTGCACTACACAGACCATTGGAACAAAGTGACTCACTGACATGACAGCATGCGCCGCTGAATTAATGAAAGCGGCTGAATTGCCTTTAACCAAATGAACATTTTATCAGAAAGATCAAGGCAGGGCGGACGGAAGCTGGAGGAAAGCGTGGACTCCTAGCACGATTTCAACGGAGCTTACTGTTGAAGGCATCACCTAGTAAATAAATTGGCCATAAAAGATGAGAGGCATTGGGATCAGCTCGGAATATGGTAGGGACTAATTGCTCTGGCTCATACGCTCACTTCGCAGTAATTATTCAGAGCATCAGGGTGTTGCAATGACAGGAGAAAACAGAAAAACATCTCTCAGTTTTTGCAGTTAAGTAATATGCAGCTACTGTAGAGGCAATGTTACACTGACACTGTCAGAATAAATTTATATTTATGTCTGATATTCACAAAGCTGACGCCAGCAGGAACAACAGAAGCTGAGGAGGCATGTTAAGCTCTAGTACAAAACTCTTCCCCCTTATTATGCCCAGTCTGTGATTAAGAAACTTGACAACAATGTCAGAAAATGTTTTCATCATGTAGATAAATGCGACCTGACAAGCGAACACAGGTCAGCAACGTTATTTGTAGAAGCCTTATGCGTACCTGCCATGGGGTGCGTCTGTCAACGTGACTTTTAACAAGTGTATTCAATTACAAACAGTGTTGTTTACCACACAACACCAGTGCTGAACGCCACACGCTTTTTCTGCAAAACAGAGAGTTAGCACTGTCCTTAAGAGGACAGAAAATGCTCTTGGCCAGTTTAAGGCATATTGATTTTGCTGTGATCAATGAAAGGGAGGTCCATTAAAGCCACACCAGCTGCTCGTCCAGCTGTCTGCCCTTCCCAGTCAGAGGGCACAGCACAAGAGTCATTGGTTCCCCTGTCTCCCTCTCCTCTCCTTATCGCTCTTCTTCTTCTCTTCTCTATTACAGACATAACCAACAGTCATCTCAGTGTCATCCTGCTCAGATCAAATTGCAGGGTCATCGCATACTAAGTCAGAGCAAGGGCTGGAGTCTACTGTCAAAGAGAATTAGATGAAACAATAACTACAGCCAAAAATATTCCTGAAAGAAATGGGTTTCGATTTGCTAAGTGATTCTGTGTTTCACTGTCACACTCCCAAGTTGGCGAGGAGCTTAACAGCCAACTTCATGTCATCCCAACTGAAAACAAAAACAAAAACGCCCCTGACCTGTCACATTACAAACACGGCAGATACATGCTTTGTTATGTTTATGGCCTTCTCTTAAAATATTCAAATATATACACAAATATCCACATTCCAGCTCAACTCAATACTTTATTTTTTATTGTAATACATTTTTTATTTTTCAAAAACTCTGTGTCAACACTTCCAACAGTCATTCCAACACTCTTCAACGGGCCATCCAAACTATCTTTGCAGGCTTGTTTTCCCCCATCTCTGGTGATTCCCACCATTACACTCTCAAATGTACTATATACAGGTGTTAGTATTCAGAGTTGCAATATTCCTGTCAGTACACACTACTAACGTTCCACCAGGCTTCAAAGTAGATGCCGTCTGGGTTTAGTCATAGCCTAGAAATAAATTCCTTTTCACTAAAGTAAAAGCCAAAATGAGGAATGTCACTCTTCCAGCTTTTTACATGACAGATAAACAGACATGAGGTGAGCTGCTTTGCTCCGTTTGCTGTTTCCTTGTAGGACTATCTGCTCTGTTAAACAAAAGACATTCAAATTGAGAAAAATCTGCGACAAACCTACCTAATATGTTCTCTCTTCACATGAACATGCTGTGGTGTGTACCTCCTTCACCGGCATTCAGGATGAAGTACATGGGTAGACTAGCAGGCAGGCTGACACCTGAAAAAGCACAAACAGAATAGGATTATTTGCTTATTATTCACAGACAAACACTGGCAGTTTGTGAAATCCTGGAGGTTATAATGCATAGGTTTTGTTGAAAAAAGCATGAGAAACACATAAAATGCAGTTTCGTTCAACAGCACCACAAATTACAGCCCCCAACATGATCATGCAATTAAAAGAAAATCAATTAATCTCCTCCGTGAACGGAGGATTTATTGCACAATTGTTGCATTCGACTTCATTAAACAAATCTAGCCAAAACTAATGAACTGGCAACTGAGCTCATAAACTTAATAATTGCCACAGACTGCACAATGCCTGCTTCCTCCTGGGCTAAATGAGTTGGAGCGGTGTCCACGAGTTTACAAGAGTTCCCCTTTTTTACTCCAGGAAAACACACCCAACATGATGCCTATTCATAGCAATGTGGTGACACTGCAAGTATTTATGCTAAGAGTCTGTTGAGTAACAAAACTCCAGATCAATCACGTTTCATTGATCTGACTCTGAGGCGATCAATCAGTCATATGTGTAGTGTGTTTTGAGTGTTTTGACCGCCTCAAAAATAAAACACAAAAACTATGTGCAGTAATTATTTACTGACAAACACGTCCGGCTTTTTCAGCTGCACTGACTGGCGCTAAAACCTGTAGAAATACACAGCGTCACGTTAGTTTGTGCCAAGTTACGAGACTGAAATATGAGTGACAATTTCACATTTAAACAGACGGGATTACGTTCAGGCACGTACCAGACTCCAGTGCGATGAAATTTAGATTTACATTAACAGATGAGTAAGAGAGGTGTGACTGAGATTAGAGCCCTTCTTCGCATCCTTACTGCAATGATAGACGCAAAGGTCGTGACTGAAACGGAACACACACACACACACACACACACACACACACACACACACACACACACACACACACACACACACAAGGTGTGGATGATAAATCTCGCTCGGCTTGCTAACTAGCCCCTAACAGGAGCTAACGAGGCTAGCATGCTAACACAGTATACGAGCGACGGGTGCTAAAGCAGAGCCTCTCGAGTGACAGCTAAATTACATACCTCAATATTGCTTATTTCCTCTGTCGGGAACGCCTTCTCAATACATGCTAGTGTCCGGTTTGAGCTAAACTCCAGCTGAAACGCAGACGTACCCGCAGCAGAAGCGGCAACACATCGCTCTAACAACGGGCTGACAGCAGTGACCAGTAGCGACGGAATTTCCGGGGTTGGCCTCGGCTTGTTCCGTCACCGTTCGTCAATGTCCGGAAAAATAATATTTGCATAAATAGCGACACCTCGTGGGTTGGGACAGAATTGCAACTACGAAACTGCGATAATCTCAGATCTCCACTCGCGGGTGCTATTGGCTAAATACAATGGCACTTCACAAGTAAACTTTGAGAGAGAGCTTGAAATATTGCAGGTTTATGGTCAAATTTAATTTTTGATAAACTATAGTTTGTGTAGTATGAACGTACATGCATTCATCTGTGCACGCACAGGCTATATGATATCTAGGTCCAGTGTGTAGAATTCAGGGGGCACTATTTACAGAATATGGCAGCAATGGAATATAACATGCACAGCTATGTTTTTTATTAGTGCATAATCACCTGACAATATGAATATTTATGTTTTTGTTTCCTTAGAATGAGCCTTTTGTATCTACAGATACAGCGGGTCCTCTTCCATAGAGTCCGCCATGTTGACCCATCATGTTTCTACAGTAGGCCACAGCTGACAAACTAAACACAGACGACTCACAAGTCGTCCACCATAGTTGTTCTTTCCTTGCATGAAGGAGAGAATGAGTCAATGGGGTTGCAATCACCAGCTACACTGCTATATACCACTAAATCCTGCTCACTGGTCCTTTAAGGTAGGTAGCCTATACAGTATATAGTATGTATGCCTTATAGCCTATGTACAGTACATACTGTGCATGTGCGCATGGATGTATGTTCTGCTCTATTCTATGTACAGTCAGAAAGTATTAGATACAGGACAGGAACTAAAATTAAAGGTTTGAATCACCTCTACTTATTGCATTAGGGAACATATGTTTTTGAATATATTTGTATCACTTGTTTAAGTTTACTGGATTTATTTTTTCTAATTATCATTTATTTGTATATATATGTTGTTTGCATGCAACAATCATCAAACTCTCAAAAATTGAGCTTCACAGTGAACATCAAATCTGCACTAATTTCCATCACTTTTAAGGCTGGATGGAAGCTTTTCAAATCAATCTGCACTTAAACTGCTCTTGACAGCCTTGGTAAACAAGTATGAATAAAGGATGAATATTTTACAGTGCTCTGGCTTGCCTGATCTGTACCCAGTCTCACTTAAAAGCCTATGGATATCCTGTGGATATTGTTGTTGCTGCCTTGAATTTCACAAAATCCCACATGTGAGTATTTCTTTTAAATCACTTTCTATAAGCCCAAAACATTTATTCATTTTCATGCACACTTTTAGTTCAGTCAGTGATCTCACATCAATCATTTTTGGGAATGACAGCTAAAGAGAAACACATGGTGTTACTAAGTGAAATATTTAGCTCGACCCTGACCAGGGTCTTTCGCGGTCAGCTGGGGAGAGAGCATGTCTCCAGCAGGTAGCAGCAAGACCTTCCTGGCAGCAATCTCTGCTGTCACGTGTCTCCCAAGAGTAGATTATAAAGCCAAGACAAAGCAGCTTGTCCCTTCCCTGCCCTACGTCTGCAGCTGCGCAGTGAAACCCTTCTGCCCTCTCCCGTTCTGGTTCAGAGCCGATATCAGCTGTCTGTTTTAGAGGGAGGGAGAGAAAAAATACCCAGCAATCCTCTAAAGCAGCTTAAAGGCTGAATCAGGGGACTGAAGCCTTTTCCATTTCCAGAACTGCTTCTCCACCCCCCCTTCTCTCTCTACCCATTATGGCTAGATAAGCATCTGACGGACTGCCAAAAGAGCTGCCATAATGGTTATATGTAAACTGTCTGCCGCATCCTCTTAAAGACTCAACCCAACCTGACATCTCCAAAAAGTACTACTTGGAACACCATGTAAATAGCAACGGAGACACACAGGGGTATTTGATTATAACTCTTGATGTAATCAGGAGTCTGCTATCCGATTAAATAATGAATGCTAAGTGCTCATGTAACAAATAAAATCTCCTGCTGGGACCTTGGTTTCCCATGTGCATTATTATTTTGTTGCCGTCTCCCTCCCCGCCGTCCATTGACACGCAGGCTTTTGGAGTGAAATGAAGTAAAAAAATAAATTAATTAAAAAAGTGGAGAGGAGAGTGGTTTTTGAGAAAAGTGTCTGATGTGACTGCAGCTGGTCCCATCATCAGCGTGTGCATTGTGGCAGGAATAAAAGGGAAAAGAAGACGTGGGTCTTTGCTTACATCAGAGGGCATGAGAGGAGGAGAGAGAAAAATAGGAGAAGTTCATGACAGGATAGCAAAACTCCAGATCAATATTAGTATCGTTAACAGAGGAAATGTCTGTCAGTGGAGACTGCCTTATTCTCATTTGCCCTGGGAACAAAGCCACAGCTGAGCTGTCTCACCTCTTGGCTGTCTCCCAGAACCATCAGAATGACAGATTAAGATGTTAGGGGTATTTAAGGAATGTGTTAGCATAACCTCACATATTAACACCTCCACAAACCACTTCATTTTGACAGGATGCTTTGTAACCTATTTTCTACTCCTTTTTGCGTGAGTACGTGTGTGAGTGTATAAAACAGATGTGCATACAAGTGTAGAGTAGCTAAAGGGTAGAAAAGGGGGATGATTATATGATCCAAAGAAGAAGAGAAGAAGAAGGCAGAAATAAATGAATAGTAAGAAAAGGGGGGAGAGAACAAAAAGACAAACAAACAGGAACATGTTTTCTTGGCACAGGTGGCTAGCGATGACCAGGTACAGCCATCTTATGATATTGTCTGTGTGACTATGGTTGTATTGTACTGTCACACGGAGAAGATAAAATAAATGCTGAAATGTTAAAAAGAAAAAGAGAGGAAGCGGAAGACTCTTCATGAATTCTTTAAAGGAAGGACCCTGAGAGAAATGACATTGCTGTTTTTGAATTAAACAAAGTAGCCACATGTATCTGTGGTAAAAAGAGTGTGAGAGAATAACGAGAGAGACTGAAAGAAATAATTGCAGTTGGGTGCTATGTATTATACTATAGATATGTGCAACCACAGGACAATATTATATGGAATAATAGACTCGACTAATCTTTACAAAGTTCCATTCAATTATAAAACAGAAATCTGTTGAATAGATATCACACAAAATATTTGAAACTAGGTTTATTGATCCTATAATCCATTAATATGGTCAATTTAATTAGGATTTATTGAGAAAAAAAGCACTGAGTTTGATGATTTGTCTTCTTCTTCTCTGTATTTCTAAAGACATTATTATTATGTAGTAGTATCTGTATGCAATCTGCAGTTCCAGACTGACCTCAGTAAAAATGGATGCATGCAAACTCTACATCGTAACTGATAAACATGACAAGAAAATGGCGGTTGTCAGAAAATCAGAGCAGAGGTGTCCTACTCTGGAGCGTTGGCGGTGTTGTTCCTGGTAACATGAAGAACGACAGACTACGATGGAATGGCCTTTAACCGCAGGGCTTATGTTTGCTGCTCCCACCTTTGCCTGGCCTACAAATCCAAATTAGAAGCCTTTTAGAGAGGATTTCCTAAGAAGGGCAATCCTTTTGTTTTTGTTTTTAAACTGCAAGAATAAAACAAATAAGGGCCAAGGCCTTTTGACATCCAGGCCATCAGCTCTGTGTGTTTGGCTGAAGCCGGCTGGAGCACAACAGCCTTAACAAGGTGACAGATAACATCTCAAGATTATTAAAGGTCACTAATGCACCTCTCTTATTAACTATAGAATGTTCCTACATTGTGTTGTTGTGGAGGAGTTGAGTGTCCTTGCCTGGTGAGGGACATCTTTTTAATCCACTCGATGTTTCCTCCTTTCACTGGAAAGGACAGGTACAAAGGACTGCATTGAGGCTTTGATAAGAGGAGCCAATGGACAAACAAGTATCTCCTTATTACACACACCAGAGGATGACAAGCAGCAGACGGCGGTGAAGAGGCGGCGAATGCAGAAGTGGCAAATGGCAGGAAAGGTGTGCGATATGAAATAATGTTACGAGGCTGCTTCAGAGCTGAAACGTTCAAGCAAAATTGCATGCGTCTTAATCTGTCGGGCTGACATTATGCCCCAAACATATCGCTTTTCAATCCCCCCCTTGGGTTTCCTGGAGTTTGCCTTGATGTGACAGGATTAGAGCTAATCCTTCACCCAGCAGATGCCACTTTTGGCTCATCTCAGTTTAGCACAGAAAGTATATCATACGCTATAGCACCCTAGACATCATTACGCCACTCACTCCAATTAAAAACCAGCCCATTCAATAAGAGAAAGTTAGGGTAATGTTTTAAAACAGTGCCCTCTTTTTCAGACGGAAAGAGAATGTAATAAAAGAAGAAGAATGACATTTTGAGAAATACGATCATTTAATTTCTGGCCGGGAGATTAAGATTGATACCACTTTAATGTCTGTCCAATAAATTTAAGGTTGCAGCCTGTGGATGCCAGCCCAGTACAGTAGCAAATTGTTGTTTCTACTCTGTGTTTTTTGTCCAAATTAAATTAACAAAATGTAATGTGTTATAGCTAGCTTTAAAGGCGAATTATGGGAGAGCACCATCACTTGTTTCCCAATTTCCAGTCTTTGTTTTCTTCAACCAGTACTGATGGCTAAACCTAAACTGAACATCCCTGTCTATACTGTAGAAGTATACTTTCGTATATTTTCCAAACTAAAAGTGCACGTACAGTGAATTTACTAATGTACAATCTTAAGTTTCATAAACAGCTCCAAACACACACACACACACCTAGACACACAGCCTCTCACACATCCCATCCTGCCTGAGTGCAGCATCATATTAGCCAAGATCAATGCAAAGTTTATATGAGGGCTTTTAAGGTAAGCTTAGCTCTCCATTTTATAGGGACTTGAGAGAGGAGCATTATTGTTTGTGTGTGTGTGTGTCAGTGTTCAGTGGAGCTCCTCCTAAGTCTGGACCTTCGGAGTCGAGGCGTGACTCACGGTTTACCCTGCTGCTGCATGCTGCGCTGTGTAAGAGGCCACATAGTGGATGAGGTCCATCAATAATTCAACAAAGACAGGCTCCCACTCTCTTTCTATCCCTCTCCCCTTGGTTTTTCTGCCTCTGCTTCTAACTGACTAAATCTTCCTTGTACTTCCACAAACTGCATCCATCTCTGGGCTCCCTCATCCACGTGCCCCTCTGCTAACCCAGCCATCCAAATCCACTTAAAACAAGCTGCAATGTGCTTCCAAATCTAAATCTGAAGCCCACACGAGTAATCTTTGGCTTTTAAGGGATTTCTATCTGCAAAAGACATCAGGTTAGACTTTTGTGGTCACGTAAGATTATGGCTACACATAGAGCTAATCCTGTTTTGGACACTTTATCTCAGATGTGGATCGTTAAGTAAGATGTCACACTTGGAAGAGTCAAAAGAAGAGTGTTTACCAGGATTTTAGGAGATGATACTTTGGCCACACTGTGGTTCAGTGGTTAGCAGTTTCTGCCTCGTAGTAACAAAACCTCACTGACTAAGGCCTTTTTATGAGGAGGTTCTTTGTCTTTCCCTGAGTTTGGCTGGATTTATTTTGGGTGATCCTGTTCTTCCCCATCAGAAACATGCATGTTAGGTTTTCAGATAACTCCTGTCATTGGCCCGCTCCAAGGCACTCCCAGAACTGAATTTGGTCCTTGAGTGGTGTGCAATAGGTGAAGAACTTAATGTTTTAGCCTACTGACTTCATCCATTCATCCAATGTATATAACTGCTTAACCTTAACAGGGTTAAGGGGCTGGAGCAACTATTGGTGAGAAGCAACGGCCGCGTGAAGAGGTCACTACTTCATTACAGAGCTGAAATTTAGGATCACCAATTAACCCATTAACTGAATGCTCTAGGACTGTGGTAGGAAGCTGGGAAACCCAGAGAGAACCCATACAAACTCTACACACACAGGCCCTAGCCTTCAAACAAGGAACCTTCTTGCTGTGAAGCAACAGTGCTAACCACTGCACCACTGTCCCGGCCCTGACTGACTTCAAATAAATACTATTTCTGGCCATTTCCGAAAAATAAACAGTAGCTAATTCTTTATTTCACATTTCACATGGACTAATTCTTCTTACAAGGCTGCCACTGATGACAGGACACTTGGGTTGGGGCTACCAAATTCACATCATTCGTCAAGTCAAGTCTCAAGTCTGTTACTGGAAACTATATTACAGGTATTACATAACAAAACACGTCCAAAGTTGTGTTCATATATTTGGTGGAAGCAGTACTTGCTGACTGCACCGACCAAAACTTAGTGTGGACCTTATCCAGAAGGGACACTTTATACAGGGCAACCATTGCAGGAGCTTTTTACTGGGATTATCAAGGGGGTTGATAGAGGTTATTCAAGAGTTTTCTAATGTGCTTGCTCAGGGCATTATTGCACTTTGAGGAAAAACATCTTTATTCCTTTCCCCTTTGACCACAATCTCACCCAAAGTATAGTAAGTGCCAGCAGGCCCCATTTCCCGCCTTTGATTCCATATGATGAAAATGTACAAGCAAGAGATGACAGTCTCCATTAAAAGATACATTAGAGGGCATTATACTGCTAATCCTGATATCTGGATTATAGCGTTTGTAGATCATGTTATAGCGTCATTTGTCAGCCATCCTATACCAATTTCTGTCTCATGTAGTGTTTTCCTCATTTCAACCTTTTGAGCCTGGGGACATTTTGCTCATGTCTCATTTTAATTCCAGGCTTTTGGTATTATACTTACTATAAATACTATACAATATACTATAAATATATTTAGCGAAAAAACAAACAAAGCAACTCACATGCAACAATCACAATACTGAAAATGTCCACTTATATTTTGGTGTATATACCGGTACTCTAAACGAATGCATTATTATAATAACACTCATACCCCATTATTGTTTAGTCTTAATTGATGATCACAGCTCTTGATCATTGCCCTGCTAGTACACAGTTATAAGTTTTAGGTTACAAGTTATAAACTGACTGAGACTGCAAAAAATGGATGGTTCATTTTGTTGTGATTTCTCATCATAGTCAAAAATGGACATATTGTTCTTCCCGGCAAAGCCAACTGAACAAGACCTGAACTGAAGCGCAACATCATAAACAAAACAAATGTCAAAAACAATATTCACATCTGGAGCTCCTCCCTATCGTGTTACTCTTCTCTGTGTAATAGTAAACCTCAGAGAGCCTCTGTACAGGAAATCACATTGAGTTTTCCATGATGTGTTCGCTCTGAGAGTATCAGACCACAGCATGTCTGACTCATCCTAACACTTGAATCTAACAGACCAGCTTATCAGAAATCTTATTATAGGAATGCAGGCGGACAGATACCACAGCCAATTCTACAATGTAATCCTGTGATTCTGATTCAATGCTGTCAGCAGTTCCATGTAAAGATGATGAAGAAGGATTGAACAGATAAAAATTCCCAAGTCTGTCATGCCCAGAACTTTGTCTTATGGATGGCTGGCTGTGTTTCCATATTTGTGGGTTCAGGATCAATGTAACTGAGGATATTAACGCGTACCTTATTTATAAAGGATAATGAATATAATATTTAAAATGTATTCCTGTATGATACATCCATGAAATTCAATTCATATAACTATGAAACAGAACAAATCAAAAGTGATAAACTGTAATTCTGACATGAGAGACAATGAGATGAGGATTTACGGCATTGTTAGTAATTGAATACTTTGTAGAAAAATAACTGAAGAGTGCTTGCCAAGAGGTAAAAGGTTGCCATGGAAACATATTCAAAGGAAAGAAGATCTGTTTGCCAAGATCTTAACAAAACATCTGACTCAGGCAACATATTTGTTAGTCAGACGTTACTGGCATCGCTACCAGCAGATGAAATACTGAACAGCACAACACAAATGTAGCAGAGACACATACGGAAAATTTAAATGAATCTTATATATAATCTGATATAGATGTCAGTGATTAGTTAACAGCCTGAAATATGACAGGTGCATGATGTTTCAATGAATGGGTAGGAGTAAAAATGAAGATACTTTTGTTCAAAGTAAGAATAAATGGAAATAAGAAATAAATCCCCGTGCCACAGCAGATCAGTCATCTTATGTAAAGCAAACAACAACCCCTTCCCTGAGTTCCTCGGGCATCCTCTGCGCTTCAGTCCATTAACGTTACACTGCAGTCAACGGATCATTAAGCCCCATCCGCTTCAATAATGCAAAAAGAGCAAACCAAGTAAACACTGCACAGTCTTATCTGCCTCTCACCTCTCAACACAGCAGGAGTCAACAAGGTAAACAACACATTATCCACCCAGCAGTGTGCAAAGACTGGCATCATAAACTGTGTGCAGGCGTGTGTGTGTGTGTGTGTCTCATTTAGTGCAGGACATGAAGAAATTAATATGCGGACCACTTATGCACACATCTGGCACAGGTGTTATCCACTTTGTCTGTAATGCGTAAACGTGCTTTACCAAGCAGGTGAAGTGATGCCAAAGAGTGTGTACACCTTTGCTCTTGCAGGGTCATTCTGAAGTGCAAAGATAAACGTAAATCTTTTTTTTTTTTTGAATATCTTGTCAGTCATCACATTCACTCGACTCCGGAAACGTGGTGACAAACGGCAGATAGTGGCAGACGGGTTCGAGCTTTGTGATTTGACATCCTTGCTGATGGATATCAGCACAGCTCTGCCCACATCAGGGAGAGAGCAGCCAATGACAGGGTGCATTCAAACCAGACGCCTACGTGTGCAAACCAATGGGATCGGAGCTGCTTTGTTTCCCTGCCTGCATGGCTTTGTTTAGTGCGCACATGTGACCACGGAATGCGTTTACTGGTATTTAAGCATCATCGATTGGGTACAGAAGTGGACCCCCCCCCCCCCCCCCCCCCCCTCCTCCTCCTCCTCCTTACAGATAAACAAAGCAAAATTAAAACACCAATAGCTAGTTTGACTCTCTGTTATGGACGCTCTGACGCCTTTCTCTCTTTTAATTCTCTCAAAGATCTCCATCCTCTCAGCCGCGCGTCATCTTTGAACAGCAACGGACTTATTTTAAGCTGCTGACGGCGGGGGGAAAAAAAGCACCGTGCGCTCTCCCTCTCTCCTCTCCACGCAAACAGCAGCTAGGCGGAGGACACCTGTAGCTGAATCTGGATCTCAATCTCAGGGAGAAAGGAGGGAGGTCGGATTGTTTCACATCCATTCAGCGTCTGCGCCCTGCACCGGCGCTGTCTGATCTCGAGTGGGGAAGCGCAAAGGTAGCCTAAAGCCGTTTACGGACACATTAATTTCTAAGCCGCTCTCTGTGTCTGCTTGCAGACAGGAAGGAGCATGGATAGAGAGGAATTTGCTCTGACTAGTGCGGTGAGGGGATTTGTAGAGCTGGGGGTGAGCTCCTGTGGAAACTAAACTAAGGACAGCGGCTGAAGCACCGTTACTAACAGCTCGCCATTTCTCTTCAAGCACCTTTTCATTATTATTTCATATTTTTTTTGGACGAGGGGATAGATTATTTTCCAAGCAACCATGGGGAAAGATGAGTGCAAAACAATGCTGGACGCTTTGAACAAAGTCACCGCTTGCTACAGGCACCTGGTCATCGCCCTGGGAAGCACCTCGGACTCGCAGAACCTGCGTGAGGAGCTGAAGAGGACCCGCAAAAAGGCCCAGGAGCTGGCCGTGGCCAACAGGACTAAACTGACCTCTCTGCTCAAAGACAAGACCATCAGCAAAGAGGACCGGACCGAGTACGAGCGCCTATGGGTGCTGTTCTCAAGCAGCATGGAGCTCCTGGAGGTGGACATGAAAAGGTCCCTGGAGATAGGGCAGGATTTCCCCCTCAAGGTACCTACGAGACACCTCATCCAGACGGGGATGACCGGCAGCACCACCACCGTGGCGGCCCGAGCCATGAGCGTGCAGAACATGAAGTACGAGGCGGACAGCAACATCGACACGGCCGACCTCCGGGACCTGCAGTCCGAGATTTCCCAGATGACCCAGATGATGGAGGAGATGGAGATGAAGGTGCAGGTGGCACCGTGGGCCGTGGAGGCAAAGCAGGAGGCGGGCGCGGAGCTCAAGTCCAACATGAGTGTTGGAAATTCCTCCGTGGGTGTTATCTCCATCTGCGAAGAGGAGCCCAAAGAAGAAGAGGGAGGAGGAGGCAACAGGGATGCTGGCTTTGCATCCATCTGCGCCGTGCTTGTCTTCTTTGTCATCGTTACGGTCGCTGTGGTTTTGGGATATTTAGTCATCAATATGTCCTGAATTGTTCAAACCAGCAGCCCAATCCTGATGGACACCCCGCGCGGCTGTCTACGGGACCGCCACGGTGGTTCAAAGCCAGCAGCTCCACGAAAGAGAAAGAGAGAGAGAGAGAGAGGGGCCATGAGGGGCTGGACAATTGCGGACACACACGCACTGAAGTTATCTCTGATTTGTGAATGTATTTGGTGGAGTTGAGGGAGTTGCACTAGGGTAAAATGTAGAACAATAGCCTATAGGCAAGTGTGTGTGTGTGTGTGTGTGTGTGTGTGTGTATGTGTGTCAATCGGAGAGAATGGACGTGGCGCACAATTTGAGGTTAAGTATTTTGAGGGGCCAAGGGGTCATGGTATTTTTGGAAGAGCAAAAAAAAAAAAAAAAAAAAAAAAAGTCCCGAAATTACGTGACAGTGTCTGGCCATCAGGATGATGCAAGCAACACGTAAATCCAAGTGGATTAGTGGAAAAGCTCAAGCGTAAATGTAGCCTACTGTTAAGTGTTCCCGTTTGATGTTCTGCTGGTTGATGCTCTCACTTTATGAATTATCATCCAGCAAGAGTCAGATGTGTTCAAGCAAGTAGGGGAACCATCTAGTCATGAGAAGTAGGGTCCTGTTGTATGGGAACTAATAGAGCCAGTGTTTCAGTTAAACTCCTCACATCATACAGGTTGGATGTGATCAAACCTGCACTGTTCCACACTCCTGTTAGCACAGTTTTAATACATCATATACATATAATGAAAAAAAAGGCAGATTTTAGTAGGCCTGCATCTTATTTCATTCAATCACAATGTGCTTCATGAGAGCCTTGAGACCTCTAATAATACACCAGTTCACTGTAAGCCTGTTCACGTTCCTTTTCAGGGTTTTTCTTGCAAACAGTGTTGAATGTATACATTGTGAATAGAGGGGTTTGTACATACAGACTGCTGTGTCAGATAATGTACATACATAATTATATTTATTATAATAAAATTTTGAAACACGCTTAAAAAAACAAACCAAAAAACGTGTGTGCAGTTTGCAGAAAGTGTTTTGCGAGCATTTTTTTTTTTTGCATAAGATGAATGTCACATAACTGTTGTGTGTGTGAGGATAGCCTAGTTTGAAACCGCTGCAAAGCTTGGCACACATACAGATAAGATGTATACAAATAGGTATATACAGCAGAGGATTACTATCTTAAACGTGGCCACCTGGGTGTTAAAACAGTGTCCGGCTTAAAATGAAAAGGAGGACTAATACAATGCTTTAACTCCCTAATGGTTTTAGTTGTAAGAGTCTTTGAAGTTATTCTTGGACACCACCAGGAATAACTAGCTGTCAAAACCAAAGCCAGGAGAGACGTTAATGGCGGCGGTGGTGTCCTGTGCCATGCATGAACTCTTTCAGTTTGGAGGCAGAAATCTTAATCAAATTTTGCTGGAGACCAAAGACCGAGCTGGCTGACAAAAAAAACTACTTTATACAACAATAGTATGAATTTTCTTTCTGCTGACCTATTTCTTCAGTAATCAGGCAGTGAAGCTAAGTTAAAGCTATTTGCTGGTTGGATGCTATTGGCGTCGCTAACAGCTGAAACATACAATATATTGAAATATACTGGGATGACAACATTATAAGAATTCTTGTGGATCCAACATTGCAACACCCTTGGCAAGGGATGACTTCAAATCTTTTGCTTTCAGATCAAAATGTAAAAGTGAGACTGAATGATAAAGACATTATATCAAAGGGCCTAAAGTCCTAACAAAAACTATTAAAGAGAAGTGTCTCATTATCAATGCTGATGTGCTACTGTAAGGATTCTGTGTCTCCTTTGACATCAGCTGCTTTGTCTTTCCGAGAAAAGTGGCCTCTGGATAAACACATCCATGTCTGTTAGCTGCCGGAAAATGTCAGTTACTTCATCATCATTTACAAATACAAATACATTTCAATGTGAATTCTAATGTAAAGGCTGTTGTGATTGCCTGTAGTTCAATAGTTACACATAAAATGAGCTCTAAATTGACTGTAATGATCATCCACCTCCCCCATTCTCCAATAATTATATGTGGTAAATAGACACCTGGCATTTAAAGACCATTCAGCTTAGGTTCCAGGCTGTGGTTGTGTCTCATAATCTCACAGGATCACATTTAATTACAGCCACCCTCCTCTTCTGAGCACACTCCTTGCGAGAGTAATGAGTAAAGAGTTTGCACGCAACAAGATTACATTTTTCTTATAAAAAAAAAAGATAAAATATTCAAGTTGCAGATTAAGATAGCAACAATTTGTCATGCCGTTTCCTGTTTTCCACTGTGTTTTAACTCATAACTCAACAGGCTCCAGGCTCTCTGTGGCTTCTCAGCGTATGGATGTGAGAATCCTGAAACATTAATCGAACATTATATTAAAAAAAAAAAAGATAAGATAACACCTAAAACTACTGAGTATTTTTTTGGCAGGGCTTTGATGCATGAAAATCAGTGGCATGCTATGCTCACACCAGATTCACAGCAGGCTTTCTGACATCTTGTTTATTCTTGTTGTCATCTCACAGAGCCACTAAGCTCTGCTAACACTGAGTCATGAATCTCTTGAAACATCACGACAGACTTACATTGTCATCTGGAGGTCCAAAAATATAAAAGGCGATTAATTAAACATGGGGAGGAAAGGGAGGGGATATAAAGAGCGTGCAAGATAAAGCCTCATGAAACACTGCACTTTAAAATTTGTCCCTTGTATTTAAAGAGCAGGAGGAATGTTCATGCAGAGGTCTACTTTGATGTAACTTTCAGACAGTTCCTGTTAAAATCATTTTGTTGCAATCTCTGTTGTGCAAAAAAAATAAAAATAAATCAAAAATCACAGGTATAAAAATGAACACTTCACAGGTGAGTAAATCGACTTTCTCTGCAGCTGTTTGGAGGCGTTTTATTTGAACATGTGCACGCCAGAGCCATTCATTTGCTCCACTCCGTCGCTTGGAAACTAATAAACTACGCAGACTGGTTCACAAATAGGCGAGCTACACTCTGCACAGACCACTGCATCATCACCTCATCTGGATGAAGATGGTGGATTTCCAAGGCTGTGGGTTGCCATAGGAACCCTCAGCCTCAGACTCTCCAGCGCAAACAGCACAGAAGGTTGAGTAGTGTTATTTCAATTCACCCCCTTTCTGCCACTGCCATCCTACACACGCAGCACTGTGAAACGGAAGATGAGCGATGTGAGCAAGGAGGGGATTAGGAGAAAATGCTCCGATCAGGGAAGAGTGATTTAATGGCACCTTTTCCTGGTGATTAAAAAAGCATAATACAAAGATTTGTTTTGAGGTTTATTCTCTATATATCTTTACTTTGACTCATTCTGCCTGTGTTCACTGCGGTCACAAGCCATTAAAAGCGGTTCGAGACAGCATCAGTAAAAAGATCAAATTAATATTGACTAAATCGATCTGTTTACTTATTAATTAATTCATAAATGCCAGACACAGGGTACGCACCATTTGACAGAGATTATTATGAGCAGGAAAGACACCCAAAGGAGAAAGGGTGGATGCCCTGCAGTGGCTCCACCACTGACATATGCACTCCTACTGAGAGGGACCATCCATCTCACACACACACACACACACACACTCACACACACACCAGAGACATCACCTGCTACCTTAGCTGCAGGTGTTGTCCCTAAATACCTCCAATATATTTGGTAGTCAGCCTTTTACAAAGGTTACAGGCTAAATTTGGTCAAACGTAAAATCTAATGATTACAAATGATCAGGTCCAGCCAGGAAGTAGAAAACTATTTAGTATTTATTAGAATTTTGTCACACTGAACAAAACACAAAATCAAATTTTACTTTCACAGTCATTCATACAGAAACAGATCTACGTGTGTCACTGACTGAAGGATCCAATAAGCCTTTTTTTACATATTACAGTAAGAAAACCAACCTCCTTTAACCTCCTCTGTTTAACTAAAAACTGTCCCACAAAATAACAATGGGTTGAACTGTTTGAAGACAAGAGTCAACAGATATGTACAAATATCTATTTTTTTTTTTAATTTTAACTGTGAACTTGCCCTGTTAGCACGCGAGCTGAGTTTGTCAACTGAGTTCGTAAGTGCTGAGAGAAAAAAAATGCTAAAGAGGGGAAATACACGCCCCCTTCAACATTTTTTTATTGCTGTGTCCAGGTTGTAATGCGTATAAAAATAGGGAATTTGACAAATCATTAACATTTCACCACTTCCCAATTTTGAAACCAACAACTTTGATGACCGATTAGCTACCGTCAGACGACAGCTAACATCAGCATTCACCGACTTCCTAGGTACTGTTTGATAGTGTTACATGATACGATATGATAAGAAAGCTGTACATTCATTCTGAAAAATCAACGCACGTCTTGGGCTGATTCAGCATGTGCAATGCATATTTCATACTCCCCTTCATGCCACAAATACAGAGTGTTAGTGCAAAGTACACACTTTTGTGTTGGATGTGAACACTACACAGAAAAGTGTGTGTCTCTGAGCATTTCCTACACACTGGGTGAAGAGACAGCAAGACAGTTAACATTACAAGCTTGATTACGCCCTGAGCATTTCACTTCCACACTAAATGTGTCCAAGATGTGCACTGATATTTCAGAATTGATTTACAATCTTTCCTAGTGTATCATGTAAAACTATTGAACAGCTAAGAGGTGTTCTCTAACGTTATAAAATATTCTGTTTTACCTCCAATTATGGCTCTGTGTCGTTGTCCATTGTTTTTTCATTTGCTGATCAATCAGGAAGCAGTTCAATTAGAACAATTTGGCAGATTGCTTACGGCGATGTGACTTCATGCTACATCAGTTAACCAACTAGCCATGCTCGTAGTCACTGTCATCAAGCTCCCAGCCTAACCTCATTTTTCCTGGATGACTAAACATCCCTTTACTGTGAGAACACAGCCAGTGTTTATGTCACCAGTAAAAACCCTTCTAAAATGTTTATTGTGAAAAAGACTTATCTGACATACTGTAAGCAGAGGAGTTGCGGGGCTGGTGCAACAGGTAGGGCGAGTCAAGTCTGACTGTTTGAGTCGTGTGGCAAGGCCTGTTCTCCAACAGGGACCAGATGATTGTACTTTGGTGTGATGTTGACCTGTAGAGTTAAACTGTGTGAATCTGAGAACACCATGCGGTGCAGCCCAGAATCCTGAGTATCGTCCAGGTGAGAGTCTGTGCTCATATCCTCCTTAGCCTCTCCTGAGCAGTCCGACGGGTAAAGTTTGTCACCTGGGACGAGAGAAAATAGCAGACAGAAATGGTTAGTCTATCAACTCTCATGAGCAGGAAAATGAGTGGGTAACAGTATCCGATAAAGGACTGGAAAGCAGACGTCCTGTCAGCAGTGTGGTGTCAGCTTTAATAACCACATCTTCCCACAAAGACGGCAAGGACTGCCAACTGACACAGCTAAATAGCAGCAGTAGCAGCATTCAGAAGCACCATCCCCCACCATATCTTACTTATTTTTAACAAAACCCATGAAATGACCAAAACCGACATTAGTCACTCTCTGCCCTAAGCCCATTCCTTCATACATTTCAACAGCTGGTTCGGAGCTGTAGTCAGTATTCACTGCATCACGACGGACTGTGTGGGATGGACTGAAAGTATACTTTTGTGTAATGAAGGAACACGTCACCCTTTGCTTTTGGACAGCAATAGAGCTGTATGGCACAGAGAAAGAGTGATATATCATCTGGTTGGTTGATAATAAAAATATATACTCACTTTACCTTCATCATATTATGAAGTTTCACTAAATATATAATAACATAACATCTATTTGGCAGCCTTCACCGACAGTTAACGTGTGTGTATGATGAGACAGGCAGTCAGCACCTGGCAGCAGCGACAGGAATCGTTCCTTTATGAGAACGGGCAGCCAGTGCTCGCAGCCCTCTGTGGCACGGCGGCTGGCGAAGTCGTGGAGGTCATTCAGCAAAGGGAAGCGGCACATGCGACTGAGCTCATAAAACTGTGGAGGGGCGATCCACAACTCCCGCGCCTGGTAGCTCTGCAGGACCTCCGAGGGTGTAGACCACTGAAACACACACACACACACACACACACACACACAGAGGTAGTGTTTAACAACTGTGCAAGTTCACCATAAAATCTGCAGACATTTTAAAATACGGAATAAAACGGCAACCTTAAAAGGTGAAATCAACAGTGGTTAGGCCGTACAGTGAGTGAGTGTACACTGCTGGATTTAAACATCTGTCAGAATAGTGGTACCTGGAGAGACAAATATTTTCTGAGGTGGTGTAAAAAGGATATTTCTGTGTGACACAACTTCAGACTGAACTCGACACATAACAAATATCTGTCCAAAGGTATTTATTAGTTTACGACTGTGGGAAAAACAGTATTATTTATTATCTTATTTATTATCTGATCTGCTTTGGATACCCCCCCCCTCATCTCCCCATCATCTCCCACTCTGGATTAATCAATGAATTGTTTCAGCTCTAATGATTACATCTTCTTCTGTCTGTACACTTACTTAACCATTCGTCTTATGTAACGCGTCTGATCTATCACCTGAAAGCGCACTATTTCCCTCTCATCTTGGAGCGCGTGTGGGGTCTCCTGCAGGCAGCAGATGAAGAAAGCCGTGTCAAACCTCGACACGCCATATCTGCCTTTGGGAGTCAGCCAGTTGCTCCACTCATGCAGAGCCCAAATGTTGGGCAACACTTCCAGCTCCCTGCACATCCTGATGAAGTTGGACGGATTCTGGATGACCAGCGTCCTCCACTTGGTGAGCTCGCCGCTGCGCAGCTCGTTTACCTTCTTAGGTAGCACACGATCAGCGGCACATCTGCCCCCTGTGCTCTTTAACAAACTCTGCTCCTCCGACTTAGACACAACCAGGAGCACGCCTGACTCCTCAAACGTCTCCCTCAGTGCGCAGATCCGGAAGGCCACCTCCCCTGAGATAGGAGAGCCCAGTTTTAGCCGGTCTGTGGCGAATATCGGAGGTCTCGTCTCCGGAGGCTGTTTGACGCTTCTCAAACCAAAATTGGGCGACTCGCTGAAAGATTTGAAAATGTCCAACCATTCACTCGAAAAGTCCGAGGAGTCCACCATGCCGCCGGGAAACACATACGCGTTGGGCATGAACCCGCTTTTGCTGCTTCGTTTGAGCAGTAAAACGTCGTAATCGAAGCAGGACTTGTGCGGCAGGTGTGACCGCCCGTGGCTGCTGCCCAGCGGTGAGCCAGCGGCGGCTGTCTGCGGTGTCCTTGACGACAAAGCGTCCGCGCCGAGGCGGTGACCGGCGGCTAAAATCAGAGTAGCCGCCTCCTTCCAGTGCTTCAGAGAGGTGTTCATGCTAAAACTACCGGCGTGACTTAATTTGACTTAATTTGACTTAATTTATCTTCCACTCAATACTTTCAGTCAAAGTTTCAGTCCCCGGTTGCTCGGCCGCCTGCCTCGCGACATTTGTTTTGGTGGAAGTGACGTGAGACTTGGATGACACGAGCACATCTGCCGCGAGCCCCTATCGCCACCTACAGGCCGATGAGGCCACACCACCCTCACTGTGCACAAGCGTTTCATTTTTTTCCTTCAAAATATACCAAATCTAATCATTATTGTGTTTTAGACAATATGTTGGATGAACCAGAAATTAAAAGAGAAGAAGAGAAAACGTTCCTGTCTTCTACAAACGACTTAATTCAATATCACAGAGTTTGATAAATATTAGACCCCGTTAAAAATTGTGTTGCAATTTCTCTTCTCTCCAATTTTTCACTTCCTTACTACAATACTCCTTACTAATACAAACAGTATACATATGTATTAATATGGACATGATGCCTTTTTATTTCTTTGTCATTTAAGAAGCTGTGTTCGACTTCCAAGATAACGATAACAGTTACACACATCATAGTAACACAATGTTTTGTCATTCTCCACAGTAGAATCCACTCGAAACTCTTTTGCTGGCCCTCTGTCCAGAGTTCAGTGTTGTGAGACCTTGACTTTTCAGCATTTCCAAATTGTATCTGTGTTAAAAAGATTAGGTTTTATACAGTGTATGCAGCTTCTGATGTCCGCCAGCACGGTAAATGATGAAAAGTAATTAAACACAGTCTATGACAAATTATTTCTTTCTTTCTATTTGTAGACTATTGTTTCATATTAGGGAATATATTGTTCTCCACACCATGAGCCCAGATTGGAAGAATTAAGCAGATCAGATTGGGTTCTTTAACTTTACACCATTGCTAACTGGCAAAGGTGTGTATGTACACATGACATTGATGACCTTGTAAAATGTGTTTACTTGCAGAATCATTGACTTCTTTTGCAATCACTTCTTAAAACACATTTTTATAGACTTGTTTTTATGTGATATTAACTTTCTAAACATTGATTTAGTTATCTTTATCCTTTTATTATTCATCTTTCATTGCCCTTCCTCTGTCATATTCTCAAGTCATGTCTCGCCTTTGTCTGGCTTCAGTTCCTGGTTCTCTGTTGTTATATTGACATACAGCAGTGAACAGGCACACCAAGAGTGTATTTGTTGCTGTAAATGCACTTAGTTAGATCCTAAGCCTGAAATTTGCACTCTGTTATTGGTCAGACGTTCTTATTCTCAGGGTAACTGAGTTCATATGCTAATGTGTTCTTGTGTTAGCAGATTACCACAATCAGGCGAGGCTGTCTGTCTGCAGCAAGTGCATGTGTGGCAACTGTTCAAATTCTGTTACAGGCTTCATAAAAAAAACACTTGTCTTTTGTGTTTCAGCTAGTGCCTCAGGAGCTGGAGCCGCTGGAGGAAGTCAGTACTACGAATCAATAGTAGATTAGACAATAAGACTTCATGATCGCTGTCATTTCACTATTCATGCATGTATCATTTTGTTAAGAGTGTCATCTTTGACATTAAGTGCCTGAACACAAAAACTGATTTCAAGCATATGAAATAAAATGAAAAAAACTGAGGACCTCCAACTAGACTTGTAACATATTTGTTTTTACAGTATTCTAATGCAGATAAATAGTGCACTGTGCAAACCGTTCCCTTTCTCACAGAGAGCATGAATCCTACTACACTCTAATGTTCATGGGGCAAACATCTCATTTTTAGCTAAAGTCCTTCTCATTTCAAAGGCTATGAAATAGTCACTTATAACTCAGCTGAAGATCACACACATGCATATGCAAGGGGATGCTTGGCTCAAAGAAGCCGATGTTTGACTTTTCAACACAACTGATGCAGAAGTGGAGACATATAATAAAATATAACAATGAAAAAAGGTCTTCTGAGAAAAAAGAAAGGAAAACGTTACATGTAAAATGTAAGCTCTCTGACAGAGCTACTTTTGAAGAGGAGAGAGAAGGGGCAGAGTAGAAAGGGAATGTAATAGACAAATGTCCATGCGTGCGCGCTCACACACACACACACACACACACACACACACACACACACACACACACACACACACACACACACACACACACACCTACACGCACACACATGTGGGTGTCATGTATCCTTGTATCCTTATCAAAGGGGCATTGTGAAGGCTCGGTAAACTCTGAGAGGAGGAAGTGTTTCAGTGTCCTGAAAAGTCGGATCGGTCACATCTAACATTGTGAGTGCCTGTAACATCTTCGTGGGATTGCTGTTATCTGAGCAACAGATGAAGTGATTTGCCTCAAAACACAGTTAATAATAAAGTAATAATGCAATGTGTAACGTCATTATTACATGCGTTTCTTTGTTTCTTTTGTTTACTTTGTTCAAATTACATGCACATTAAAATGAGAAAATTTGGATTCACTGTATAGTTCAAAACGCTGTAAAAACAACGACAATAAATAAATAAATAAGAGATCAAAATTCCTTTCTAGATGGTAAACTGGAGCCCTTCCTCTTTGAGCTCTGTTCTGTGGATCTCATTAACTCAAAAACCTAGCTATCCCCATACGCTCTGCTTTGCTACTCTGCTTTTTTACCTACCTCTTTTTCATTCAGGGTTATCCAGGATGTCCAATCAGATGTGGGAACCTCCCATTGGAGGAGTGTGCTCAGTTGCAGGGAGCCCCAGGTTTTCATTTGCATCCGACATTCCTGCGCTGCTTCATTAAAGTTGGCTCAGTAGCATTTGCGGGTCCGAATCACTGTACCTGGGCTCAAAAGAAATTATATTTAAAGTTTGTGGAGTATCACTGAGGCGTTTTTTTTGTCGGAGTCATATGTAAGTGAAAAAAATGTTCATTTATGTATCTGTTTATTTATTGTCATGTATCATGTAGTATGTTAACAAAGTCGTCAGATTGTATTTAGTGAACAAGGCAGAAGGACTTCTTGTGTTTGTTACATAACAGTCAAAGTTAAACATTATCATTTGAACTGAGTGTGTGTTAAAATCCAATAACTTGACTTGGCATCTCACCTAGAAACGAAGGTTTATATGAATATAAAATGCATGCTCGAAGTAGCTGGCCAATGGTGTGATAAAAAACTATTCTTCCAAACTTGTGACTGCATACTGCAACAGATATTTTTTAATATTTACTGCACACAAAGTGCTCAGACTGACACAAGTTTAAAAAAGCCCCAAGATGTCAAATTTACAGCGATCTAACTAAATCTCCACACAAACAATGACTTATATGCGGTGCATGACTTCTTGGGATTTATGGTGGCCCTCTTACAGGAAAGTGAAAATCCAATCTAAACCAGAATAAAGAAGTCCGTCTGCTTTTCAGTAGATGAAGCCACTCTAAAGCACTAAACCCTTTCTTGCAGTGATCCACTGACAGTGCTGTGAGAGATCACTTGATGTGGAGAGATTTGTGACTCTAAACCGCTGTGCCACAGTGAAATAGTTTCATCATCTAGAAACATAAAGAAACCTGTGCAATGTCAAACTCAAAGTCAAAATCTGTGCAGTAGATCCGGATCATGGGATCATTTCACAGTAATACAATGAGTATGGTCACTGAATTAACATTGTAAATGCATCCGGTTTTGGGTGAATTTTCCCTTGTTTTTCTTGTGTGAGCCTCATTGTTTAGCTTGTCAAGAGCAAATTTGCTGATAGCAGGATCAGGGCTGTAAACCTTATCAGGTCTTTTTGCACTGTGTGATGACCCGAGATAAAGAGATTAGATTACTCTTTAAAATGTGTGCAGTCGTTTGTGTT
Organism: Nibea albiflora; assembly: GCA_014281875.1. Lineage (NCBI taxonomy): Eukaryota > Metazoa > Chordata > Actinopteri > Sciaenidae > Nibea > Nibea albiflora. The sequence continues at coordinate 17,605,330 of CM024795.1, read as the reverse complement.
AATTGCACCAGCAGACTGAAATGGATGAAGGCAGCATCAGGAAGAGGAAGGAGTCTCAAAACGGCTCCACCGGCCACAGCATGGACTGTCAGACTAAAGACAAGCAGCCCGAGAAGGCTACTGTGCTTCAAAAAGATGTGAGTGTATGTGTATGTGTTCCTGAGAACAAGTCTTATTAGACGTTCACACCGTAGGATCCCACAGTCCGTACCTTTTTTTAAGTAATGGGGGCAGGAACTGAGTACCAGGCAGTACCACGATGACCGTCTGTACATATTAACTCCACAGTGTTGTTGTCCAGGCCCCCTAAGCTCTCTAAGCCCTAAAGTGAATTTAGGGGGACTGAAAGTTTCACTGCATACATTTAAAAAAAAAAAAAAAAAAGCACTACCTAAATTTTCTTCATTCTACTCAAGATAAACGTGACATATCTTATTTTTGGCCTTACTTGCGGAGGATTGGGTATTTGTATAAAACACGACTCCACAGCCATGAGTCATGACACTTTGACCTACTGGTAGTGCTACTTTAGGTCAGTGGGTCACTAAGTAGCACTACCAGCAGGTCATTACGACACAAAGGGTCCCAAAAGTCATTAGGACACAATGAATCCATTTTTGAAACTTTTTACTTAAACACTATTGACATAACAGTGTAGAACATGTCAAGAAAGTTTCATCTCTGGCTGAAGTAGAGAAAATTCAAATGTGAGTGTTGAAGATAGAAAGATAGATAGATACTTTATTGATCCCGAAGGAAATTTAAGCATCCAGTCGCAGCATGCAAACATACATTGAACATACATTAGAATTGACCTACAACGCAGTATCCATACGTTAAAATTAACCTGAGATAAATCTAAATTTAAATATGTGCAGTGAAATTAAACATTTTTGGCAAAATTAAACATTTGCAAAGAAACATTTGCCTAGGATTTAAATATGAATGTGTAACATGCAGAGGAATTGAACATTTGCATAGAAAATAAATATATAACTGTGTTAAGAAGCTGTGCTAAACATCTATACAAAAACGATATAAAAGTAGAAAGTAACTGTAGAAATAAAAATGTTATATACAAATATAAAACTATATTAAAAATGTAAAGTGTTTTATAAAAATATGAGAACTACAAGTAACACCTTGACCGTTTTTTGTCAGGTTGGTCTATTCAGTGGCATCTGTCTGATTGTGGGGACAATGATTGGCTCGGGCATCTTCATTTCTCCAAAGTCTGTTCTGCTGTACTCTGGAGCTGTGGGACCCTGCCTCCTCATCTGGGCTGCCTGTGGCGTCTTATCTACTCTGGGTGAGAACGGCATCCAAACCAATACATGACTGCATTATAGATGTCTATATGTCTATTTATATTTAACTCTTTATGGAGATGATTTCATTCACAGAGCACTTCATTTAATTGTCATGGTACTGCTAGATTTTTAACCCAGTGTTTTTAATGTGCAGTGTTATTTTTAATATTCATTGTCAAATATTCTTAACATAAGAAACACACCTGAAGCAACCCTAAATTGTGTATTGCAGAAGTTTGAGTGTTTCTACATAGCATGATGCTTGTAGTGTATTTTATTGTCATGTAATATGAATTTCAACACAGTTAGTGCCTTTTGTAGGCATGCCATGATTGGTTTGTACTTTGTGTTCAGTAGAAACTGATCAGTATTGCAGTTTGTCATTCTCATGCAGAACTAGTGTTAGATCAGCATTGGTCTTCAGAAAGCGCAAAGCAAATACCTGTTTGTGAACTCAACTCGATGTTAGCAATCGATTTCATTGTTTAAGCTAATCAAATGTTTCGGCTCAGTTTCAAGCCTCTGGTTAAATTAGGTTGTAAATTAGGCGTGGTTCTGTTACCCATTCTGGCGTCGCTCCCAGTCTGCATTATTTCCTGCTCCGGCCCTGAAAACATTCGGCCTTTTCTGTCCATCAAGAGATTCTGTGGATCACAGAGAGTTGATGCATTTTATTTTATTTGCATAAAATATGATCCAGTTTCACCAGAAGTGACACAGTGATGGTGTGTGACCATCGCCACTCATCATTTTTTAGATCGTAACAGTGTTTATTTTGATTCATTTAATTCATTTATATAAAAAATAACAACAATGTTTGAAATGTATTGTATAATATTTTACATAAATACTCAATACAAACGTTTTTTGGAAGGAGGAGGTACTTGACTGACCTTGAATATTATTATTTAACCAAAATAAGCATAATTGGTTATTAACCAAAAGCAATTGTAAATAAATAAATTAATGAATTAATTACTCTTCTGTCTGTACACAGGGGCACTGTGCTATGCTGAGCTTGGCACCATGATCACCAAATCGGGAGGAGAGCATGCGTATTTAATGGAAGCTTTTGGCTCCCTTGTAGCCTACCTTTACTCCTGGACCACTGTCATGGTACTGAAGCCCTCCTCCTTCGCCATCATCACACTGAGCTTTGCTGAATATGCGTCCGCTCCTTTCTACCCGGGTTGTACTCCTCCTCTTGTTGTTACCAAGTGTCTATCAGCAGCAGCTATATGTAAGTTTTACTTTAATCCCTACGAGTTAATGTTTAAGAGCAGTCACTTACAGATATAGTAGGTACTATATAAGTTACTGATCATGGGCACCACTTCTTTTCTTTTCATCTGTGTGTGTGAACTCAAAAAGCTTCTGTTAATCATCAAAAAACCTATGCTTCTGAATCACATGTTTAACAGCTAAAGTGAACAGGATGCAAGGTATTAAAGACAGTAAATCATTAAAAGTTTCTTTAAAGCATGGTTTTACTGGATCCTGACAACTCGTAATACAGAACGAGTTGCTTGCTGTGATAAGATTAGAAGATTATTAACTGCCCCTGCAGCTCCACCACATTTTAGCGTATTTCTGCTCATTGTTTTGGTTTTATGGTCTAAATGTTTCACCTCATCACTCTCATCAGGGATGTTTTCAGATGCAGTGGGATGCTGTTTTCTCAGCACCAAAAAGCAGACAAAGTTAGCGACTAGGTAGTGGAGCATTTAGCATTTAGGAGCTGGTGAAGAACCACGATAAAGAGGAAAGAAGAGTGAAAGTTGGATTTTCTTTGTCAGGTGGAAAGAAGCTCAGCTTCAAATATATGCTTCTCCTTATATGCTGGATGTGTAATTAAGCAAATGTTGTACTAGACTAGTTATGCTAACCATTATTTCAACATCATTACAACAGTTTAATGAGACAAAAGAAAAATCATTGTGAATTTTATATAAAATTGCTCCCATCTACATCAAATTCTTTTTTTGAGGTAATAAGTATATATAATATACATTTCTTGTGTCTTCTCAGTCTTGATCGTCACTGTCAACTGTCTGAGTGTCAAACTGGCAAACTATGTGCAGAACTTCTTCACTGCAGCCAAACTTCTCATCATTCTTGTGATAGTGGGAGCTGGCATCGTTATGCTGGCACAAGGTGGGCCTGCTGGCACTATTAGTGTTTTTGAACATACAACCAAGCCTTAAAATGTTTAAGAATAACAATATATATTAATTTGTTTATTGCTGTGTATTTGTGTCCAGGGAAAACTGAGACTTTGTCAAACGCTTTTGATGGGACGTCGTCGTCTGTTGGAGCAATTGGACTTGCATTTTATAATGGGTTTTGGGCTTATGATGGATGGTAACAGTTTTAATTCACTTCACTTTGCCCTTTAACAGAATGTATAGGTTTTACCAGTCTCCTCTTTAAAGCAATACATGGACAAGTACTCTACCAATATGATGAGCCTTTTCCTGCTGTACTGGCTTTGCATAAGGAGCACACACTCAGCCTTTCGACTACTCTTGAGCCACATGCTTTAGACCAGATACCACGTTCTCTGAGTGCAGAAATATTGCAGTGGAGTGAGGCCCAGTAGGTGAAAGCAGCTCCCCCAGTTTCTCCCTCAGGTCTTGTGAATATTAGATACATAGAGGGTGGTTTACACAAACCATGTTACCATTCCGCCATTAGTCAGTCACTGTATTCTTACCTTTATTCAGTAATGGAAGAAATACTAAGGGTTTGTAAAAGAAGGGATGTCACATTGTTAAAAATATTCAGTTACAAGTATCAAAAAGTAATAATAAAAAAAAACATCACGTAGCTCATTGGCATGCTACCATATCATATACTATATTATCTAATTATTATTATAATAACATGACAATTAATGTTGTACCTGGTGGGATGGTACCAATAAAGCCAGTTAGAAGGAAAGCAAAACATGTTGTTATCATTGAAGATACAGAAGGTAAGAGGTCACAGTGACCCTAGCACTGCAGGAAAAAAACAAGACTTGGTGGCTGCAGATTTCATTGTGGTGCTCCTCAGAGGGGAGTAATTTAAGAGAGCTTTGAGATTATTGCAGGACAAATACCTGTGATTAAACATTATTTGTATTTCTTATTTCATGGCTTTTACCTGTTATTTGATTTCTCATTGACTTTTTTTTTAAAACAAGGAATCAGCTGAATTTTATTACAGAAGAACTCAAAGACCCGTTCAGGTAAGACAAACTAGAAGCCGTCTGTCAATTTTAATGGCATATATTCATATACAAAATGTGTATAATATGCAATGTGTTTTCCTGTCAGGAACCTGCCACTGGCCATCCTCATTGGGATCCCTTTGGTATCTGTGTGTTATGTGTTGGTCAACGTTGCTTACTTCACTGTTATGACCACCACTGAACTGCTGTTGTCTCCAGCTGTTGCCGTGGTAAGAAGTGTGGAAGGTTTTTTCGTGGTTATAGAGAGGTTGGGAGCCATGGAGTTTCGAAATTAGCTGGTAATGACTTGTCAGTGCGGTGTTAGAATAAAAGATTAACGTACAACAATTAGAGGACGCTAACATAACTTTTCGTCAGCTTAGTATTCATTTACTTCACTTCCTTATCTTATCTGAAGGATTTGTTTATGCCTCCTTAGACTTTTGGAGACAGAGTCCTTTACCCTCTGTCATGGATCGTTCCTCTCTTTGTTGTCTTCTCTACATTCGGCTCCGCCAATGGAAGCTGCTTCACCGCTGGCAGGTAAAAGAGACAAATGTCAGGTTATATATGAAACAAAGAAGTTAAAGAATACATTTTCTGTGTGTGTGTGTGTGTGTGTATAAAACTGTACGCTGTGTACATTTGTGTGCTTGAGGAAGAAGGCACAAATAAACAAAGTTTGAACGTGGAGATGAGAATACGGATGCGTGGTAGAGGTGAGGAGACTTTGACAGGCAGGAGGAGAGAGATAGAAATAGAACTCAGGAGAGTATAGTACGAGAAGAATAGTCAACAAAACAAAACATTTCTATCTTTCTCTTCTAACAGATTGGCCTATGTGGCTGGTAGAGAGGGTCACATGGTGAAAATCTTATCCTATATTAGTCTGAAGCGCTACACTCCATCCCCTGCTCTCCTATTCAATGTAAGTCTGACATTTTTAATGGTGTTTAATCAGTACATGTGTCTGAAATATACAGTATACAAAAAAGTCAAAGCAATCTCACAATATCACATGCTTAAAAGGTCCAGCGTGTAAGATTTGTCAGTATCTACTGGCAGAAATGGAATATAATATTCATAAGTATGTTTTCATCATGTGTATAATCCCTTGAAAATAAGAAGTGTCTTCATTGCCTAAAAATGAACCGTGTATATCTACAGACTGGGCGGGTCCTCTTCCATGGAGTTCACCATGTTGAACCGCCATGTTTCTACAGTGGCCCAGAACAGACAAACTAAACAGTGGCTCTAGATATGGTCTTTTGCTTTTTATGTGAATTTCACGGCCAGAGTTTTACTTACATGTATGGAACGAGAGGGTGAGATGAGTATTCAGTTGGTTGCAATCTGCAACTTCACTGCTAGATACCACTAAATCTTACACACTGGACCTTTACAAAGAATAACCTGTCCATTGTGTTGTTCCCTTTCGAGTAAATGGCTTCACTAATTGGTTTCTCTCTGTTTTAGGGTGTTTTGTCTATTTTCTACATTGTCCCAGCAGACATCAACACCCTCATTAACTATTTCAGCTTTGCTCAGTGGGCGTTTTATGGTCTGACAGCGCTGGCTCTCATAGTCATGCGCTTCACCAGGAAGGATCTCCACAGACCAGTAAAGGTGAAGTTTGCTGATTGATTTATTTGAAGGCAGCTTCCCCCTTTATGATGTTTTGCCTCAACAGTTTAGATGCTTTGTTAACTTGAAACTACAAAATTGCAATCTGTGTCTTAACTGATTAGGTAGCAAGACAGTGAATATGATATGTACTGAAGTGATCAGCATTGAACATTTTAGACCAAGTACAATTATGCAGTATTTATGCTGATATTTAGATTTTTTGCTTCATTTTTTATTGGTTGGAAATTAATTAAAGACAGTGGATCTTGTGTAATTTTGTGATTCTGCACTCAAAGGTGCCGATTGCCATAGCAGTCCTAATGGTCCTGGTGTCCTGCTACTTAGTCCTGGCTCCCATCATTGATAAGCCAGACCTGGAGTACCTCTACTGTACGATCTTCATATTCAGCGGACTTCTCTTCTACTACCCTTTTGTTTACCGGAAGGTCAACTGGGCACGCAAACTCATGAGTAAGTCTACTCTTCATTTTTAACTGAAATTGAAGAGCTCAAGTTATTGAAATATTTCTATTGGTTCTTGATCACTGTTGTCTGACCTCATGGTGAACCAACCTCAATAGTGACGATGTGACCTTTCACCTCCATGCAGGACCCATCACCATGCATCTCCAGCTGCTGATGGAAGTAGTTCCTCCTGAGAAAACCGAATGAGAGCGTACTGAGCTGACAACCAGGTCAAGTCCTGTTGCTTGTCGTGAAACACGTCGAGCCTTGTTTTGGAAACAGTGGGCTAGAAATTTGGTGTCCTGAGTAGGTGTGAGCCAAACATCAGAGCTCATCTCTGCTGAAAAGCTGCATGACAAAAATAAAAGGGGGATGATGAACCCTTTTACCAGGGTAAGATAAAATCATCATGTAGGTTCAGGGATGACAAAAAGAGGATTCGTGTTTCTAGAGTGTCCAAATCTGCTCTAGAATAACTAGGACGGATACTAATTAAAATGACCGTATTCTCATGATGTCTTTCCCCACATGAAGAAATAAATCAACTTTCCTGCGATGATATGATGCTAGCTAGGATTTTACTTTGAAATACACAATTATAATAAATATAACCTGCAGTTCTAGGAAGCGTGATGCAATCATATTAAACATTTCTTCATGTAGTTAATGTGCAATAATGTTTTCACTGTGCCAAAGATCATGGGATGTAAATATGCTGGAAGATTTAGATATGCATGACTCTGCACTTGAGGAAAGGGAAATGGATTGTGGAAACCAACATGAAAGCTCAGCAGATCATGAACACAATGTGAAAACAAGTTTATTCCTGTTGCTCCTGAGGTTGTAAACGGAAAGTTTTTTTTTAATGTGCACGCTGTTTAACTGTGCTCTCACGCCGGTCTATCACACTGGAACACACTGGAACATTGTGTTGCCTGGTGATTATTAAATGTATAAATCTTGTTGAGCATAAAGCAAACATGAAAAATAAACAATTTGTGATTCTAAAAATCCCTGCAGAGCTGTTCTCGCTATCTTTTGTGAAATGGTGTGTATGTAACCTCACAGACAATACAATCAAGTGTGGCTAGTGATAATTATAATTATGATATATTATGAGATATATTTGCTTTTGACTGGAATGGTACGCGTGTTTTGTGTAGCTTAACAGACTTATAGTTACATTTCATATCGTGCACTCGCATATCATATCAGGCGCAACCAATGCACGCAACAACTATACATCACAATCTGCAGAATACGTCTGACAAGGTTTTGCTGGTCAGGGATCAGATAACAGAACTTACAGAAGTACAATAAGGTCATAGTTATATTGCAAGACAGCTGGATTCACATGACCATGCACAATAAACCACCTGGCGTGTCACAGAGCCTCTGCCTCAAATGCTGGTTCATCCGTGTCAAAAGCTGCAAAATGATGTATTCAGCCAGGTGAAGAGACTTGAAAGGCATGTCTTTGGCATAATGACTGAAAAAAGTCCAGTCCATAGTTTTTTTTAATCATTTAAATCATTTTTACAGCACTAAATATATGACACACATATAGATTTAGCTGAGAACGTTATACTGATACAGTACAATGTTCAATTTGTGGGGAACAGACTGTGTCTTTAACACTACAATAAGAGTTAGAACTGCTTCTGATCTGAGAATCTGAAAATCTGAACTGAGTCTAAACAAAAGTCTAACATTATGAACACAGTATTCACAGAGTAAACATGTACATTTCACACAGTGGGAATTGTTTATTTTGTTCACTTGATGGTGTATGTCAAATGTATGCATTTGTAGGCTCTGTGTGATGCTTGAAGCAAAGCACTCTTAGACCTCTGTTTATGGAAAAGACTGGGTGATTATGTTTGTTGCCACAATTATTAGTAAGAGCAATAAAAAAAGTGATTTGACTGTCTCAAGGTACCAACTTTCCACCAGAGGTCAGTGCAGCACTGTTAGAAGGTTCTGCAAAGGCATGGAGAGTCTGTGCTGTCATTACATGTTTATATCAGTAAAATGATTATATTATTACTTTTATTATCTGTTATTAATGTTATTGCAATCAGTGGTAGTAGTGGTGCCTATAATAGTAGTCAGGGGGTGCAGTTTGGGAGCACTAGTCTTTATTGATGGTGTTACTATTGTTATAATTGTACTTGTGCGGAGCGAACACATTATCTTGTCGAACAAAGCAATCTAAATAAAAGCACTATGTCTCTCGCCGAATATGCATTGTGGAAGAACACCAAGTGTAGAGAGGACAGGCAGAAACTCCATTTAGTCTTTTGCTGCCCTCTAGTGGCACATCGTCTCTCCACACGGTCATACTAGGATCTCCCATGCAGAATCCCCTGGTGGAAAAGTGAAGGTTTTCTTCAGGAAGTGCCAGCAAATCTGCACTGGCTGTGCTCACTCACAACACATTTGTAGAGGAGCTGCTTCATAACTTCTGCCAATTTAAGTTGGAACTGTCTAGAGAAGCAGCATGTTGGTTGTGTAGCCTGTTGTGCTTGGCTCTGTTGAAATGTGCATGGTTAGTCAAAAGATGAAGTTGCCCAGCAAAATCAACTCAACAGGTCGTGCGTGAAGACTGAGATGCTTGTTGACAAAAGTCAGGACTCTCTGGAAGGACCAGTCCAAAGATGGAGTTGTGATTCAGAGCACATAGTTGTAACATAACATGAATGCCCTGCCTTACATCATCTCCTCCTCCTATATTTTTGGCTTTTTGAAATTGTTGAGATGAACACTTGCATTCTGTTTCATCACTTTTTAATGGGCATTGGGTCCCTGGATGAAAGACAACATTTTTCATTTGGGTCCTGAGAAGAAAAAGTAAAACCAAAACTGAATTAAAAAAAAAAAAAAAAAAGGTTTTGTCTTTGTGTGGTGTGTGTTAGTGCCTTTGAAATGATGCAAGTTAACTCTCTATTTGGTCTCCGTGGAGTTCAGGGATCTGATGGCATGGCAGAACGAGGCTGGTGACTTATTTGCCGTTGTAAAATGTAATTATTTGTAATCAGGGATCCACACTGAACTCCCTTAGATCGCAAGGTAATTGTGGTTCTGTGTTCAAGTGTGCTTGACAATATGAGGCAACTGATGTTGAGGGCTACTTCTCAGTTCGTTGTCATGAATATAAGCCAGTGAAAGTGATCAGCTGCATACAAATAGTGTCCCACTGCTTTGACTTTGTCACCCGGCACTCAAATCTTTCTTGACAGTTTGTTACTTTGGATCGGTGGTAGAAGAAACATCAATATAACAACTTACATTACAAGTAAAGTCATGAATTCTAAATCATACTACTGCAATGTACTTAAAGTATCAAAACTAAAAGTACACGTTCAGCAATTAAATGTTCCCTGTGAGTGATCAATATACCATATGACATGAAACAATTTGTAAGCAGCATTTTACTGTTGTAGCTGGCGGAGGTGCAGCTAATTTGATCTACTTTAGATAAAGCGTTGTCCAGTGGTTTTCAGCTTAGAGGTCAGAAACATCCTGATCTGTCAAATAAATATAGTGGAGCAAAAGGTACAACATTTGCCTCTAAAATGTAGTAACAGAACATGAAAGTACAATAAAAGCAAAGTTCTTGAGTAAATCTACTTTGTCATTCACCACTGCTTTGGATGCAGATTCAAAATTTAAATTTAAATAATTACTAATGTATTTGTAATATGTCTTATTGTTAAAAAGTACAATAGAAAAGCAAACAGCATTTTATCAGTACACACGGCAAGCAAACAAATGAAATCTGGGGCATATAAGATTTTCTTGTTGAGCTAATTTGGATCCCGATTGGCTGACATCCCAGCAAGCTCTACTCTCTCTGGGATCTTTGCTTCTTTTGGGCCACCCAATTAACCAGCACATTTTGGGAGGGTGAATGGACACCACAGCACTCAAAGTAAACTCACACCACAGGAAGGACTGGAACTGAGAATTTGAATCTGAATTTTTCTGGCAAGAAAAAGACTTTATTAAAAAGCACTACAATATGCTTAATCCAATGATGGGCTGGAGTGCATTCTTAGCATACATACATAAAGTATTTTCTTCTGGGTGTGTCTCTTCATTTCAAAACTTTTCTTAAAGGGTATTAACTGGCCATGAAGGCTGGCTGTGATATCTCCAACATGTAGTTGTTTCTGTCTGTTTATTACCAACTATAGCATGTCTTAATCAAAGCGTCTGATTAATATGCTAAATGTTCTAATGACAGCGAATGCAGCCTTGCCTACAAAATCACAGACAGACACACACACACACACACACACACACGTACTGTACACTCAAATATCATCTCATTAATGGATAGACAGCTCTGATGAGAACTCATCTGCATATTATTAGCATCACATTACTGTGTTTTTCCCAATCAGTTACTGAATTAGCATTTGGATTAGAACCTTGCAATCATTTAGCGACCTTTCCAAAAAACTACATTACAGTATAATGTGTCACTAATGAACATATGCTACAAATGAAGTCAGTGCTTGTTCTGATTGTTTTTGGATTATCAGAAATGATGCTTCAAGACCTCAGAGAGAGGAGAATATTTGGTGGTAATTTCAATTTGCAAAAGTTTTATTCGTAATATCAAGGTGAGATCAAGAGAAAGTATTTGACCGGATATATTGACTCTTTGTGCTACATTTTGTGATATTAAATTAGTCTTAATTATCAGAAGTGCCTGTAATTTCAGGGTTAGTGCACTTTAGCTCGCCAATTTTGTCATCTGATGGCAGGGGAAATTCAAAAGTAACATTTTTGGAGAGCCCAAACACAGGTGGAAAAAAGAACCAAGTATCACTCAAACATCCCGCAGAAGAGTCTATTTTGTCAACATGACCTATTTTCCTCCATTGGAGGGCACACTTGAATAAGCAGTGGCATTGAAGTGAGTCAGAGCCATTTCGTGTACACTGTGATCCTTTTACAGTAGAGAATCCACATCCATTTTCCCTGACACATTTCCCCGGATTTGTGGCTCACCCCCACCTGGCACTGCTCCCAGAAGTGTCCTGGCATTGCGTTTAGTGTTAAGAACATTATGAAAAAATACTCTTCATTTGAATTATTAGGTTTCAAATGACTGTTCTCACGCAAATGTCTCATTAATAACTTTGTATGACAGCCTTTCTTTTACCGTTATGAATACCTGTTTGTCAGGCCGGCCTGCTTCTGATTGACTTATTAAAATCACACAACATGATTTTGATATCAGCTGTGGTTTTTATGGGATAATGTCGGAAATATGAGACCCCAGTAACACAGGTAGGAAGGAATCAGAGAAGCCAGTGAATCAACACAGCAATGTTAGTTACATAGCAACCTTAGCCACCATTAGCAACTGGTCCTACCAGATCAAACCAGGCTGTTAACCGTGTATTAAACTGAACATGGGTGTGATTTATTGCTTATGAATTTGAATTTCATTTGTGAGAAGGCGAATATGTTCTTTCCTGTAAAACTTAATTCCTCAAACACCGTGTTCCTAAAAGATAACATAGTCATGACTCTCTGTAAACGTAGCCTAACTCTAAACATGGTGAGGTTCTTTTTTAAACCTGCTTCATGTCTTATGATATTTCCATTATGATAATGTCTGACACACACTCAACAGTGAGCACTAAATTTAATACAAATTACCCTTTATATGATCGTCTATGACTGGAATGGGTCCAACCGTCTTGCACCTTGTGTTGTCTTTTCTCTCGCTGTCACACACACACACACACACACACACACACACACACACACACACACACACACACACACACACACACACACACACACACACACACACACACATGCACACATGCACACATAGCACAGCTGCTCACTCATCTTAAAAATGTGGATTTACTTCATGTTTCAACCGTTTCCAGGTGTGGACGAGCTGCGAGCACCCAAGGCGGCGGTGAATACCGCTGATGACAGATTGTTAATGATGTGAGTTGACCTCTGTTTTCTCACAAACCCTGCCAGCTTACAGGGTTTTAACAATAAAAACGACTTCAGCAATGACTCCTACCTCACTTAGCAGAGCCATAATTAATTACAACAGAAACCTAAATATCAGCGTGACACTTAGTCTATACTGCCTTTCTTCTCTTTCTTTTTTATTGCACATTCTGTCTCTCTTTCTATAGGCTACTATCCATCTCTTTCACCACCTTCCCTGTTAACCTCTTCTCTGCCTTTCTCTCACTCATACCCTTTCTCTGTGTGCGCTCTCTCATACATACACTTCCTCTCTCTGTCTTTCTCCTGCTAGGATTTTTCTCTGTATTCTCTTTGATCTTCCTCCTCCTCCTCCTCCTCCTCCTCCTCCTCCCCTCGCCTCGCCCTGTTGAGGCTCTTCACTAACTTTAATTGAGCAACTTAGAGATCAGTGGCTGATGCCATCGCGAACAGTCGCTCACAGGTGACGCCGCTGGTTGTCTTACTTTGCATAGAGCCTCTATGTTTGGCTGTACACAAAATATTTAACACAAGTAGAGGCGTTTGCGTGTTTGTGTTACTACTCCAAATTTGTATGCACATATATGCAGGACTGTGTTTGTGTGCAAAAATGCCAGGGATCAGGAGTGGAATTTAAAAAACAGGAAAAAGTGGTGCTTGCTAATTGTGTTGCTGTGCATGCTCGGCTCTTGCACTCGCTGTAGTTTCTGGCTGTTTAGCGGCTCTTTGATCAGTAGATAGGGAGATGGTAGGGAGGTTGGTTATGCTGGCTTCCCTGCCTGATGCACGGGTGGCTCCACTGCACATTCTGCGCACAGTGGGAGGCTGGACTGTTGGTGTGTGTGTGTGTGTGTGTGTGTCTGTGCGTGCATATGTGTGTAAAAAAGAAGAGAGAGGAAGTGGTACAGAGGCAGAGATAGGTAAAGAAAGAGTTTGTGGTGAAGGAGAGGAAAGAAGAGACAATGAGAAAGAGAATGAGAGGAAATAATTAGGTGGGGGGTGAGAACGAAGGGGTACAAACAGCTTACTGACTGCCTGGCAGGGTCCTCTCTGATGTTTATCCTGCCTGTGTGTACTTTCAAACATTATCACCAGCCACTACTGCTTCACAGCCAAGCGATGGGCTCTCAGCTTCCTTGTCAAAGATGGTTTTCCTCGTCTGTCATTGAGCATTTGCGCAGCAGAAAACACCATATTGATAAAAAAAGCATTTGCACTTGAGTTCAGTCAACACGCGGCAAGTGCAATACGTTACTCTGCATTGCCAAATGTTTTGCAAAATGCAATTGGAGGAATGACAAGAGAGACTGAACATGACATAATAATTTAAGGCAGAATGTGTCAGCTCTAAAACCACTCTAGATTTTATTCTCCAACCAGCTGGATTTTATGTCATTTTGTAAATATAAGTAAATGTCCAAAAACATCCAAAGTCCAAATAGCCTGCTCATTCAGGTCAATAATACCGTTTTCACAGTTATCAGACTAAACTAGGTAATCCTGTTTTCTGATATACCCCCTCAGAGCAAATCTATAAGCTGTGACATGTCGCTTGTCATCAAGTCAATAACAGCCGGCCTGCCTATCTGAGGATGGCATTAACTGATAAGAAAGACTCTCATCTATGAACAAATGTGTTCATATAGATTTCCCATATCTATCTATAGCATGTTGTAGACAGCCTGTCTCTCATTTTAGCCGCCATGAATCAACTCTCTTTATCGACACATGGGGTGATGCAAGTGTAATCAGCATGTACAGTACAGGTTGTGATTTGTTACTGTACCTATAAATAAATATGTTCCATTGGCTCCACGGGGGCTGTAAGATTGTAGGTTGGTGAAGTAACACCTTAGATATTGATTAGACCATAACATGAATAAAATGTACTGCAAGACCACTACACCTTTTCACCTATGACATAAACAGCACTACGTTTGATGTGAGCCATGGGAAAATGAATTTGGGAGCTGCCCTTGTGGCAGAAACTCTCATTAATGGACATGCCTTCGAGGAGCAGTCGCACTATAATGGAATTTTCTTTTTTGCATATTTACAGGGGTGTGGTGTTGTCCCTCTGTCTGAGGAGCAAAGCCTCCAAAATATCCCTAACCATATCCCTTGGTGGCTAAGAGAGGGGTCAACAGACTGCAAATGTAAGCTGTCATGGTGGATTTGAAATGAAATTCAGGCTTCTACATACATATCAAAGATGCCCCACATGAAAACACTCAACATGTGATTACACTATTCCTGCAGTCTTCAGTGAGCTGAATTTGCTAACCCGTGTTTGATCCAGTGTCTAATTAATTCCTTAAGTTCTTGTGTTTATAGCAGGGGAGGGGAGAGAGGGTATATCGTATGTAGTGAGAGGGGATCTGTCTTTGAAGTGGTGTTCTGCAAATCTCAAGAGGACTACCAAGCCTAAGGCTGGACTTGGGCTGTGGGGAAAGAAGCAACAACCACTTTTCTACTGCGGGGCCAAAATTGGGGCTTGCCACGGCCTTGTTTGCTACAGTAAATTACCATTGTTATCTGTTTATTTGAAACACTATGTTCCATCAGAATTATAATGTCCTAAGGCGGCAAAAGGGTAACAGAGAAAAGACTAAAAGTTTGCTTTGACTGAGACTGAGAGGCAAATAACAACTGAGCCCGCTAGCATTGTTTGGCCCTGCACTGGGCTCTTAGCAACACTGAAAAACGAGATTCTGCAATCCTCTGCGGTGTACCCCTCCCTGTGCCTAACTAGCTAATGAACTATCAGCTATCTATCTTCATTCCACCCAGGGCCCACTTGTCCTTCCCTGCAGACAGAAGCTACTTCTTGGCAGGTCTTGCTGAGGGGAATCCAAACCTCCTGGCTCTAAAGTGGAGTGTTGCATTCTTCTGAAAGTCATTCTGAGGTGAAAAACAGAAATCTGTGATGCTATTTCTGTTGTTTTAGACAGCGCCATCAATATTTTTGAACATGAAACAACCCCACTCCCAAGCTAGAAACCAGCTGTGATGTCAGCAAACTACTAAATCTTAGGTTTCTGTCATAACAGGTTGCTCACTGGTTTGCTTGAGGTTATTCTCACCTCACGTGATTAGTGTTTAGTTGAATCTAGTTTAGTTGACTTGTTTTAAACATTCAGCTCTAGTTGTGTTGCTGCTAACTTCAGCATGCAGATTATCTATCGTTAACATGTTAATAGAGTACTATTAACAATTATTTTGATGACTGATTAGCATTAAATTTAATGTTAATGCAAAAATAGTAGAAATTGTTTTTCAGTGTATGTTTTTCAGCCTCTTAAATATGGAGATATCAGAGATATCCTGCTTTTCTTTGTATCATATCATATTAAACAGAATATTTAATGGTTGTAGAGTGAAAAAACAAAAAAGACAGTGAAAGACATAACCTTGTACTCTGAGAATGTGGGATCAACAATTTTCACTGTTTTTCTATCTTTTTATAGATCAAACGATTAATGGATTTATCAAAAAAATAATTAACAAATTAATTGATCTTGAAAATAATCATTAATTGCAGCTGCATGATAACAACTAATGTGTATTTGTCAAAACAGAAAATGCACATGTGTAACTAATAAAAATATTACTGGCTCTGTTGTAGTTAGGTGTACTCATTTAGGCCTGATACGTCAGAATGGATGTTTCATGCTGGTGTTTAGCCCAATAACATTTTGGCTGTTAGGAAGAGGAAGCTTATCATTAGTTCTGGATGCTTCTTGCTGGAGAAGAAAGTGAAAATTTTGACCTGCAGATGGTAGGATTCATCCTTTTATCATTATAACATTGAATGAATGGATGAATAGACAAATTTCAAGGCCATTCATGCAATGTCAACTCATTTTACTCTGCAGTGTAATAAAATATTGGCCAATCAGACTGCAGGTCACCCTGAAGGACTGTCTGACATCCTGTCAAGTATAAACTGATTAGACTAATGGTAATTTAAGAGGAAAAAACAGCCAATAAATCTGTTGCAAAAGTAGTCCTTCTTGAAGTCATACAGTTTTGTCAGATGCCATTTGACCAACACAATCTTTTGGATCTTTTTTAGACGTCTCATCAACTACAGGTGTAGTGGCTGCATTCCGTATAGGTTTGTTTTTCCTCTGACAAGCCACAAAGTGCAAAATGTCTCGATAGGCCCTTTTGCCTTGTAACATTTTTTGACTTGTCATATTATGATATGAACAGGCCTTAATAACATTAACAATGGCCCTCCACAGTGGGTCAACATGAACAATAGCAGGACCCTGAAACTGAAGCAGCTAAATGAAATTCAGCCATCACTCATTTTATTATTATTTAAACTGTGACATGTCAGAAAGCATCACTTAAAAAAGGTCTTTAGCAAAGCTGTTAAAATCTTGTGTGATAGAGGACACTTTTCAGCCTACTGCACACCTGTTGCTAGGTAAATATTATTAGACTACATGCAAAATAACACCATTGTGTAGGTAGGATTGTATACTCTTACCATGATTCTGCTTTAAGGGGTGCAGAAAACATGTTTTTCAGATCTTCACATTTTTCCAAAGCCCCAGGAAGGGTGGCATATCATTATAACTCAAATGTGGGTCCAGTTCTTCAAAAGCAGGTACCAGATGGAAACTAAAGGAAATACAGACTAAATTCAATGTTTTCCTACTTAAAATAGCCCCTGAAAACACTGTGCCACAGTGTCACGGGCTCTCTGGTTGTAGGAGATCCTGTGTTTTGTATGGATCATACCATGTTAACTTAGGGGCTCGTCAAACTCAAACATTTAAAATTGTACCGTGTTAAAATGGCGTTTTAGCATCTATTGCGCTTAAACGGATCATACCTGTATTTTTTTTGTCACTTTCTATTCAGCACAAACACGTCAGTTTAACTTTGGGACGGTCCAGCTTGCCACATAGCTCCCCTCTCCGGCAGTGGTTCGCTCCTCTCTCCAGCTGATCGGCCCAGGATTCCCCGGTGGCTCCGTCCGTCGCTGGCTTTGACTGCCCCGGTGTCTCAACGTCGATTTAAACTGTTTAAATTTTACGGAGTCAGTGGCCGCTCGTGTCGGCAAATCGTTCCTCGTCTTGTGAAACTCGAAAGGATAATCCGGCCGGGGTTATTGCCTCTCGTACTTGTCAAAGCCAGGGGATCTAAACGCAAATACGAGGCCCTCACTCCATCCCCGGATTCACCTGCTACGCGGAGAGCCTCACACGGAAGGACCGACATGGGGGACACGGGGAGCGAGGGCAGCAAGCCTCCGAGTAACGTTAACGTTATACCCCCGCGCTGCCCCTGTGGTTTCTGGGGGTAAGGCGAAATACCTGTCTAATATCTTGTTTGCAGACGGTTTCTTTCTCTGTCAACAGCTAGCACCATCGCTAGCTACTAGCGTTAGCAGCTCAAACAGGGATGAGCTGCTTTTCTTGTTATTACCCCCTCCCCATTGTTTTGTAGCATTAGCTGCTAGCTATCGCCAGCTGGCCTCGGTAACCTTCTCCCGTAGAGGTAGAGAGCAGGGGTAGGAGTGTGGGATTAGCCGTCCAGGTAACGTGACAGGTGTGACAGGGCTAACCAAATGGCTAGTTTCAGAGTATTTAGCTCACAAACGAAGCTTGGTTGGAGATGGCACACAGAGCAGTTGTTTAAACCATGAACTGGAAACTAGCACTGTTGATTTTATTAGCTCGAATGAGCTTTAAAAAAAAGAAAAAAAAGCACAGTACGTGCTAATATACTGACACACTCATCGACACAGTGTGTTTGCTTAAGCACTTTAATCCTCATGAGTACATTTCACCGTGCTGTGGTACGACAAAGACACGTAAACCAGATATATTAGCGAGGGCTGTGACATTTATTGAGGTCTGCTACATGTTTGCTTTAATTGACAGAGGCCAGTTAATAGAGCACATTTGCAATGGTGAAATGACACTTAAAAGTAATACACATCCTACAAATATAGCGCATTTAATTCATATACACATCTTATCTTATGGTGCTTTAAATTGAGATTGATTTACGTTTTGTTTACTATTTGCTTTTGGTGGAGTTAACATCAGACAAGTTTGGTACAAAGGTCCCACTTTAGATAAAGGCTTGCTGTACTATGTTTGCAAACACTGGGGGCCTAATATAGTTGATTTGTTGGACTGTGAGTGAATGAAGCTATGTGGCACCCACCCAGGCCATATTTTATTTCTTGATGAGGAAAAAGTTTGTTTTCTTCCCCAATTATTATTCATAGAGGGTATGAGGGCTGCCTTAGTACACTAAAGCTATGAGAGCCGCCTTAGTACACTAAAGTACCCAATTTGCATATTTTAGGAAGTGATCTGTTTGGAGGTGACAGCTCGCCCACTGACTGGTTGGATGAGCATGCAAATGATGTGAAACAAAAGCTATTGCAATCAATGTCAGTCACCAGTCATCTCAATAGCAGACGGTATTTTCTATGAACATATTTCCAAATGCTTTTCTTCACAAGGACGCGATGACCCACTTGATGAGAGTTCGCCGGGGTTCCAGATATCTGTGGAGTCTGCCCCCGAATCGTCTCTGAGTCATGTCACAGTATCAAAACGAAGCACTGAGAGTTTCACATGTGCTCACAAAGATGTTTTATCTTCTAGATTAAATGTCTCTCACATTTACAGTAGTCCAGTGATAACACTGCGAGGATATGCCACAATTTTGTAACTCTCTTTTGTAAGCCCATTTTAAGCAGAAAGTCACAGGTGTTGCTCACACTACTAATTCTATAGAATAGATTAACCTGTAGCTAATGAGTACCTGAACACATTCCTTATATATATATATATATATATATATATATATATATATATATATATATATATATATATATATATATATATATATATATAAAAGCTGCAGACTTGTCAGAGAAATATATGACAACATTTGAAACACAGGTACCTTCAGGTTGTTACACAGCATCAGGGCAGTCACTGCTCATGTGTCTCTTTCTTAGAGTTTGACTTTCACATGTCTCCTTCTGCCTCAAACTTGTTTTTGAAAAGGGTACATTCAAGAGCAACGTGGACAGTTATGGTTGGTGCACAGTGGCTCATAAACCATAATCGCATCTGACATTATAACAAGAGTTTAATGCTTGTACTTCCTTTAGTTAGCCGCCCCCTCGGCCCACCTGAGAGAAACTAAGTGATCTTTGACAGGGGGGTGAAAGAAAGACCCCTTTTGTTCCCTTTTCTCAAATCTGGTATCAGAGAGGTGTCTCCACTAATTTGGCAGGGTTACACTCACTGTGGCTTTTAATCTTTCATAATAAAACAAAAGATATTCAATGGCTTGTTTATATTGCCTGACATGGTGGAGGAGCAGATAGGATAAACCTTTTAGGTTTAGGTTCTACATAGCTGAAGCACAACTTCTGCTTGTTGCTACTGCGGTTAGCTGCTAGGTGTTGATTCAGGTTTTCAGTGGAAGTTTTTAATGTTATATTTGCTTTAAAATTAACTTAATCTGTTAATTGGTGACTTGAAATACAGGTATACAAATCCAATTTAGCCTTAAAACATTTTAATGTGTTTGCCTTTGTAGAAAGGGTGTACCAAAGCCAGTACCACATCCCCTCATGATATATATTTGTTAATTTGTGTTCAGTTTCAGCTTTCATAGTTATAAATATGCTTTCCATCATGTGCTGTGTTGCGTGGGATACACAAGAAATGAAGAAATTGATTTCTTAAATTCATTACAGTACCAACTTATTGTAATTATTTTATATTAGCACAAAGATTTAATACTGAACTGAAGATTTCTGTTGCCAAAGCTGTAGAGAATTGCTAGATTAATAAAGTAATTGCTTTATCAATTAGTTAATAAATAAGCTTTTATGCTATCCAAAACAATTGAATGAATAGAATGAAAATGAATAGAAGTATTGAATTCTTAGCTGCATTGCAGTAATAAAAATAAATAAATTAATTAATAAATAAAATTGCAGTTTACTTTCAGCTCAGAATAATTGCAATTCAAGGCCTTAGAGAATACTGTTACTGTAAACTTTCCATGCCACTGTAGTTTGGCTTTTCACTCCGTAAAAGATGTAACCCAGGGGTCATGGTCTGATTATCTAATATAATAAACTGTTATAACAGTACTGAAAAAAAAAAAAATCCATAGTTTAGTCACAAAGGTAGTTTATTATTGAACTGATCCCACGTTGTGTAAAAGGCCTGACTATATATGTCTACACAGCTGTACAAGTCGTAAGGTAAATTCTGCACAGCCAATGAAATTTCAATAAACTTGTTGCTATAAGACTATTCAGATGAGTGTTCTTCTCAGACACTTTTCTTGCAGGTTGGAAAGTGAAAAATGGAAAAACCTTCATATACATGCCACCAAATACCACTTGAAAACTTACAAATTACATGCATGAGTTTTCCACATGGATGCTGCCATTTTTAATCGTTGGTAGATGAAGGGAACAAGCTCATGCTGCTTAAGATTTCTGGTTGAAGGGCCCATTAGCAAAGCAAAACTACCGGACTTCCTCCAGGTGCAAATATAGAACTGTAGTATATAATCTGTTTTCTTCCTGTGTAACGTAAGACAGAAGTGTGCAGAGGTCACAGTATGTCTGTGGACACTTTATTTAGGAAGTCATTTTCCGTTTTACTGCATATATGTCACTCAAACTGCAGCACAAAGGTGAACCCGTCTTACTGTTTGTCCCAATCAGATAGTCCCATTAGTAACAGCAGTGGGCCGACTATGAAATAAAGTGATTGTGTTCACTCTCTTCAAACTTCACACAGACATGTTTTTTTTCCTTACATATTTTCATGCCTTAATTAATCTGTGATTACCTCAGATTTGTAAAGTTGACAACAGGATATAACTTGTTTACCCAGTATCGGCTTCCTCCTCGCCTGTGTCCCATGATGAGGTTTCTCCTCCCTCTGTTCTTACTTCTTGCTTCCTCCTTTCTCTTTTATATCCAAGACCACATACACCAGCAGACTGACAGACAGCCCTCAGGTTGACTGCAGCTGACCCTACATTTAGAAATGAGGACAAAGGTGTGCAACGAAGCACCCAAAATAAATAGAATGTGACTGATAGCAGCGACCGTCACGCTCAATGCGCAGACAGTAAGGACGAGGGCTGGAGAGGAAATGAGAGGAGCCCTCTCAGAGGAAAGCCAGAGCCATCTGTTGTGAAAGAGTTGTGCCACTGAAATCAGCAAAGCTTCAGTGAACAACCCCAAAACAGCAGCTATTTTTTTAAATCAACGATCTTCATCAATGAAAGGAAAGGGGAGAGTATGTTCAATTAACAGTAAAATCAGCAGATTTTTATCATGTTGTACATTGCAAGGACATATTTTGTTGACAATATTGGACAAACTTGTTTCATCATACAGGTATTTTCTATAACACTGCTACCACATTGTATGTATGTATGTGCTTGAGACAACTGATTGCTGCCCATTGACCATTACCTACAACTATATCATCATGTATATTAAATAATGCTACTGATAACTAATCCCTATGTATGTAAAAAAAAAAAATCTAACTTTAAATAAATACAACTGCTATAATTATACGACAACCAACTCATTTTAAAGCTACGTTCAGTAATTATTGACCACGAGGGGGCAGAAAGACTAAATAAAGAGTACATAAACATATTAAATTCATTTTCAGTGAAATGTATTATATAGTCACAATCATAGTAAAATGTACGTGCATAATGTTTCCCGATTTGTAAAGTTAAAATAGTGTAAAAGTATAATTCAGGCAGCCAAAGGGTTGAAAAGTTCAAATACACAGAAATGCAGCTCTGACATAACGCACTTACTTGGTTAACATGTTAGCAAACGTAGAGAACAGTATTTACTTGATTTACTTTAGTCTTAATCTGGTCAAACAACTCCTGAGAACAGTTTCTCGGTCTAGGAGTTACAGTTTAGTTACATGCAGCATTTGTCTGTCTGTTTGCTTGAACAACAAGACACGGATCTTCATACTGAAAAGTTGCTTGATTTGGATTCATTCTTCTCTCAATATAAGGTTCACTGTTCACTGTCTACAACTCCTATAATGATGTGAATGATATTTCATTTCTTCTTGGACATTTAATATTTAACATTCCTGTATTGGTTGTAGGATATGCATTAGGAAGAAAACTGCAACTCTTATAAAAGCTAATAAATTAACAAATTTGCCTTTCCCCTCTGCTTTTTTTCCTCAGGTCGAGCAAAACTATGAATCTCTGCTCAAAATGTTTTGCAGGTAACTTGTGCCTAACTTGTTCCTACAGTATGTGTGTGTGTGTGTGTGTGTTTGCTTGCTTGACTGATCTTGTGTCTAACACAGACCTGTGTACAGTGAGATGGGGGCCAGGGGTCAAAGAATGTCTCCAGTTATGTAGCTATACTGAAAAGGACTTGAAGAATGGGGAGAAGCAAGTCTGAGAAGCAAGTCTGAAAAGCAAACTTGGGTAAAGCGGAGTGTTATGATTGTTATGAATTAGTTTAAAAAAAAAACATACTGTTGTACCATTTTCTTAGCAATTTATTGTATAACTTGTCTGTATTCAGCTGAAGTCTGTCATGTTATTTTATTGGTATGTTCTTGAGATTTGTCCTTCCAAATTCAATACTCTTTAGAAGCCTTCAAGTTTGGGACTTTTTACTGAAGTCTCAACAGAATATTTAGTTCCCTCCCACGCAGGCTATAGTTTATGCTCTGGCAAAAACAGTGCCAGAGATATGGGGAGAAAATCATGCTTGTTTCCGTAAGATTTGAACCGTCTACCACTTTAGATGAAATTGAGCATCATCCAAAGATGCATCTGAGTTCCTCCTATGCCACACTCGGATTGGCCTAGTGCCTAAGTTAACAAACCCTTCATACTTGAAGGTTTATACTGCTCATCATTTGACCTTTTCCCCACAGACATTCAGAAGAAACAACCAGACAATGATTGTGCCCCAAAGGCCTCATCAAGCTCCAACAGCAGCCAAGCAGACATGTTCTGTAATGAAACAAACAGCAGCATTAGTCAGTCACTGATGTCGATGCCTAACACAGAAGACCCTTCGCCAGGGGAGATGGGAGCATCATCTCTACCTGCTCGGGACGGTAAGACAACAGTTAATCAATCAGAAATTATTTCTTGCGAAATTCTTTTGAGCTCCAGTAGTGGCCTGTGCCTTTTTATTATATCAGATGAGTGACTACCCTTGTGGTCAAAACCTCTACAGAGTATTGTATATTTAAGTCCAGGGCATCTTTCTATAGAAGACTGTTACTAGTCTCTGCCAACAGCAGCAGTAGCAGCAGCTGCAGTGCCCCTTCTCTGGCTATATTTGTCCTCATGGCACAGATAGAAAGAATGATAGGAAAGGGTATCCATTCAGAAGTGAAGGTTTTAAGAGGACGCCTACTATTGCCAGAGCATCGGTCATCTCTATACAGCGACAAGGTTATTTGTGGAGGCCGATCCAGGACAGGACAATAAAATGACTACCAAATGGATGTGTGGAACTTGTGAAAACATTTCCCCACACTAACCTGCTCCCCTGGTGCAGCAGGAGCTTTTAGGTAGTAACACAGTTATTGCTAGACGTTGTTACCCACAAACTCATTAGTCATTGTTCGCTCATTTAAGCTCCGTCAAGATATAACCTCCAGTTTAAGTTCTGTAAGAAACCCTATGACATGAAAGACTGAATATACATCAGCCCTATCTGTACTGATGCTAAAATATTAAAACATCCAGTAGAGCTGGAACCCCAGTGCATCCGTATTTCCATGGCAATGACATTACAGAAAGTGAGATATTGATGTCATTTCAACATGTAAGGATATGTCAAGGCAAAATATGTAAGTTAATTCTGAGAGATTGTGCCCGAGTGTGTGTATAAAGTGGTGAAATATGCAC
Source organism: Nibea albiflora (assembly GCA_014281875.1). Lineage (NCBI taxonomy): Eukaryota > Metazoa > Chordata > Actinopteri > Sciaenidae > Nibea > Nibea albiflora. Next base: position 17,580,781 of record CM024795.1, on the reverse strand, counting down.
AATTGGCTCTGTTGCATTTATAGTGTAAGTGCAACCAATTTGGGCTGTATCAGGATCAGGTAGATGATATCTTCTTTTCTTTTCTTTTTTTCCCCTTCCCCTCACTCACAGTCTGTTTTCTCAGCTGGTTTCAGTCTGCGCGCATGCACACTGTGGTCTCTCCTTCACAGATATCTATCACAGTCTCTGTGGTGAAAAAAAAAAAAACCTCACAGCATAATAAAGGATTCCACACTCCTCAGTCACGGTCTTTTCATCCTGCTACCATGTGGAAAACAGTACCACGGTATCCTGGCAACAGCCAGAAGAGTCTTCATCAATTCCTCAGGCTGTTACAATTATAAACTATGTTCCTTTCAACCAACACAACGTGACCTAATCTGTCAATCAATTGCAGTTTTTCTTTTTTTTTTTCATCGCTTTTTGGCTTCTATATAATTCAGATTATGTGTGGAGTGCGTGCATATACAGGATTATGTATATTTTGTATGAATTTAAGTTTTTTTTAATGCAGTTTGGTACACTATTTTAGGTAATTTAATGTTAAATTATTTATTGATCTGCTCTAAATCAGTCCATCGAGAAGGCATTTTGGCATTCATGTCTCATTTTCTCTCTCTTTTTTGCTACTTTTCTCCTTCTATCTCTCCTCTAGAAGTATCCAACACAGACGCAGTCTTCACTTCACTCTCCACTCCCACAAAACGCTCATTTGAGTCAGGTATGCCTCAGCTCAACCATTACAATGTCCCTTAATGTGTTATGCACTGTGTGCATGTCCGCCTAAGGTGTTGGAGTGGAGGACCCATTAGCACCAACAGCATTGGATTGATTCCAGAATGGCCAGGTTAATTGTTCCTCCAGTGGAAATATGGCGAAAGTATGTTGGGGACGCAAGAGAGTGTATCTGCCAGGGGGTAACATATGTAAAGCCAGTCAAGCAGTTACTTGGATACAAATATGGTATATGCAGTAGTTACACACTGATAACCTAGACATACAATACAGGAAGACACGGATTTGTAAAAGTCACACTGTAGTGAGCATTGTAGCTCAGTGGTTGCTCCAGTCACATAAGAATAAGGTTTGTACAAATAAAAGAGGGGAAGCCGACCACAGTGAAGCACCTCTGACTGAGCTAAAACATGTACATGTGTGCATATACCATAGCATCAAGAGCAGCATTAATTAAAGTTGTTGAACGAGGCAGACTTTCTTCTGGCGTAGATTTTCCCTGTATTGTGCTCTTACCCTGAGGTGACATCCTGCTGCACTCACACACGTGAGCACTCATGCATGACTTAAGACAACTGCAGAGTAGGCAAGGCTCAGTGATGGTGTGTGAACATGTTGATCCCTTCGATCATTTGAGCACACGCATGCGCACACAGCGTCATTTAAATCTTTTGCTGTGGGTGAGTTGATATTTCATGTTTTACAGTTTCCCCCTAAACGGGGTCCTCTAAATTTTAGGTTACGCTTTGGCTTTTGCAATCTATTACACCCTTTTAAAATCAGTTCATTGCAAATGCGTTGCATTCAAATTTCTTTCCCTTTGTTGTTGACCTGCATTGAAATCTGACATGAGATTTACCAGGTTAACAAAAGGCAGGCAATGAAGACGGTTTCTTTTCTCACAACATGTAGTTGCACATGTGCAGATACATAAACTCTCACACACATAGGGATCGATGGGGCAGACTACAGGGATCTGGCTGCTCAGCGTGGCCTAGTTCTCAGAGATTTATTGAGCGCTGATCAGCATTCGGCCGGGCCAGGGAAAAAGTCTGCAGGATTGATGAGAAAAGCTGAGTTGAAATTCCAGCCGGCCAGTGGAACTCGCTACATGCTCTTCATGTCTCAGGTGCTGGGTTGACTGTAATCTAATGCAGGGGAACCATTAATCTCCAAAGCAGCTATTTTATTTAAGAGGCGTTTTTGTTCCAGTATGCCATCATCTGTTCTCTCCCAGTTGCAGGCTGCATTAAATCACAGATGATGTCTTTATGTATTAAATGAAAGTTGTTATGGAGCCTATTATTGGAAGTCCTAAGTCTTCTCTTGAAATTCTAGTCGAAGCTCCTGTCCTGGACACACAGGAGATGAATGCTTTTTTGGATTGTTATGTGGGTAGGGGGGGTAATAAAAAGTTGAGAAGGTTTGGCTGCAAATATATTAGGCAAATTAATTATTTAAAACTACTTCCAGCAGGTCGATTAACCTTCACATTCTTTCATACCACAACAGAAAACTGATTTCTTCATAGCTATCTATGGATTGCTGCTAATAACCCTTTATGTGCCCATGCTTATTTGTGTCTCCAGCCTCGGAGTCAGAAAGTGACATTTCACCCGAGAAGCGAGCAAGAGTGGGTGAGGTGCCAGAGGGTGAGGAGTCTTCATCGTCATCGTCATCTTTGTCTGCATCATCATCATCCTCCTCGTCTCGCAGCGGCTCTAAACAGCGGAGCCGCAAACGTTGCCATCGCTGCCAAACCAAACTGGAGCTGGTACAGCAAGAGCTGGGTTCCTGTCGCTGTGGTATGACAATACAACTCTACATAAACAGCCTTGAGAACGCGCATTTCAAAACATGCACATGAGCACACACATTAAGCAGTGGTCGCTGTTATTAAAACACTCAGTCACATGCACAAGGTTATAAATGAGTTTTTCAGTGGTTTATATTGGCCTCATGAATACATAAATACATGCTGGTTAACATCATGACAGTTTTGTGAATTTTACATCCAGCTCAGGGAAATGCATCTACCACTTTTGCGTGCGTTTATGTGTTGACGGAAATGTCGATGACCAGAATGCTTTTGCTAGCCTTGGGGGACAATTACAGAAAGCCTGAATGTTTCACATTGCACATAAAACATAAGCCAATTACTACGAACACTAATGCAGTTTAAACCAATACTTGGCTTGCTAATCAACTTGTTTGCATACAAATTAAAGTACTTAAAAAGTCACAGATCTTCACTGCTTAAAGACCATCCGCTTAAACCCACGCAATCATTTCTAAATTGGAAATTGACTTGCCTTTTTTTCCACCAGGCGCTGCTTAATGCAAGGGCTATCCATCCTCAGTAGTCCAGTCCTTACTATGAAAACATGCTTTTTACAGACTGAGGGGGAAATGGTGGCAATTATAGTGATTTCTGACTATTGCAGTAATTGCAGATTACTTTGCTAATGGCTCTGCAGAAAGCCTCGCAATGTAAACCAAGAAGGTCTGATAATGAGTTGAAAGCACAAACACCTCTCAGATCGTACATGGGAGAGAAAAGATAGCTCCAGTGGAGTATCTGATCCCATGTTGTCACGCTCACTAGACTCAAAGAGACTTACTACACGCTGACTTACTATAATATTCATCTGACAAGTTGTAAGCGTGGCACAGAGTAGAGGCCCTGGAACTTAAAAAAGCTAATTAAATCTTACAGGTTCTCCTGTGATGTGATCCGATCCAGCAGAAGCAGGAGACTTATTCCTGCCTGCCACTTGTCTTTCACAGCACAAGCCCATTTATTTGTTGAATTAATTCATCTGCATAATTGTTGCTTGTTGCTAATCAGAGGTATTATACAACCATAATGTGACAAAACTTAATATTACACTGATTAAATCGGCATTATCTCAATACTGATGTGATGCCGTGCATACATTCTTTTCTAAATAGGAAGATTTTGACAGCGCTTCGTAACTGCAATTCTGTAAAAGTTTCTAATTTATGGTGTGAAACTGACAGCGTTGAGACTGCTACTGATAAGCTGCAGTATTTAGAATTTACTGTAGGTTGAGTAAATAATGATTACATTTTAATCACACCACACAGTGGCTGCAATCCATTCGGCCTTGCCAGAATTCTGCATGTTGTGGAGCGGCAGAGAAGATGAAAACAACTTCAATAATAATAAGCATGAATATCCTTAAGACAGTAAGAGGTTGTGTTTGGATTTTGGCGTATTTCAGCTCGCTCATGAATGAATGGAAAATGAATGAATCTTGAAACTGCACACACGTGGGCTTTATCATATTACCCCAACGCATTCTCAAATCACTAAATGTCCTTCCAGCTCAGTTATACTGCAGAACGTACAAAACAGTGTGCATGTGGAATTTTGTATCCACCAAATCGCCATTTGTTGTTTCTAACTTTGAAAATAGTAAAAAGGTAAAAGAGCCCTAAATATATTAACAGTGGATGCGGTTAAATGGCAGAATTGAAATCTCATGCACATTACTTTTCATGCGCTTCACAGCTGCAGACAGACATTAAGGTAGTTTTCTGTAGTTTTATTGCAGTAACCAACTGGAAGTGGTAGGCCCATCCCTCCCCAGTCATGGTGTGTCTAGCAGCATCCCTTTAAAAGACTCAAATGTTATACAACTTTCTCCCTTGCACTTTCACATTTGTGTGTGCTGTAATCACATAGGTTTTAATTGCATAGCAACCAGCTGTCAAACTGGGCTTTTAATCACCGCTCATTGAATGCCAGCAGTGTTATTATGTGTATTAATGAATGAATTGGAGACGATGTGAGCTAACGAGCTTCTCTGAGCTTATCAAGCCTCCTACAGTGGCAGGGCCTTTTGTTGAGAAGTGCTGTGGTAGAGACGGAGAGTCAATGAGAGAGATGAGGGTTGTCTCCCTTTGTTGAATGGAGTCAAAAGAGGAAGCTATCAACTAGAATGCCTTCTCTGGTAACAAGACCTTCTACAAAGACATTGCTGCAAAGCTATAAATATAATCTGCCCTTGAATATTTAAGAGGATCCATCTAAAATATTACCACACGCATTTTTTGATTTCTTCTTCTTTTTTTCTTTTTATATTTTTCTATAAACTGTTGTGGTATAAAACATGTAGAGGTATATGCTTAATATACTCTTAGAATATTATTTCGCATTGTGTGTTACACATTTGCTGAACTTACCCGAGTAACACTCTTCCTCTCTTGCATCCGCCCTCCAGGTTATGTCTTCTGTATGCTCCACCGACTTCCAGAGCAACACGAGTGTCTGTTTGACCACCTGGGCCGTGGACGCCAGGAGGCCGTCCTGAAGATGGTCAAGCTCGACCGCAAGGTGGGCCGCTCATGCCAGCGCATTGGAGAAGAGTGCTCCTGAGCGGCTTTTCCTCTCCAACAAATCTCGGTGTTCAGACGGTGTCTTAGCACTAACAGGGATTAGATCTTTTTTTTTTTTTTTGTCTCATTTTGTTTTTCAAGATTTTTGCAGGTTTTTTGGATACAAACCTCGACCCTTTCTTTAAAATTACGCTCGCTCGCTTGCTCTTTTTTTTTTTTTTTTTTTTTTAATTCCATTGTTACCCGCGTCCTGGTTGTTTTGTGCTTTTGTTAGCTTGATCATATCCCTGCTGCTAAGATGCCTTTTGGAAAAAATCCCAACCCAGGAATGACAATAAAGAGCAAAGGAAATATACAATTTCTTCACTTTTTTGCAAGCTCCTGACTACACAAGTGTGAGCAAAAGTAAGGAAGAATGAAAAGATGAAGAGAAGAAATACGCTTTATACAAATGTTTGTCCCGCAAGCCAGTTTAAGACTATACTCTTTACCTCAAAAAAGAAAAAAAAAAAGAATGACAAGGAGGAGGGAGAGAAAGAGGAGAAAGGGATGGTTACCCTTTGTGTACACTTCTGCTTTGGCGCTCTTTAAAGACTGTGCTCTTTACCTCAAAATCAGACAGAGCTGCTTTGTGCTCTGCGCCGAGCATGGACGTTCTGAAGCAAACCGAACTAGTCAGCCTCAGTAAGTCAGTGTCTTACCCCCGTGGCCGTCCACTACCCCTAATCCTAAACTTTTAGCACCTGTTAATCATCCACCTCAGGTTATCAGGATATCAAAGCCCAATCTCAACCCCCTCTCCCAACAACTTGTGTCCTTCTCTTTTTCTCCACGGGACACCTTTTACTCCTTTTATTTGTTTGTTTTTAAGATTGTTCTGAAGGTGTTTCTGCTTTGGTGAGGAGGCCATTGTGGACGACGAAACTGGGGAGATACTGTAAGTCCTCCATTACGCTGGTGGGAGTGAGCTGGTTGTCCTTGGATTGAGCACAGATCTGTCTTCAACGTTGGAATGTGATTGACCAAGACTCAATTCGTTTGTGGATTTTCTCCGTCTTCCTCTTCTCGTCTCAGTCTTTATCTTCTTCTTCTCCACAGCCCTCCCACGTGAGGACATGTCCTTATCACACCCATAAGTCTTTTTTTTTTTTTTCAGCGACACGTGGATTACTGGATGTGTACGAATGGAAGACACCATTTACATGACGGGACATGATGTACATTAAAGTGTGCATACCTTTTATGACTGGGCCTGAAATATCTGCATTGTACACATCCGCACATCACTATGCTTTTGCAAATACACACTTTTCTGTTGTCTTACGTGCTCAGCCGTTGTTCACATTGAGCACAAGCAGGAAAAATCAAGCTTTGCTGTACACATTGAGTTTGGACTGAAGTTGAGATGGCAGCACGTTTACTCAGAGGTTCCCGTTTAAAGATGTGAGGTGATGGTTGTTAAAGTTCAGGTTTTTCATAATGACTTAGGCCTTCGTTTCAATTTTTCCACATTTGATGAGGTGATATTTGGCTCCAGGTTCGATACAAGTCTTCATATTGTTTGGTTTTCACTTCGTTCACCAGTACTTTAATGTCCTTCCTTCCTTCAAAGCCCCATGGTGAACTTACATGTATTCTCCTCCTCCTGCCCTTCCCTTTCCTTTTCTCATCTTTCTCTTATTGATTGCTCTGTCTTTCCTTATTTCACCCACCCCCCTCACCGCCACCCCCTGTCTTGCTGTAGATGAGTGCGGCTGGGGTGAGCAGAGTGCTAAAATTTAAAATCAGCAAATAATTACTTTGGTTTTCCTGGTGGACTGTGGAAGGAATGAACGGAAAATGCATAATGAATGAATATTCTGTATCTTAAAGAAAACCTTATTTAACCCCTTTTTGCATTTCACTTACACTTTAGTGTAGAGCTGCTTTTGTTTTTGGTTGTAATATGGTTATTAAATGGGAAGATGGATGTGGAAAATTTGATATTTTTGTTTCCATTGCTTTACTTTCCTGCTTCCCTTTTCCAACTTCTTCTTTTACTGAGAAAGAATAAACTGGATTAGACAAAGTGTGAACATCTCTAGTGTACTTATTGACATGATGGGAAGATGAAGGACTGTTTGGAGTTTATCGGTTTTACCTTCTTTTTTCCAGCCTGGTTTGATTTAACACTTGCTGTGTGCAAAGAGAAATTGATGAGAGGAATGAACATATTTGGCATAAAGTGTATTTTTAATGAATGCATGTGTGAGGTGAGGTTGGTTACGTGTTGAAGCCTTCTTGCAACTTGTTGCTGGCTCTCAGCCACGTACTAACATCTTGCCAATTTTTTACAGTGATATAAATGTCTGTTTACTGCTCATAGAGGGCTGCTATAAAGCTACTCTCATTTACTTAACAAATATGTTTGAGTGTGTGTGAACACGTTGGCTCACTAATGGAGAATTTTAACTAAAGAGGCTTCTGATGGTAGGATGAGTCTTGTGGGCTGGCTGCACTAATTAATTTTGTTTAAAAAAAAAAAAAGAAAACGTAACCGTGATCAAAAGACATTTTCAGACATTGAAGCTGGCTGGCTGCCAGGACTTAAACTCTCACAGCCTTTCTCGCCCAAACTCGAGACAAAACTTAGCACTTAAATGTGAAGTACTTTCTCCTTTGTCAAGGTGGTTGAAACTCTGAAAACAACCCTGCGCAGTTGCACAGAGCATTTAGCTCTCTTAAAACTTGCCCTGTGTGTCCTCCTGTAATTCTCATTTTACATCCCGTTTCGATTTTTCTGTCAAAGTTTCGCAGCTTTGATGTTGGTCCCCACGTTGGTTCATCTGACATGCAGACGGTATCGCAGGAGATCTCCAAGACTGATAAATTGATATTTGTTTGATGAAAAATAAACAAACTTGAAATATATAACATCTATATAATCTATCTGGGGCTACCTCTATGCTCTTAACAGCAGGTCATATGTTGAAATCTGACCTTGAAATGGGGAATTAACATTTATTTCGGAGACTCCCATTTGTTTCAGACGAAGAGTCCATATTTTCCTGCTTTACATTCTTTTGCATTTGGCTACAATACATTGTTTTACTTTGTAATCTCTTAAATCCCCCCTCAGGTCTTTTAGAGACCCCTCTTTGTTTTGTTTGGCAGTGTCTGTACTCTCTTGTGCTGTATGTTGTCTTGATTATATCCTGACACACAGGGTGATGCATAGTACCAGGATTGGGTGGCAACAAGGAGCACGAGATCTGTATTTGCTGGAGGCTGCCTGGTGTTAGAGAGGGATTTGGAAGATAAGATGTTGTGGACAGTGTAAAGTAATCCCCTTAGAGCTCAACAAACAAGGAAGAGCCGGCCATTCTCACCGCCTTGATTGGCTAACATCAGTTATAGACACCATCCTTGTATTGGATTTTGCCTTGTTAAGTACTTTGTCCCTCTTGCTACTCTAGCTGTGCCTTCATGTCTCAACCGCTGCTTATTTCTCTCCTCAGACACGCTCTCAAAACCAGCAGTTTGTACTGTGCAAGCGCGGGTGAGCAGAGTGCCGACTTCAAAAATGAGGCACCACTTCTGAATCTGACATTAGAGAGAGAATGATCTCAGACATACAGTAAATGCAGTGCAAGGTGGCAAAATGATCACAGGATCAGTTTCACGGTTTCGTGCATCATAGTCTTCCAGGCAGTGATGGAGTCACCCAGTGTTATGGTGAAGTCACGTATTAGTCTTATTAAATGTGATGAGCACTTGTCATGAAAGCATGTCTGTAATTACATCGGATACATTACGTCCACTTAAGCATAGGTTCTTTTCTCATTTATTATGCAAATACATGAAAATGGATATACACAAGGACGTCCGATCTTCACAAACGTCATATATTAGATAGATTTGATGCTTCAAATGTGTCATGAATATGAATGTACCCATTGATATATACTGTATATATGTAAGTAAAATGTCTCACTTCAAATTTGACTATTAATTCAAGAGACCAGCATATTATGTTAGTTTGGAAAAAGAAAAAAGTACAGTTAAAGCAACTGAGAGAAAAGGAGCTGTGAAATTATCAGGCAACGTGTGGTTTGAACGTCATGTTTAAATTTTAATCATAACCAATAACAATCTTTGGAGGGTCACATTACTCTTATGTTCAAGGCAGTGATGAAGCGGGGAAAATTCTGAGGTTCCTGGCAGTCACCATCATTCTCTCTATTCTGCATAATAGATAATAAACTGCTGTGTAATCATATTTAAAAGTTCCCAGATGTGTCTCCCCTTTAGTTTGGAGTAACTTGTTTGTCGAAAAAACCTCTCTGTGTGAGAAAACCAGATGCTTCAGTCAATAACAATGGATTAAATGACTGTGTAATGTAAAAGGAATCACTTGAAGTGATTAACCCATAGAAAATCACCATCCAACTCTGCTCTTACCATCCCCTGAGCTCCAAGAAGCTTTGTAGCTTGAAGTGCCAAAAATATCCCTCAGCAGTTACAAAAACAGATCATCAGGTATCCAGAAAGACGACACCAAGTGAATACTTATGTTGTTTCTTTTCTGTTGGGTGTGTAATTGGCCACGTTTTCTTAACAAATTCTTCAGATCAACCTAAAAGGTGATGATATGTCGGCGTTGTGGTCATAGCTTGTTTCTGCTGCCCTCAAGTGGCCAAAAAATCAGTTATTCTTGGAAAACGCAACAAAACACGAACAAGCTTTAGACAGGCGGCATGCTTAATGGTAACTTTCTCTGTTTTGTCGTAGCTCACCTAAAACACAAACTGTCATTATTGCATGTGCAAGTCATCCAATGGAGGTAGTTGGGGAAGCTGCCCCGGCTCATTGGTCATTTTCAACCCTTGTTTAGTGTCGTTTTAGTGCTGTTACCTATTAAAACTCTCATTATTCTTCTAAAATCTTTAGAAGAATAATTAAAGTGTATCATCACTTACAAATGCATTTAACACCATCTATTCCTGCTGATGTTATTAGCATGCATCAAGAGTTGATGTATTTTTAATATTCTTTGAGTGTAACTCTATACCCAGAGACACATAAAACATAATCCCCCATCATACCATAGCTAAAGACTTCAGCACCATTCATTACCATCCCAACCACCATTAACTACTATAACCTGACACTATGCTGCAGGAGCTCCAAACAGGCGTGCTGCTGACATTTGGCCAGGTTTTAGAGGAAATTACCAGCAACGGTGTATGATCCAATCCCAGTGTAGCCATTACTGTCAGTTGGGCATTTTATTTCTTTTGCATGTGACCTTTAAGGAAGAAGCTGACTTCACACTTCTCTCCACTTAGTGGATGACTTCAACAGAGTGAGATAAACCACCGAGGGGATAAGATTTCATTGAAGAATTCCTGATGAATCGAGAGGTCTATATTAGAGTGAGGGGGGCCTCCAAGGACACAAAGAAAGAGGGTCAAAATGACAAACTCAGTTTCACAAAGATATATAGTTACCCACTAACAACTAAACTCACATTCAGTATAGAGACGGATGTTATTTGCCACAGATAAATTGCTCTGCTTCACACTTGATGTCATGACTTAAGAAAACTCAAGATTCCCCAGAGTTAATAACATATTCAAAGCAGCTTCCAGTCCATTAACCCTTACTAAAATGCCTCAAGACATTGCCAAAACTCTTTAGTGGTTGCAGATATCGTGAAAGGTTTCTGTCCAACCCTCAATGTTTTCTTTGCAGCATTTTCTGCTGTTCAGTCTTGCAGAAAATATTGATTTTACATTAGACCTCTGTAAGATCAAGCCACTGGGTAAAGAGCACATTGTCATGTTTTAATTACTTGCACTAAGTAACCATCAACATGAGCATTGACAATTCCATGTCTATTTCTCTTTCCACAACAAGGCCGCAGCATTCGATGGTGCTTAATTTTCTCCCCAAACGGCATTTTCCTTATTAATGTGAAGCCATCGTTTGCTGTCTTCCACTGTAAAGCCTCCATTATTTGGCTGCCTGGGTGGCCGCTGCTATTGATTTCCTGTTTCTCAATTCTCTAAACAGAGCCCAAACTGGGCAGCTTGTATGGATCTCTCTTTCTCTCTTGTTGTCTGTCTTTCTCACCTATCCTTTGTCTTCCAAACCTTTATCTCTAAAATGTCCTCACTCTTTCCTCCTCATTGGTGTAATGTTCTGCTCTACTTCTATCACGGGTATGCTTGGTCTGTTTTGAAGGCCCAGAGGTTAAAAAAGGTCCAAAAATCCAGTTTGGACTGAAGAGGAAACTCTTGACAGCTGCGGCATAATAAGCAGCAAAACACAAAGCCCACTTTGTATTTCAGTGGATTTAAAAGACCACCTTCACTGTGCTTGTGGTCAAAATTCCCCCTTTTATCACCTGTCTGACATCTGATTGGACGATTTGTTATTGTTAGTACTTTGCTGTTGTTTATGATTTAGTACTACTTTATTACTAGTGAATGTGCTGAAGTGCATACATTGCTAAATATAAAATGAAATGGGCATTTCACTGATTTTACAATCTAAAATAAGTCAACTCCACCTATGATGATGATGTCATCAGGGTTATTTTATACACTGGAATTTATAAGATGCCAAGCAGGGATTGTCTAACAGAGGATGCCATCAAGTTGCACTAGGGGAATGGTAGGATCCGGCATTTTTTTAAGCTTGACCCATAGGTAAAAGTTAGAATCTTCTCTGCACCCCCTAATTTTACTAAAATGCTACATTGCTGGAATGCCCTTCAACCGTGACCAACAAAGAAGAAAATTAAAAACTGTCCTTGTGTTACAACTTGATTGCCTATTAATAATTTAACATAATCAGTATGAGTTGCAACACTTTCGCTATCGTCAACACCATTCAACCCCCATTCTGTAAATGAATACATATTCATGAAAATTATGATTGTTATTATTATTTAAACCTATAATATGAAACCCATATCTGTGTTGTATTCTAAAAACTTGGTTGATTATAATCCATGCAATATGAATAATCTTTCATGTAAGGTGTTTCAAGCCTTCATAATCCATCATGATGCCAAGCATTATCAGTCATAAGACATTCATAAAGGCTGTTGTATCACGATTGCTCAGTTGCTTGACCCAGTTATCAAGAAGCGTTAACATCACTGTGCTTTTTGCAACCACAATGGAAGAAGACTGTGGTTATGACAGCTCGTTCTCTGCTTCAAGCTCAGTACGGCTGTTTTGTTTCAGTATCCAGTGGACAAACTTCGCTGTAGGGCTCTGACAGGGACTGAATACAACCATCATGCAGTGCGTTGATCCCTACACCACAGTCCACATTCACAACCTTGAGAGAGCATGACGGACATCCCAAGTGGAAATGTGGCGGCACAAACAGAGACACAGCCTTGTTAGAAGAGTATCACCAAAATGAATGGGGGTGCTGGCATAGACCCCACATTCTGTCTCTAAAATAACATCAGAAAGTACAAGTATGAATGTCAATGACCTGAAGTACATCGCATAACTGGTTTTCTCTATTTTGCTCACATTTCTACAGCTGAATGGAATGAATTTTAATGAGTATATGCGTGTGTTACACCTTGACATGTGTTACTGTGCAGGAAACATAATGAGCAGCAGAATCGTTTTTAGTTTATTTGAAATGTGTAATGGTTCAAATCTTACAAAGCAGATTTTAAGACATCAAGCAGACTTTCTGAGCATTTTGAGTAGACTCTTTGTTAATAGTAATGATCATACTTGCAATTCTAATTAAAATATTATGCATGTAGTACATTATACATAACGCGCTATTAATCTATCAATCCTTTAAAATCTAGGTCTCACTTTCTTTAAACAGTCACTTTAATATGAAAGATTTGAAATGTGTACTTTATTCATGTTAAACAAAAACTGACCTTTGATAGACAACATACCGTACATCAATTGCGTTAGTTGGTTTCACTAAAGAGTTTATTTTTATGGATGTTCTCTGCAGCGGGTGTAAGCTTCCATTTTTGATTTACAGTGTGTGCAACTGCCAGTAGAAACACAGTGGTCAAGAGTGGACATAGGAATGACCATTTCTTCTGGGATAATTTTAAAATCATGCAACTTGTAGTAAGAATTGCTTTGGCCCCTTAATGTCCTCCAGATTTGGGATCGTTTTATTGTATATCAGGAATATATTTCTCATGTGCAGTTATCCAATCAGTTTTTAAGCATGTATGCTGTTTTTCCATCTACAAAATCAAGACACCCAACCATTCAACTATCCAGATGAGTCATAGTCCTGTACTGTTAGCACCTGAGCGGAGCTGCTGTGGATACCTGCTCCTTGAGGACACAGACAACAGCTGAAAGAACAATCAATGGTTCTCTTTTCTCTGCATAGTGTGGGATACAATCCTTTGGCCTTTTTTTTTTTTTTTTAGTAAAGTAAAACAAAGTCAACATTGTACATACAGACTTTACAGACACACAAAAGAGCTCTGTATTGGAGCTGATTTGACATAAGTCTTTATCAGCAATGGATGACATCATTTGGTACTTGGATGAATATCAGTCTGCAAATGTCCCTCTGATCCGGTCGAGCCATTGAACCACATCCTGTTCATTCATTCTCAGAAACTCAACAAAACAGACAAAGCTGATTGAGCTATATCTGACATACTGTAATTTGGAAATAATTTTAATTATCCTGATGTGATTTTGTCCATGAGCTGCTGAAAATAGCTAAATATTTATGCCAGAACAGAGACACAAAGGAGATGCAAGGCAAAATGGTCCTTATGTGGGAAAAATGCAGATCATCTGTATATGTTTCCCAATCATTTTATGTTCAGTCTCAAGCCTTACTAAGTGGTTTTCCACACATGTTTAGGAATGATGTGAAAGGATATGTTAAATGTTTTAATATACTTTATAATGTGTCAAATTAAAACATTTAAGACCCACTTGTTAGAAATGATTGTGACTGATTGTGATTCAGACAGATCCTTCCTGCTAAATCCATCACTGATGCATTGTTCTAACTGTGGTATGTCATAACAGTGCCTGCAAAGTACCTGCAGCTTTGATACTGCAGCTTATGTCCTGAGCTCCTCAGCTATTCTAATGGGGCTTCCAAAAATATATTTCTTGATTTCTGTAGGAATGTGGGAGTATTGCATGCTTTTAAATACCCCCGGCTTCAGTCAATGTGTATACAAAAAGATCTTTTGTATCTTACCATGTCGATACATTCCTGTCTGAGTCTGTGTTTGTGCTCCATTCCCATAAATGTCAAGATCCAAAACCTCACTGTTCCCTCAAGGCGATAACTTTCTTTTTTTGTGCTTTCTTTAATGTGGGCGGTTACTTTTGAGCATACATTTTTAAATAAAACAGCATTACTAAGCAAATAGCACCAATTGAGACAGAAGGATAAGAGCTGAATGAAAGAAGCATATAAAGTCACACAATTATGCACACACACACACACACACACACACACAGAGCTGCATCAAGTCAAAGAGTCCTTCACTATTAGCTTGATCTAACAGAGTTTCATTTGCAACCATATTTTAGAAACACACATAGACACAGTGGGCTAGCCAAGGAAGCCATCTACATGGTTTATCAATCAAACGACTGCCATACAATCCATTTCCTTCCCTCTGTCCCAAGTGGGAAACCAATCCAAGTAGACGTCCATTTCCTGAAATGGGATCTTAGATAAACCCAGGATAAACCTCAAGCAGTGTGTGTTTGTACTGTATGTGCCTATATGTCTAAGTGGATCTGCCTCTTTGTGTATGTGTGTGTGCCATAATCTGACCACCATGGAGCAGTTATTTTTGAAAAAGATTTTCAGAAATACAGCTATAACAAACTTACACACGCTTTCTATAGCCTCTAACACTGAAAAGTGATTTCTTGTTTGTCTTTCCCTAAAGCTTGTCTTTTTCAGTTATCAGCCGCCTTCACCAGTTTTCAAGAATGATTGAGGGTAATAAATAATAGCGGCCCAGTAATTACCACAGGAATAACGCAGCCTTGCTGTGCAGGTAAGGTTTATGACCCTTGATTATCGTCAAAGCATAATTATGTGCTTTGGTAACACGCCTATCATTTTCACTGCAGATTGCACTCTGGGCAATGAAGTCCTTTTGCTCATTGTTTGAGTTGTGGACATGGCCCAAAGAGGGAGAGAGAGAGAAAATAAAAGAGGAAAATATAATGATTCAGTTGGGGAATAAATCATTTTGCCAGGACATCATTAACAAATTGATATGGTGAACTTGTTAGAAACAGTGGCTCATTTATACATCCAGCAATTAAGGAGAGATATTATTACCATTATTATTATTATTATTATTATTATTATTATTATTATTATTATTATTATTATTATTGTTCATTTGATGTCTGAAGACTCTTGCTGTGGCTGAAAACCACACTTTGAGAGTGGTGAGAATGAACCACATCAGTAAAGTTGAAGGCCAGAAAGCCACAAAAATGACCTGAAACTTGCAGTAGAGCTCCATGAAGCTTAATCTTGTCAGGCAGCTGGACTCAATCAGTGTCCTATCATAAACTACTGGCAGCTATGGCAAGAGCTACCGGTGTGGTTTTACCACTGTATACCAGGATAAAGAACAGATTAAAAAGCTCAAAATCTGCAGCAGTGGCCACTGCCACGTAGGTGGGCCTGTGTCTTCGCCTCCCGACTGATCGAAAAATCAGTCAGCACCGGCCTGGGTGCTCAAACAAGTAAAGTAATTTGTAACAGCAGACACCTGTCAATCAAAGTTGCCATGGTGTTAATTATGCATAAGCTCTATATAAATATCTCGATTTGAGCAGGTGAGTTAAATTTTTTATACAGAGAGAGTATAGTTGTCTATAGATTGTGTATAGATTGATGTGTTTTGTAGCCAGACTCAAGTGGCAATTCGAAGAACTGCCGTTTTTGGCACTTCCACACTGGCTTCACTTTACAGTTATGGAGGTTGCCCCTTGGGTTTAATGCTATGTGTGCAACAACATTAAGGGCCTATTTCTGGCCAATCAGGTTTCCGGGGGTGGCCCGTATGGTCTCATTACTATAAACTTTGATTATATATCCGTCCAATCAAAGACAGGACCTGAGTTTAAACCAAATGTTTAACAAGTTAAGTGGACCTGTCCTTCATAAAATGTTTCAGAGTTTCAAATAATTAGTTGCAACACAAGATCAGGTGAACTGTAATGTTTTAAAAGTCCAAGATGGTTAACCTGCTGATTTGAAGTAGGTATGAGAAATGGTGAATTAATGCCAATCCAACATATTTTTGTATGTGTGATCTGATTGGTTAAAGTTGGTTATAATAGATGTTTTTTTTTCTTTAAAGTGCATTGACAACCTTGCAGATGGCTCTGTATACAAACCATCCAACATTTAAAGAAGCCATTATTAAAGTTGCCTTGGAATTATTAAAGTTTATTTAAGTTGCCTTGGAAACTAAATGACTGACCAAAGACAGAAAAGTGGATTTTGATTTTTTTTTTTTTTTACCTGCTGCCGTGACCTGCATCTCTCTCTGTTACTGCTCTGTTCTCTCTGACATTGGTGTGTGCCTCTTTCTGTTTCAGAGGAGCTACAGATGAACAGGTCCACATTGTCATGTGAAACACTGTTTTAACATTGTTGAAGGAAGAGAAAAGGAAAATAATATACTTTATACTCCTTTCAGTCAAGAATAAGTGCTTCTATATAGAATGGTCCCTCAAAGGGTTAAATATAGAACCATTTCAGTATTAAATGTATTAGATTAGGGTCAGATTATTCTCTGTAAAGTGTTTTGACACATACTTTGACATGTTAAAGTGTTGATTTTCCAGTGACAGTTATTTTTGAGTTGTCCTGACTGACTGGACAGTTGACAGCATTCTCAACTAGACCTAACAACACCCTTAATTCAAACTTAAACAAGCCTGCCTACATATAAAAGGTTGACTGTCGATTTTGCCTATAAAATTCTAGAAACATTTATAAATGTAAAGAATTTGAAGCTCTGTCCAATTTATAATTCAAAGCTTCTTAGAGAAAAAACCTCCAGTGCCCAAGGCAGAAAAATACAGTATTTCAGCAGAGCCAGAGAGAGAACCATAAACAAAAATCAAAAATCGGATCAACACATGAAACTGTATCTGTTCTTCATCATTATTGTTTTCCTTCATGAGTCATCATGTTGCTGTAATTGTTTTACTGTGGTATTGTTTCAAATTCAATTATTATATTAAATTCTGTTGCACACACAGAAAATGCAAATGTGTGTCCTCGCAGAAGGTCTAATCATCTAAATTATATGTCAATTGTATGTAATTGCTTTGGCAATATTGTTTGTGAACTTTCATACCAATAAAGCTCATTAGACAGTGGGAAGGGTCTGAAAGGAAAAGCTCAGCTCGTCTGTCAGGAAACCCTGACAACACAATCTCTCAGACCCTCCCACCCCCCCCCCCCCCCCAATTCCATTACCCAAGCAGTGATAAAATTTCCCAATGACACCCAGCACCATCACATCTGCAAAGGCGCAGACAGAAACATAAATTCAATGTACCAGCGTTGTATAGTGTCTAATTGCTAATTGTTGTAATATCATATTACAGACAGCGGGTTCTAACAATTTACAGGGGCCTGTGGTGTGTGTGTGTGTGTGTGTGTGTGTGTGTGTGTGTGTGTGTGTGTGTGTGTTGAAACAGGATTGAGTGGTGAGGAAGTGGGAAAGCAAATTTATTTATCCAGAGTGATCCATGATATTGGACAAGCCAATCCAGGTTGGGTTTCAGAGAAGATGCTGTGTGTGTGTGTGTGTGTGTGTGTGTGTGTGTGTGTGTGTGTGTGTGTGTGTGTGTGTTGCTGCGTGTATGAGTGAGTGAGAGAAATATTTATTGAAACATGAAACATAAACTGTGTGTCCAAAAATAACCTTACTTTAAGCAGCTTGTAATCAAAATTGCTATAAACTTACGTGAAAAGCAAATCACCATGAAACCAAACAGAGTTTATGTATGCAATCAAATTAAGCTATACACTTTCATGGTCTCATAAAGCTTTATCGATCCAGGGTAGTTACGGAGCACACGCTCCCTACACATCCATACATTACAAAGATTGGGAGGTGCTCAGTCACACCACAGTCTTCTGTTATTGTTCACTGCAGCATTACCCTTCGCTTGTAGAACACATAGACACAAAAGAAATTTAAAAGCTTGTTTCTGGCAAACACTCAAATTCACATTTACACATTCCTATGAAGGAACAGGAAACTGACTCACAAGTGAACTTATCAGGCCAGGTTTGTGAACCTGACTTTGTATGTTGGCCGCTTGAGAGCTACTAACAATACTGCTTACACTACCGGTTTGCTGTTGTCTTATTATTGTCACCATACCTCCATTACAGTTTATAGTTAACTTGCTGCTGCTGTGCGTCTGTGCATCTGAGTCTCTCTATCTCTACAACGGGCTCCGCTGCTACTGTAATCATTCTATCATTCATTGTAATTCAGTTGTTGATTTGTTCTGTACACGTGACATCTTTTGCACGTCCGTCTGTCAGGGGGACAGGGGTCCCTCCTCTGTGGCTCTCCCTCAGGTTTCTTCCATCCGTCCTTTTTTCTTTCCTGTTAAAAAGGTTTTTTGTGGGTACGTTTTTCCTCACTCGAACCGAAGGTCTAAGCACAGAGGGGGTCACAGATTGTAAAGCCCTCAGAGGCAAAATGCATTTTGTACATCTGGCCTATACAAATAAAATTTGATTTGATATTACATCACAAAGTCATAAATACAATGACTGTGCCAGGAAGCTCTGTTGAGGTCTGACAAAAGCTGCTGACTTCACTCGGTAATACATTTGGCTACAGTTGCAGAATGAAAAATGTCACAGGCTGTCTGACTGTTAAACCCTTTAATCACTGTCCATGTCAACAGCTCTTTTTACTGATCAGGAAAAGGTCACTTCTTATTTTCTTCTATCAAGCCTGTTTGTGTCAGGCTTAACTAGCCTACAGGGCACACTTGAAGTCCAGCAGAGTACAGCAGCTAGAACTGAATAGGTGTTAGCGCCTGGTTGTGAGTTGGCATCAAGACTTTCCAATGGCCTTTACTACAGTTTTTAAGTTGCTCTCAAGTGTATCTCTGACATCATAACCCTCAGATGTTTGTGTGTATCTGTGGATCCCTAAACAGTAACAGAAGGAACATCTTACAGAGCTCTGGCTAAACCAAACTGGTGTGGTTGAAATTCCTTTTTAAAGTCTGATCACCCATTGATGTGGTTTGTGTCACAATAATTAGTTTCCACTTATCCTTGTTTTTCTTACGGTCACGTTTTTTGTTTATCTATTTGTTCAATCTGTTCAGTCCACAACGGTCATTGAAGAACATTGCTGTTGCAAATTACTTGCACATCAGTGTAATAACACACAGGAATGAATGAAGTTATTTTCTTGTTGTTGAATTCTGGGAAACCTTAACTTAACAAGGTCAAGACAAACACTCCTTGTTTATTTGGTTTCTCAAAACTATTGAGCATGTGAACAACATTCAGCTACACCAAAAAGGAAAAACTATTTAATTTAAATTCCAGGTCTTTTCCCTTTTGTTACATTTGCAGTTGGTTTGGTTGTGTACTGCTTTACTTAACAGAAAAGTGCTGCATACAACAATGGATCTGTCTGAGGAACCACAAATGTACATATGCAGACATTGTTTGCTGTTTTCTGTAAACTTGTTATGAGATCTGCATGGACTAGTCACCTTCACTGCCCACTGAGGCATCTAGATGTTCTAGGGCATCTAGATTCTTAAAGAGGGCATTATTAAAGTTGCCTTGGAAACTAAATGAATGCCCAAAGACAGAAAACAGGATTTTTATTTTTTATTTTTTTTACCTGCTGCCGTGACCTGCATCTCTCTCTGTTACTGCTCTGTTCTCTCTGACACCAGTGTGTGCCTCTTTCTTTTTCAGGCACACTTATGCCTCCACGTTGCTATGTGAATTTACAGTCAACCATCTATGTTGCCTTCTATTTTGGGCAGAGGAGTGAAGCAGTGGACAGTCTTTATCTGTTTTAACAACTCTTTCAGGTTGGTGGTGGAGGTTGGTGGTTATATATTGTGCTTGAGTGCACAGTGCTGCAGAACAGAATAATTAAAGAATGTGTGCAGTGTGCTGTCCACAGCTTCACAATGTAGACCTGTCATCGTAAAAAGATATATGCTAATATGCTCAGAATGAAAATACACGTGTTGAGCTGGTAAAATCTCTAATACACCTACGCTTTGGAATAAAAAAATACCTGATGATACTGCTAGATGGCAAGGTGATCAACATTGTGACAAAACATCCCTTGGGAACCATGAATGTATGTACAAAATGTTGTCCTAATCCAATAAATATGACACTGAACAAAACTAAACTTTGACCTGGAGCTAGAGGAGTTCAGAGGAGTTATTAGGATCATCCTCTGGGGATCTTGAATATCTGTGGCAAATTTTATCGCAACCCATTCAATAGTTGTCAAGGTAGTTCTCTGAACCACGAGTCAACCTCTGATGGCACTAGAGGAAAGATCACAAAATGCTCAAAACAAGCGGGATTCATCCACTGGGGAAAATGAATGAATATCTGGGCAAGATTTCAATCATTCAGTTAAGGAAAGTGGTGGAAAACTGGCTGACAGACAACATTACCACCCTAAACGCCTTCTTGCTTTGGTTGGTTTCTCTTTATGAACACACAGTAAGGCATTATTTACCTTATCCAGTATTGCCTGGATATCACTGCAACTTCTTCCCACCATACATTGATCCTTTAAAATGCATTTTATCATACAGTACTGCTTTGCATTTTGTAACTGTGCAGCTAAACACAGAAGTCAAGTGAGACAGTGAGATAATTGCATATTTCTTTGCCGTGCATATTCCATAACAACTGCCCATGAGAAATATGTCATTTAATAAGACACCCATGGCTCTTCACTGTGTTTATTTAAACACTTTGTGCTAATTAGCTATATGGTGATATGTTATAGCAGGTGACACAGGTTTGTCATCAGTGTTTCATTCTGAGTAATTGGGTAAATTTTAACAGTCTCAATGTAATGCTGGTGCCTCTAAGACCTTAATAACCAAACAAGACTGTCAGCATAGGAAGGTATGATATTTTTAGTTTTTTTGTTCTTAATGCTTAATGTTTGTTGTAAGCAAAGACATACAAATACACAAAGTTGCTCAAGCAACAGCTCCATGAAATGAAATTTAAACCAGCTGCATTAAAGTGTTCAGTAGTTTTAGTGCGGTGAGAGATCAAAGTTGACTTAGTTGAGCTGGACGTTCACAATTAAAAGGATAATAACCGCTGCCGAGTATATAAGGTGCTAACTATTTTAAATACTAGTTCAACCAACCAACCAACCAACCAACGCCCAACCAATTATGAATGGAAAATGCCATCGACAATGGTATTCTCTTTTCTGATCCTAATAATTCAATTTAAAATAAAGCACAGCCACAAAGTTCCAGACCAGACAGTGGGGGAGAGCACGCTGAGCATCAGAAGACATGTCAGACAGATACATGTGAGGGTGGTAATGACCGAATGTGAGTGAGTTACTATAAAAAGGTCATGCCATTAGGAGTGGGATAAAGAAAGGTATTTTTAAGGGCACATTATGGTATGCAGAGCTACACTAAAACAGTTATTTTTCTGTATAAAAATGAGAAACAACTGTCATTTGTCATTGTTATTATGAGGTTGTATACAATATACAATACTGGAAAATAGTTATTTTCCATAATTTGTTTTTTTTATACAGTGTACTATATAGAAATACTTGCAGAAATGTTTGTATTAAGAAAATAAATGTATACAATTGTTCCCTTTTATTTTTAGTGGAATATGTCTGTTATTCATGAACTAACCACTGGCAGATGTGTTTCCCTTATTGAATTGATTTTAATAGCCCACATATGCCACACTGTAGAATATCATCTTGAACGCGTACTTGACAGGATCTGCAACTCGTCAAAATAATTCAGACTTCATGTATGACCCTATACGCTTCCCATGAATCTAAGTTGTTTACAGTTTAAAAGAATGAATAAATGAATGAGCTGTTTGAAAGTACCGCTGTATGGGTTATATAATTCACACAACAGCAAACAAAATCCGCTGTCAGAATAATCTTGTTCGTGGACACAGGAGGGTCCACATCATTTACAGGTCAGGGAGAGAAAGAGAGAGACTATTAAAGTAGACAACATCTTATTCAAAGCAACACCAGCTCCCACTGGATTCACCTCTCCTTCTCTCCACTCCTAATTAGAGAAAGAGATGTCACAGTGTGATTGCTATTGGAAATTGAGACTCTCAGTCGATTCTCATCACTCTCCCATAGCTGATCAGCGCCTGAATGGGAAGGTCTCATCTGATGCGTGCTTATTTATTGTAGCGCTCAATTAACACACCCTCCACAGGCTCCTTGGTGCTTTTAAATGAGCTGTATTCATATTGTCTCTCTATCCTTCTCGTCTGTATAGTCAGTCATCATCTTTGTTTGAGGCCTGTCTATTTTGTTCGTTTCAAGTGACTGCTTAAAAAACTTTTATCTATATTGTTATATTGTCCCAGGGGACTTTTTTTTTTTTTTTTTTTTTTACTTTACCTATTTATTTTTTGAGGAAGTCAAAGCCATTGTCCTAATGGACTCTGTAACAAAACCACTTCTGTACAAAACAATAAAAAGGACACAGGCAGCATGTGAAGATGGCAGAGGAAGAGGTAATTAGAATAAATGGCAATAAATGAGTGGAGGATATGATCTGTGTGGGTTTGGATACATTTAGTTTTGTAGGACGGGCTTGGTTTAGTATCATTAAACACTTCTGTTCGTACATATTCCTATTAAACTTGCAATGTGTTGGTGTGGCAGCTATGTAATTTAAAGGCATCCCAGAGGGAGCTGAAGTAATGTCAGTAATTACTTCTGCTAATGAGTAATTAGTAAAGTGATGGAATTACACATTTTTCAGAGAACTTTCCAACTCTGCCTGTTGCTAACAAACACGTTCTTCAGGAACACATCAAACGTACCAAATGAAAACCCCTATTGTGTGTGAAAAAAAGGGAACAAGGGGAGAAACTTCTGGCAGTGCAGATCAGTTTCTGTCTCATTCCCACATCATAAGACTACGAGAATACTTAATGAGCGAGAGATTAAAAAACTAATTTTGAGCTCCAGTCAGCAGAAGTCTGACAACCCCTAGGATATAATATCAACTGGACATGGTGAGATTAAAGCCAATGTCTAACCTGCCTCGCCACTACAGATCTGCTTAGCTAATCATAACTACTAAGATAACTTCTGGGAAACAAACCCAAGTGAAGACCGAAGAGGTTTGGGGATTTGATCTAATCCAGGGGTGAAATGAAAACTGTTGGCCACACTTAACCTCAGTTTCTCTGGACATTCCAGTATGAACTGCAGACAGACCCAATATTTGAATGACTATTATTTCCTTAAAAAAAAAAGAAAAGAAAAAAGAAGAAGAAGCAGTTTCAAGAAAGACATTCATGCCTAACAGACACTCTGGGCTCACTGCCAGCTCCAGCACAGACTATCTGGGAGATAACCCGGCTTTCTGTGAGGTAATTGACTGTGTGGATGACTATTGCAAGGATGCCATTGACTTGACTACCATCAATAGAGGCATTTTGTGGAAAGTACGTCTCCACTAGTAACCACACACACACAAACGTGCGCGCGCACGCACACAAACACACAGAGAGGGTGGCACATCCAAGCCATGGGAATGCACAGACCTGGACATTTTGTGACAAATCATTATTTATTAATTCCCGAGTCTGATTCACACACATTTGCTGTAGAAGCAGCCAAGGCACTTTTCAGGCCGTGACTGAATTGATACAGCCAGTGGTTTATCTATGAGGTCAGAAGATGATGACCGACATGTCAGTCTGCTGATGATTTTCTCTGTGTATTGTGCTTTGTGGACACTCTGCCCTTTAGCTAGCTTATCTCAAGATCTGCTGGCTGGCTGGTCAGGCTTTGTGTGCGCATGTCTGTGTGTGTATGTGTGTGTGTGTGTGTGTGTGTGGGGATGCCAGCGTTGCACTGGGTTAGATGGATGGAAGAATGCATAGCTAATCAGAATAATCAGTCTCTCTTCTCGCTCTTTCTCATGCTCTGCTCGTTACTATGCAGGATGCAAAGAGCTGACCCTGAACATGCCACAGAACAAGGATTATCCCCTCAGGGGTTGACTTCTCCAATTTACTGCCTTTTCTTCTCCTCCTCTGCCCTGCTAACAGGCCTGTATGGGGATAGCGAGCGTCAGAAAGGACTCGTAATTGAAAGGGAGTGGAGAGTGTCGGCTGCTTGTTTGTTGTCAGGGAACAAGGGCAGAGTGAAAGGGCATCAGAGAGAAGGCAGGGGCGAGGGCACGAGGAGGGAGACAACTGACTGTTTTGGTAGCCCAGACTCCTCTGCTCTCAGTGTGGGGAGAAAAGGCAGAAAACTAATTCGAGGAGCTGAAGCTGATGTGGTTTCTCTAAGAATATCTTTTTAACCAGGCAAAAATAGACATGATTCATAAGTGAAAGTAGCCTTTGCAGAGATCCATCATTCGGCACTACTCGCCCTAACCTGACTGCAGCAGAACCACATGGGAACTTGTTACACAGAACCACATGGGGAGTCAACTTTGGAAACAGTTTGCTAGTGTAAGGCCGTGCCCACAGGTCACGCTGTAGCCGCTAGTATCTGACCTTGTGTAGAAATCTAGTACTTGCTCATAGGATGGATTTCTCGCATGATTGTGATTTTGCCCTCTTCTCAGTCTCAGCTACCTTGCTGGATTACCTTCCTACTGGCAAAGCAATATAACTGGATAGCTTCGATATGTTCTTTTGATCTGCCATTAGGAATCACAATAGATCTTCTGACAACCAGCGGCTGAGAGGTGTGAGATTTTTCCGTGTGCTTTCTCAGTGTCATGGTTGCACAGCTAATCCAGTATAAATGATGCAAAATGGGGGTCTTCCACAGTAACTGATGAGGTAGAAACAAGTTAGGAAAACACTCATGACATCCAGATTGAACCGACTGAGTCTATCAATCAATTCAACCTGTTGAATTACAGTAAATTCTAGTGTGTGCTTCTTATGTAGAATTTAAGATTGGGGAAAAAAAAACAACAAAGAAACCTCCAAAACAGATTGACATGGACTAGACCGGCGATTTAGATACATACAAGGTTACCATCACAGTCACGGGTTGTCATTTGACTAGTTGCCAAGCTCCAAGATGGCAGATATTACCTAATATGAGCCCGTCAGAGCCCATGTGAGTAGTGTGCTGTTACAAGCAACTTTTGAGAGCACAATGACTGACAACACTCACCTCTGAAGAATTTTAGTTTAGTTTCTGTCGGCATGTTATGTTAACATAGCACTGGATACAGTTTAAGTGGGGTGGTCAGCACTTTTCCTTGCTTTTACACAAAGAACATTTAATGAGCACACCTTTCAAAAGCAATGAGCTGTTTTTTTTCAGTCAAACAACTATTTTGCACACATATGTACTGTAAAAACTCATTTTCTCCCACATTTGGCATAAAATACTGTAAATTAAACACCAGTTTCATTGCCATGACAAAAAATGCATTAACAAGCAAAATGTTCATTAAGATCCAAGATGACAACTTAAACAGTAATATGTGTAATCAGTAAATTAGCGGAGAGGTGTGAAAGCACATGATGTATTGTGCAGTAACAAGCCATAGGTGAAACAAAAACCCGCCGACGTCTCAAGGAGAGAGCCATAAACTGGGCTCCAATAGTATTTTTGTAGCAGCACAGGCATGCAAGACCCAGGTGCTGCCATTTTGCTGATGACCCTTTTCCACATCTACCTCCAGTACCTGTCAAGAAAGCAGCCATAAAACCAAGGGTACGCTTCATTATGGTAACGTGTCTCTCACGTGACTCTGTTCCTGTCCTTGGGTCTTAGTTTCTGTGGGAGAAAACCTTCTGCTGGGCCAGATGTCTTCAGGTCCTCGCACACACTCACACGATTGGTCATACATTTTCTGTGAAATCTATTTCTCACACTGCTCCCAGCGAGGATGTGAGAGAGATGTGAGGAAGCGAAGGGAGGACGGAGGAGCCGAAAGCTGCCAAATGAGAGCTCCTTGGTTCCTTAGTGTCAGCCTTGAGCAGCGTTGGTTATCTATAATGTGCTGCACATCACCTACCCACAGAACCCCTTACGCATGAACAATTTCAAAATCTTACATTATTCATCTATATATATATCTTTAATGTAATTGTTTTTATAGTGTTTTTAAGGGTATTTATTTACTTGCATTAGTGTTATCTGCACATAGGTGTGTGTAATGAAGGTCCTCTTTATTATTAGCATTTTGTAGCACGATACAAGTACAATACTGTTAAAGGAAATAAGACCACAAACCAAAGGGGTTAATGTTTTATTGACACTGTTCCTTGTATTAATGATGTGTGATTTGTAGATATTGTGCTGCCTTTCAGGTGGGAAGGATTGAGGACCGGTCACGTAAAGACAAACATACACCATGTTTGGTTTGTAGTGAGCTTAACTTAATGTGCTTGTCGGGGTAAAATTAAACCAAAATGATACATACTTAACTGTGGCTTGCAATATTGTATGAGGTCACCCACCTTTGTTGTGTCTCCTCTCCAAGGTGTTCAGGCTAAAAGGGTCCCCAGGTTACCTGAGCACCATTTTAAAGGTTCCAGGAAATACCATGTGGTAATTTGTGGAGGGGGGGAGAGTAAAGTTTAACCTGCTGATCAGGGTTTCTATAATTCATTATCATTTAATGTCTCACAAAAAGTAAGATCACGTAGACTAGATGTTGATAGTATGATATAGATGTAGAGGTTAAGATATTTGTTATATGAAGTTTTGATTTCAGGTGAGAGGTAGATTCCCCTATACTGTGGGAGGGGTCGGGGTCATTTCCAGTGGCAGGTTACATAAGCCTGTCACTTTCAAGTGGCTGCTGTCACGACCACATGTTGCCTGAGGTCCAAAGTAGTTTATGTGGAAAAGTATGTCTGTTATATTGTCACTATGTCGTCATTGTGGGTGAAAAAAAAAAAGACCTCTTGGTCTGCACCTAACCTCTGCCTCAGGCTTCCTATTTTTCAAAGTCCAGCTGCTACATGGCCATCTCAACAAGTAAGAATGCGTCTATGTCGACTTTATTGTAAAAACACTTTATTGTGTGTGATGCGACAACACCTGCAAATTAAATTATCCTACATATTCACTGCATTATGCTGCATCTCATCACGTAACGGTGTTCTGTTATCTATACACAACATTACAAAACAAGCACTGTGAGAATAAACTGCATGCATGAAGAATTTTGCTGCCACTTGAAAAGACTTCTGCGTAGGATACACCTATGTTTCCTTACTCTAAGCTCCTCTCTCCTTGTTTAATTTCTATACCTGTAGTTTTTATAGTTAAGTACAGTAAATGCATAATTTTACCTTGCTACATCATCTCTCTTGTGTATTAACTTGTGTAGAAAGTGTATTCCTACACCTAAACCCAACTGTGCTGTATTATATCACAGATCTGATTGCAAGGTAAAGTGGTGGGATCATGATCATCCCACAGCGCCATTTCTGCTTACCAAAAAAGTGGCCCACTAGGCAGCTCGCAGGCACGGCTCCAAGCTGGCAAGCCGGGCTTCTTACCCATTTAAAGTTTGAGAATAGGTTGAGATGGTTTCAGCCCCAAGACCTCTAATCATTCGCTTTACCAGATAAAACTGTGAGACTCTGAGCACCAACTGTCCTGAGGGAAACTTTGGAGGGAACCCGCTACTAGATGGTTCGAATAGTCTTTCGCCCCCGTACCCAGGTCCGACGACTGATTTGCACACAGGACCGCTACAGGCCTCAACCAGAGTTTCCTCTGACTTCATTCTGCCCAGGCATAGTTCACCATCTTTCGGATCCTATCGCACAGGCTCACGCTTCACCTCCCTGACATGATTGCATACACTTAAATGGATATTATTTATTTATTTTCTTTGTTTGTTTCGAGTTTTTCTGTCCACAGCAGTGCTTTGCTCTGCTTCTGTGCCAGGACTTCTGTCTGCTTCTCCAAACTTGGAGCAAGCTGACCGCTGTCTACTGTAAGCAACATGCTGACGATGCATAAGTACCTTATACAACCCTACTTCAAAAAACCTAGAATATCCCTTTAATGTACATAGCTCATAGACACAAATAACCAGGTCAGAGGCTCAAACATCAGTAGGTTGTGTCGCACAAGCAGAATTCAGAGATCCAGGAGAACCAGAAAAAAGTGAGGCTTGAGTCCAGTCGGTGCATCATAACTCTATATGTTTCACATTGGCCAAGCCAGGCTGAGGAGGTACGACTAGGGAATGCCAGGTTGTATGTTCAATGCAAGTTTATGCTGAAATGGAGAAGCACTGTACATATTTTACCTAACTGAAGCTTACCTAAAGCATAAGGTTATATTATTAAAGAAAATGGAAATGCGACCTGCTGTTGTAAAATAAAAAAGTGTGGCAGACCAAAGCAGACAAAGCAAGTTGTAACACTTTAAAGCAAGACTTTGCTTTATCAGTGAGCAGTGGAAGTTAATGTTGCTCAGGAAATGTTCCATGAAGATGAATTATAACCATTAATCTACTAAGCTAGAATACGTGTTGCTATATTTGGGTGCAGGTAATGTGGGTGGATGGTGAGTAAATTTTGGGAACTGAAGCTAAGGTTGTGGTACTGTCTTTCAACCACCATTTGAGCACTTTTTTTTTGGCATGAATGGATGTGAAGTTCAGAACAATGTCTGGAACTTTATTGAACGCATTAAATAAATGAATCTGACTCTTGAAGTGCCGAAAGGTTTTTGATGTGAGTTGGAGCTGACGACTTAATGTCATGTACAGTATATTCTGTATAATGCAATTATAAAAAAAGAGAAAATAAATACATAAGACATGAAATAACTGTCAAAAAGCACACTGGTTTCTGATCGGAGTGACTGCTGACTGAACAGATAAGACACCAGGATTAACCAAGCCTCTGGAGCAGGCTAGCTGCACAGAATAAATCTTCATGGTAACTTATGTGCCCCTGCTTTCACGAAATTGAGACATGGCTAAATTCAGCCAAGATAACTGGAAAATCCTGGCTTAATCAGCTCTCTAGCCTTTTGTAAAATAGCCTTCAGTCAAGAAACTGGCCACATCAGGAGGAATCAGTTCTTCTGAGTAAAAGTAAGTTTAGGCCTGAAGGGGGTGGATCTGATAGGAAGGTGCAAGCTGTTCCAAAAACAACAAAGATGTTCAGTATTGATCATATATGTTTGATGTATTAGTGCAATGTCCAATAAATACATACTACCTCTGGTATATTGATTAAAGTGAATCCAACCATACAGTACCAATCTGAATTCTACGTTGCACCCGTGCTAAATTTCACAAGCAGTTGTGGCACTGTATCATAACATACTGGAGATATTCTGCAAAGAGCTCAGCGTTTTAGTAGAGTTATCTTATCAGTGAAACTTTTATGTTGGTAGGAAGCAGTTAAAGTCTCTGCTCAGCCGTCTTGAACTTCAGGTATCTGGAAAAACTTCATATCTATGTTAATCCTTGACCCAGAAGCCTTTTTTGAACAGTAATAAAAGATATGACTTGGTCTTAAAATTTAATGAGGACTTCACCTCCAACTATTAATCTTTATGCACAATGGAGACCTCCAACCCACCAAACAAGCACACATAAACACACACAAGCTTCATCCAAGGGGCATCTCACCACCAAATTCATGGGTCAAATGGACACCACTAATAACCAGAGGAGAGAAAAAGCTAAACAAAGGAAGTAGTCCTTGAATACCAGTAAATACAGGCTTGGAAATGAATAAAATATCTGATCCCCCAGTTGTGAGTTTGGAGCAATTTGAGCTGGCAAATTACCTCCTTCTAATAAAAACTCAAAGTTGGAGAGAGTCAAGGAGAGAGAGGGAGACAGAGAGAGAGAGAGAGAGAGATATTAGAGCTGAGCTTATACCACTGTTGCAGTAATGATAATGTTTGCCTGTGGCCAAACGCACAGAGAGCGAGCTGTGTGTTAGCAGCAAAGAGAGGATAATAGCACAGAGAATTATTAGACAGATCCTTGCAGTCTGTGTTTGAGTCAATTCTTTAGCCTTATTACGCACTGCAGGGGGGGTAGGGGGGTGGAGAGGGGGGAGGAGGGAGAGAGATTTAAACAAGTAATACTGCATTACACGCATTAAAGGGTGACAGTAATTACTTATAGCACTCAAACTGAGTCATTAAGACAGCAAAACACAAGCTGTGCTCCCACTCGCTTCCTTTTCATCCGTCCTCCTGATTGTTTCCTCCTTTTCACCTTCTATCTCTGTCTTTCCTCCTTGCTCAAACTCCTCACCCGTCTCCCCACCCGTCTCCTCTTCCCTTCCTTTCCTTCTTTTCCCTATAATGCTGTCTTTTCCCCTTCCCTTCTCTCTCCCCACTGTCCTCTCACCTCGTCCCTCTGTCTCTTTCCTCTCTTCCTTATCAGGGCTGTGGCGGCTGCCTGGGTAATGAGGATCAGTGTTGTTTTAAACATGAAATGGTGAGGGGGCCCGGCGGGGCGGAATCAATAAGAACCATTACCCTCTCCTCTCTAATGATGCAGCCTCCCCCTCTCTTCTCTGCGCACACCACCCCTTGTCTCAGCCTATTTCTACCCGCTATCCGATATCGGATGGGAGGAGGTTATGAATTATCGAATCCCAAGGGCAATGTGCCTTGCCGCCAATTACCCAGTGAAAAATGACCCCTTCTTGGACGTGTGTATGTGTGTGTGTGTGTGTGTAGAGAAGTTGACATGGACCAGCTGATGTCACACACTCGTGGACATGATGATGCCTCCTCTGTTTGTTAGTCTGTCACAAAACACACACATGCATGCGCACGTGTGAATATGGCTGTATACTGTGACTGATGATCACAATTTTTTTTTAACTTCTTTACTTTGTTTTTCGGAAGCTGTGTAGGTACCGCAAATTATCCATCAGTTTAAGAGGACTACAGGATTTCTGTTACTACACGCTAGAGGAGGCATCTTTCACTGGTGGTGATCAGTTTTGCATAATACGCCATAAATTCAGCCGACAAGGGACATTACACCAAAGCAAAAGAGCAAACTTTTTTGATAGATCAGTCATTAGCCATCTGTCAATACTACAGCCCACTTTTCTGATACTGTGACCAGTCTATTATTCATTTCTGCCCATTTTGCTTCCCTTTGCAGTTTTGAAAGAAACAAAGACATCTTCAAAAAAGTTTCTTTTAAAAGCTGCCAACTAGACATGAATGCCAGTTTGTTAAATTACCCTTAAGGGAGATTGTGTTTTGGAACAGGAATTTGAACATAACACATTTGAACATCTCAAATTTGATGATGATGACGATGATGCTAATGATAATACTTTGCCGTTAGGTAAAATCTTTGTAAAATTTGTTCTTGCATCCCGGCAACTCCATTTCCAAGACGCAACTAAAGATGCATAAATTTTACATTACAAACAGAAGACAGCATCTTGAACATACATTTGATCTGGGATTAAGTCCTATATTTAATTTAAGAGTGCTTCAGTGTAACCTTGTTTATAATCTCCAGCCATCTCCAGTTTGATGCTAACAATTTGTATTCACTGTTTAGAAGACGGTTGAACTGTGAGATGAATGTTGTTGGCCAGCCTTAATATGTTATCATGGTAGGCTGATTCATTCACTTTCTCAAGGTGTTGGTCTACAATCTTTGAACAGTTGGCAGTTTTAACTTTAAAGGAGTGGACAAACATTTGTACCCTGTCATATTACAATACTTAAGAGCACAATACAAACACATTTATGTACTTGCCCCAGAAGTCTTAGCTTTGTCTTTTTGAATACATGAAGTAAATGTGGCCTTTCCAGGCACAGTTGGTTTGTTTGAATGCACTTGTCATTTGTTGTAATCAGGACAGACCGAACAATCCCACCTCCATAAACGACCATCATTTAGTTTAACATATGGCTGTTTAACATAGTCCAAGCATTTGATAGTAGCAGGAAAAATGGCAATTATTCTGTAACCTGGCCATCCATTTTTTTCTCATTGACTGAGAGAGCAGCACAATAAATCAGATGATGACCTCTCTGTTGGCCCCTCCTGACTCAGTCTCACTGATGTTATCCTGTAATCTCACCTCCCAGCTAGGTGCAATGGTGGCTGCTACCCATCTGGGGTCCAGTTGTGACTTCTAAAGGCTTAGCGAGCACCTTCATCCTCTCGATCTTGTGGATACGCACACATGGTGGGCTGTTTACCCCTTGTGACCCTGTACTATGTATGTGAATCAGCATTGTTTGGGATCTCAGAGTTTTGGATGATTACCCAAGTTGATGCTGGTGGAATAATTCTAATTGTCTGAAAAAAAAAAAGAAAACTTTGCTCCTCCTGTGCTTCCCTTTTTGCTTTTATTTGTGACTTTTTTTTAATTTCTTTTTTGTATCTTTCCATTTTTTTGCACATATAGGCCTGAAATACAACCACACACACACAAAGTGCTTAAAGACATGGACATAGACACGAATGTGGACTGATAGTGGAATGATGGGCAGCCGTGGCACCCTATGAGTAGTTAGGGGTTCGGTACCTTAGCAGTACCCAGCTACCAGTCCATGCTCCATACTGTGGTCCGTGATGGACTTGAACCAACCACCCTCTGTTGCACAGTAAATTTAGTTGTACAAGGTGCAATAACAATAAAGGCATTCTATTGTATAGAACTAGGATGACTATGCATAATCCTTGCGCTGTGTATTTAAGAAAAAAAAAAAAGCTTGGGCTCCTTTTCGTCTCTGTAATGTCAAATGTCAGTCTTTAATATCGCTCTCAGGGATTCAGAATCCTCTCAGCTCCATCCACTTTCCTACTTCGTCTGTGTATTGATGTGTTGAGTTGTCTAGATGAGATGCCTGTTATCGCATCTCAGTCTAACAGAGTTATATTGCTTTTCTTTTGCCCAGTGTCTCTGCCACACACACACACACACACACACACACACACACACACACACACACACACACACACCTGTGTGTGCGCACGCACACAGAGACAATGAAATTATCGCTAGTCTCAAGTGTATCTTTTCTGTCCATTTAGCTCTTTCTATGTGGGGAAGTGCTTGGTGCTGATATACAGCACTTTAAGCTCTGATTGAATTACACTGATGGGAACATCAATTACAGAGTATGGTACCAGAAAATTTTTTTTTAACCAAGCACCTCAGATCACATTACAGTGCGCAGTGCTCTGATGGCCTGCAAAAGTAAAAAAAAAACTGGGTTGTATACAGCAGCAGTGGACACTTAATCGCAGATTAAGACTGACATCAAAGCTATAAAATAACACATGAAATTGCGTGGTCAAGAAAAGAAAATGTAAACATTTTCATATTTTAGATTCTTCCAGCCAACTTTTGCTTCGTTGACAGCTTTGCACACTCTTAGATTATCTTTCGATTAACAGACATGGCTTAAAAGTTAAAAGTTAAGGCAGAATATCTTGCCTTGATGTGTTTGAAACCATCAGCTGTGTGGTTCACAGGTAGCGTTGGCGTACAGTAAATGGCTCTGTTCAACTACTGTAGTAATAATCCATATTGTGATAAGAACCACTCAACAAAGCAAAGAGAAATGACGGTCCATTATTACTTCAAGGTCTGATTTTTCCACATTTACATTTAGCTGATGCTTTTATCCAAAATGACTTACAGGGAGCAATTTGGGGTTCAGTAGCTTGCCCAAGGACACTTCGACATGCAGACCGGAGGAGCCGGGGATAGAACTACCGATCATCCGATTAGCGGACGACCCGCTCTACCTCCTGAGGAGGCCCCAGTCTGAAAAAACTTCAAGAACTTTGAATGTGTTATCAAGTGCAGTCACAAAAACCATCAAACTACAAAGTGCAGTTAAGTGTTTTAATAACATGATGCTGCAATGTGCTGCTGTAATATAAAGCATTACCTTAACTTGATGCTATAGCACTTACAGTAGGTTAAAACCACTGTTATTATGTACTGTATATTTGGCAGTGCAGCTGTGCGTCAATGGAGATGCATTATGAGTGCATTGAGAGATAACAACCAGTCTCCTTAGTGTCTACGAGAATACTTCAGATCTTTGGTATACTGTAACTAAACCAACCAATGGATTTTGTTGTGAGCTTTTTCCCTATATTTACCAACTGAAGGAAGAAGCCAAGCAATGATGGAAGCACGCTGATAGTGTTTCATGTGAATTTTCAGGGATTTTCTTTCAGTGGACTGAACAACTTGGATTGTGTTTGGTTCCAATTATTTCTTCCAAGTATTCAAAGAAAGATTTATAATATATACATTTCAGCTCCAGCTCCAGAAATATTTGTTTTATATTTTAACCAGTAAATAAACTTAACACAATGTGTTTTGGTGAGTAACACTGACTATAAATATTAATAAACTTGTCTTACATTAAAACTCAGAGCAGCTTTAATCTGAAAGAGCAGTGTGTTCATAAGTGTAATTTCTGTATGACATGCACATAAACTCACTATAGAACAAAGTGGTAGTCCTTACTGGCAGAAAATCTCACTTACTTTAGATTTCAGAATATAATTTGCATGAATTGCCCGACAAATAATAATTAGGTTACTTTCTCAAATAAGCCATCTACTACATCTGCAGATGTTGTGGGTCCTTTTCCATAGAGTGCTGAACTACAATGATACAGTAGATCAGATTGTACAAACTAAACATAGGTTCGTGACAGGCTGTTTGTGGCCACCGTAGTTTCTCTTACATGTTTGGAACAGTGAGTGGAGGGGGTTGCAATCTGAAACTGAAACAGCCAGATGCCACTAAATGCTACACACTGACCCTTTAAATTACACACAGGGCAAGCGACTACTTACTGAAAACTTGTGTGTGCCATCTGCACTTGTAACAGCTTTAGAAATCATGTCTTTGACACAGTGACCATGCAACTCCACCACCATTACTAAAAGCCAAGAAGTGCATCTGTGTGTGTGGGTGCAGTGGAGCCAAAATAGTGAATACGACGAGCATTTTGTTGTCTGTGTTCACTTCTTTGTTGGCTCTCTAAATTCACTGCAATTACTGCCTCTCTCAGAAGCTTTCCGCGACTCTTTGAAGAAACACGGCTTCATGTTGTAGGATGAATATGTGTGTGTTCTGTATGTGTGGCTGCCACCCAAGGTTGTTCCTACAACATGTTGTCTTTTGAGATTCATTGCCTTAAGCAGCAATGATGTGCTCCCAGCAAGACATGCCAAGACTGCTGGCTCTAGCCCAACATGAGGAGCAAAAAGGAAAGAAACAGACAGATTCTTGAGCCAGATCCCATGATTTTGTTTACCCTGAATAAAAGATTCATTTGGACTGTGAAAGCTAAGTAATTGCTGAGTGTCTTGATTCTGTTTAGGAATGTTTACCGCTCACTGTTGCCCAGAAATGATTGAAGTGTAGAAATGTTAGCGCTATGTTAGGCACAGAGCAACCCGCGATAAAGGTTTGCCCATCTAAGAACTTTGTTTCCAGTGATTGTGATTATGAGTCTCTTGAATAACAAAAGAGTGTAGTGAAAGCACTTTAATCAGACTGAGGAACAAATCATCCTATCGTTTCTTTTGGTGCTTCCAACATAAACAACATTTAAGCCTTGCAGTTTAATTATGTTATGTAAGAGGGCCAAGTTTAGGGGAAAGTTTTCAGGATGATGCCATCATACAGATTTTTATACATTTTTACAGTGCACTGACTCGAATGAGATGATTTGGTAAAATTTTAATTCAAGTAAACGTCCTCCAAACTGTCATGTGGGATTAATTAACACTGGCTGTCTCAGCAGAATCTGTGTAGAAGGCGTTCAGAGCGCACTATCACAGTCCACTTTGAAGTGTAACATCAGAGGCTTCGACAGCCTGCAGAATAAACAGATGGACATTTGAGTGGAGGGTTGCTAGTTTGACTCCCAGACAATTCAGGACAAAATGTTGGATTCTGAACATGGACTATAGAAATAGCTCTTCACTGCCTTAAACACTAAGGAGCCCTTCAGTAAAGCACACAACCTGTAACTTCACCTGTGGAGCAGCTCAAAATGTTAATCTGCATGCAGCCTGCATGTTACGCTGTGCGCGTGTTACAAATTCATTTCCAGAAACTTCACTGCAGGTGCCGTCATCAAACAGGAAGCAGCACATAAATCGCAGGTCGCACAATACTTATATTTGCCATAATGGTGTCGTAAAAAAAATACAAACTGCACAAAAGCAATGACAAGTTAAAATGCTGTACTGGTGGAGGTAAATGATCTGCGGGATATTAATGTTGCATTATGTGCTAAGATTATGCAGTTAAAATGGATTGCAACCACATGGTATTTAGTAATATGCAACATGAATTTTCCAACACATCATCATCCTGAAAATGCTAAATCCACCCACTCAGTGCTTCAGACTGAACATTTACCAAGCAGATATTCATCTGCAGTCGATCCTCAAGGTTAAAATCTGGATTTATTTGTTTGTCACACAGAATTATTTGAACAAGCCATGTAATAAATTAGCCTTGAAAAACAATAGAAACTGAGCGATGTTATATCTCTTTGTCCGCAAGGTCTCACACATTTACAGGCTCGGAACGATTTGAAGCCTGATGATTACACTGACTGCTGAGTAACTCCATCTAACTTCTTTCAGCGTTGTCACATAATAGCAGAATCTGCATCTCTTCTGATGTACCAACATCTCTCAGAGATACAAGGACCACTTACATAGGACTCTCATTTCAAGCCACACACGCGCGCACATAGAGCGCGCACGCGTACACGCTCCCTACGCGCGCACATACTGTACACCCCAATAGTGGCAGGGAGCCGAAACACTCCCTCTTGTGGCCACGCTGGGAAGTTAAAAATCCTCCGGCACAACTCTGATCCCTGTGATCAGAGTGTAGTGTGTGTGTGCGTGTGTGTGCGTGCGCGTGTGGCGGGTCAACACTCAGGCTAGTTTTTGCTGTCATAAATAATTGGTCCACGGGGAAGGGTGGTGGTGTTAAGGGCTCCTCCATTAAGCTAAAAACTTTCGGAGCGCCTTCCAGTTCTAATTGGCACTCACGACTGGTGGCACCGCATCTGGTGAACTCCGCCAAACAGGGGGGGAAACACAAAAACCACCGGTGCCTCTGCTGCTCTTAAAGATATTCTGTGGAACTCAAAAAAAAAAAAGCAAAGCAAATCCTCCAATCTGGAGGATGGATAAAAGAGAGGGAGAGGGAGAGAGAGAGAGAGAAAGAGAGAGAGGGAGGCAAATGCTGTTCTTTTGACAACCTGTTCAGTGTGGAGCTGCGAGGCTCGAGCGCATCTATGTGTAAGCCTCTGTCCTCCCTCCCCTCCCCTCTCCTCAGCCCTCTCTCTCCCTGCACAGACAGGGGCGGTCGTTCTCAGTCAGCGCACATATTCCACTTGGCCGGCGTCACTTGGAGTCCACAGACACAGCGCTGATTGAACGAGCGGAGGGGAGCTCATTTTCAGAGCGCATGATTGTGTTAGAGGGGCTTCACTAGACTGTCACCGGTCAGACTGAGACACACAGTAAAGCCATTTGAACCACGCCTTTTAAAAGTAGATAATCCACAAAAGAAGAGACGGGGAGGATTCTTTTTTTTTTGGTGCCTAACTACCCTTGCTTGAGTTTTTCAAAGGGAAAGTGCTTTTTATTTTTATCCTTTTTTGGAAGAGGACTCTCCCGTGGAATCGAGCGGCGGTGATGTTCCGCTGCCCGCTTGTCTGTGCGTAAAAATAAAAGTTTAACACACCAAGGAGATCATTTGAGAGGTCTGGGAGCTCAGCAAACTCTCAATTATAGTCTCCGGGAATTGTAAAGCTCATACGGGACGCCCAACAGGAGAAGGATATACATATATAACTTTTTTTTTTTTAAACACAATTTTGTGGAGAGACACGGAGGCGGTTTGGTCTCACGGAGAGCGGAGGAATCCTCTTCGCTGAGCCGGGAGGAGTGCACGCTGCGCTGGGTAGCAGACTGACCCAAAGGACGGCAACTCGGAGACAAGGTAGAGACGCGGCAGGGATTACATGCCTGCACTGAGACTACATTTTTTTGGAGGGGTTATTATTATATTAGCATGACTTTGTATCTTTTTTCATTTTCGATTAATGGAACACAGCAGGCTATTTAATTCCACTCTACAACACGATAATATTGCCTTTAATTACAGTTAACACGACTCACCGGTGGCATTCACATTTTGGCTCTACATAGCAGGCTTTCTTTCATTTGCATCTCTTTTTATGCTGCAACATAGCAGACATGTCCGAAAAAAACAAGTCTCATGCAGCGCATCCTGCTGGGTATTAACTCCCATGCATCATGCAATGAAACTTTGATCACGGCGCGCTGTATAATGCAACCAGTCAATGCAGCCGACTCAGAGCCATTATACAAATATAAAGGCCAGGCGTCGGTGGAAATCCTCATGTACGGTCAGAGGTGTCACCAAAGAGGGTCGATTAGCTCCTGACTCCGGCTCCCTTTCATCCCCTTGCCTTCAGGTTTTCCACAGGTTTCTCAGTTGTGCGGAAGCATGTGATGTATTCAAAGGGGGAACAAAAATAAACCAGTTATTTTGATAAGAGCATACCTTACTACAGAGACACACGAGGAGCGATTACATTGACGTGAAGCCAAGGTGGCATGTGTATGTGTGGGTGGGGTCTAAAGTGCGTGACCCCACTTGTTGTAGCTAATCCTCCGTGAATACCGTCGTCTAATCCTCCTGATTTCTCCTGTCCTGACTACACCTGCCCGTCCCCACCGGGCTTCAAGTGAGGAGGAACAGATGAGGTTTAGTCACGCCAAACAGCATGCAATCCTGTCAAAGTCCAATTCTCGAACACACACACACACGCACACACACACACACAGCTCTGCTTGTAAACTTTCTATAATCCACCATTTGTGATTGAATTATGCGTCTTTTAAGTTGAATGAAAGGATGGAGGGCTGCGCTGCCGGGAGCTAAATTGCTCTGTAATGTTATTTTCACGGCTTAAGAGGTTGAGGGCGACATAGATGAACATGGAAAAAAAATGGACAGGACCACTTCTTTTTTTTTTTCTTTTTTAGATAATCACTCAGCTGTCCTTTCTTGTTTGTCAGATCAATTTGCAGTTTATTCCCCTCACTCTCTCTCCCTCTCTGTCTCTTTCTTAGGTTATGAGGGAACTGAGCTGAACATGGAGCTTTTCTGGATTTTGTTATTTTCTAGTGTCTGTCCTCTCGCCTGGGGCCAAGGTGTTTACGGTAAGGACGTGATATTTACAAATGCGTTCCCATTATTACATCAATGCATACTTTATTAGCGCGGGATAACTGAGCTCCATCCGCGGCAGCGATGTTAATTTGTTCAATTATTAGTCCATAACCTTAATTAAGGGCTTCTCTGTGCCACATATTGTCCGGCGTTTCAGCGAGACGCGCTAATAGGAGGCTGGATAATAACTGGCGTTTAAACTACTCCGAGAATAGCTTCAGGGAGATCGACAGCAAATTAACTTGAGAGAGAGATATTACTTCTTAGAAGTCACAGGAGGCGGCTGGGAAAACATCCAGCAGTGTGTAGTGGAGGGGAAAAACCCACCTGCTGTAAATCCAATCTAATTCCATTTTAAAGCTGATATTAATCTTTATGGCAAAAAATTCATATTAGTCTCACAGATTTGTGCTTTATTACACAAAAAATATGATCAAACTTTGAGTTATTGTATAAAGGTTCATGGTTATTACTGAGTGGAGGTTATACTGTAGTATGGTCCCTTAACTTACAGCTATGCTTAGTGCAGATGCACACAGTGACAACAGGTTTTCAATAGGAGAAGAGATCTGGCAGAGCTCCCTGAGATGAGGCTCCGTCAGGTTAAACAGGACAGTCGCACTGTGCTTTTGAGGATAAAGCAGAGATTCGGTCCCCTTCTTAAGACAGCCTCACTGCACTAAAGCGGCTCGGTTTCTTCAGCTACAGGCACCTGTCCAGATATGCATTCATCCCGTCCCTCCGGGGCATGGCAAACACACAAACTGATCTGTCAGCTCAGATACTTTGATTTTGATGTTTGAAGGCATGTGGCAGCCATTGAAAACAAGGTCTGTTTAGTCATAGTAGCATAGAGTGCTGTTGTCACAAGCAATCCCGCAGCCTGCCGTCACACTGAGAAATGCTGACAATCTGTCATGTGCTGAAGCATATAGGCCTCTTGTAGTAGTCCTCGCTAACTAATCAGGCTGCTGCCGCCTGTACCAGTAGTGCTTCATCTGCGGCTGTCAGAATTCATGTATATTATAATTTACAAGGAAAATTCTCACATCTTTTCTTAGTCTTTAATATGTACCGTTTATATTTATGTGCAGTTTTATAAGACCACCAGTTGACACATTTTTGATGCATTACACTGATGTCTTAATACACAATAGTGAAGCTTTTCTCTTCTTCTTGAAAATCTGTTATTTTTGTGATTCACAGCCGCAGTGTCTGTGTACTGTGACAGTGCTGGAAGAGATGTCAAGAGGTGTATATTTTTTTCCCCACTATCTAACTTTATGGGAAATGTCAAACATAGCCTTACAATGAAAAAAGATTGTACATGAGTTTTAGTGACACATCACATACTTATCTGGGATTTTTAAAAATACCAGCAGGTGTAGGCCTTACCCGCTTTGATAAAGCTGGGCTTTACCACAAATCTGTTTTGTATCCCTCCAAAGTATTTATGCCATACATATATATTTTGTCAATGTAATATGCTAAAAATGTATTCTAGCCAGAACTTACTTTCAATGCCAGCGATCAATTTGAAGGAGTCTGTGTTCATTTTTTCAATCAGTTGTCTCCTCGCGGAGTGACTTTTCTGATCTAGTTATGCTCGTCCTGCAGACGGCTCACATCTCCAGTTTGCCCTTGTGCATTCTTGTCCTCATTTATTTTTTTTTTTCATAATAAGTCGATGAAACAGTTTTGGGTTCTCTACAGGGTGATACGCTGATTGTCATGAAGAATTTGTGCATCCGTGCCTCATGGGCTCTGTCACAAATATGCAGTGGGTCGAAGCAGAGAGGTGTGCAGTCAGTGCCAGCGGTGTCTGCTGCAGTGATATTCAGTCTTTTTGTATGATAGCTTTTTTTTCCCCGCCGGTGTGATCGGCTCCTTGTCTGAGGGAGGAAAAGTCTCAAAAGATTTCTGGGAATCATGCTGGCCAGGCTTCACAGGCCCCAGTTTCCCATGTGGCTTGTGTGCTCAGCTGTGCAACAGCTGTTCATATAGGTAAATGATCATCACTAAAAAGAGTCATTCAATAAGAGCAAATCATTTCACAATTCACACAATTGCAGTAAACAACACAAGTAGGGAAGATCGGGAATAGAGCCAACGAGTCTGGCACGCTCGCTCGCTGTGTATGCAGATATGCATAAAATGGTTTCCTTCACTTTGGAATTGTTTAGCACTTGCTCTGGCAGACAGATGCGACTCACAGTCCGTCGGGAGCCGAACAGTGTAAGCGTGCCTGATTGATGTCAGCGCTTTGGACGGCTGTGAGGTTCATTTACTGTAGCCTTCTCTGGGGTGTGTTTGGATGCGTGCGTTTTCTGTCAGCTCAGGCCTGTGAGTCTGTGTGTGCAGGTGTTTTTCACTCGAGTACACTCGAGTGTGAGTTCACGTGCCGCATGCGTGCACGGATGGGTGCGAGTGTGTGAGGTGGCAAACCTGTGAGCGTGTGTGTGTGCGTGCTTCGCTTGAGTGAGTGGGACGTGTTTGTACGTCAGGCACACTTTTCTTCCCACTGCAACAGTTTGCCGGATTAGCAGGGACTTGTGGATCAGTCACTGTTTCTCTTGCAGCAGCATAGTATTGATTGTACTCCTGTGAATTTTGATAGGCTGTCAGAGAGTTTGTAACACCTGTCCATCAAGTAGTGACTGGATGGACAAATGCACCAAGTAAATGCAATGCTGTACTTCAAAGGAAAGGGGAAAAGCTGCAAATGTTGAGAGTTGGCGCATGTGAATGACGCATCATTCTGGTAATGCTTAGGATTACAGTATATCCAGATTAAATTAAACTTGAAAATCACTGTATGTATATATGCAGGGATGTTCGTGATCAATGTGTGAAGATGCATATAAAAAGCTTATCCCCCTGAAAAAAAAAAAAACAGCGGTAAAGATGAGAGGAGAGGAGTGAGCTTAATAAACCAGCGTAACAAAGCTTAAGGATTAGGCGAAATTCAGGAAATTTCAAGACAGTCTCATCGGCTTTGACTCCTCGTCTGAAGGACTCAATGGATACGAGATCAATCCAAACAAAGTGTACTAGAAAAGTGTCTCTCCGTCTTTCTGGTGCTGCATCATATCACATTCTGCCAAGCAACAGAGTTCAGGGACACCAAATTATTGACTGCTTGACACAGTCACACGAAACCATTAGCTGGTGCTGTAAATGGAATCCAAACTGCATCAGCTGGCAATATGATGCATGATTACGTGCTTGTTAACAGGAAATGTGATGAACTTAAATCAATGATTTTGCTTAACAGTGTTATTTATTTATTTATTTTTTTTGGACTTGAGCAAGACCCTAGCAGCAGCAGGAGAGTTGAGGCGTTGACACTGGCCATAGAACAAAGCAATACAAGAGATGCGGAAAGTGAAAAAGTTTAATATTCCGACACACATATATATGTGTGTGTGTGTGTTGATAGGCAACCAACATTTGGGAATCTTCTTAATGTGGAGTTTCCCTCGCAGCAGCACAATAGCTTGCCATGGCACACGGGTTGAAAACCATTGACCTAGAAAGAGATCGTTCCAGGTTTAACTGGCCTGGCCACTGGGCTCCCTTGTGACTTTAACTCTTCCTCTCCCCACGTCAGCACTTTTTGTTTGTGTCTCTTTTATGTCTCTTGCTGCTGAGTTTATTTTGGATGCTGAATATTGCCCTTTTCTAATAAGCATCCATAATTTATTGGTGGCTCTGAGGCAATGGAGGAGGGGACGGGAGACGGTGATATAAAGAGACTGAAGCATTAAGCTGGAGATGATGATAATCTTTTACCTCCCACAGTCCGACACCTACTATCCTCCTCCTACTTCTTACCTCTTGCGCGCTACACTCGCAGGTAGGAGCGTGCGCACACACGCACATGTGCACACATGCGTCCTTTTGCTTTACATAAATGTGATTTGCAATGACAGAGATGTTGAATGACCTTTCCTTCTATATCACGTTTAATTAAAGTCCTTGAAATGTAATTAGTGTTGCTCAAACTGTTTTCCAACCATCAGAATGACAATGATAGATAGATAGATAGATAGATAGATAGATAGATAGATAGATAGATAGATAGATAGATAGATAGATAGATAGATAGATAGATAGATAGATAGATAGATAGATAGACAGACGACATAAGGAGAAGGTCAATATTTGGACAGAAGACTTCAGTGGTTTGTCTGTTTTGAAAGCTTGATTATAGTGTAGAGTGCCAGACGATTAGGAGAGCTATTCTTTGCTCAGAACAGATAGCAGATAATGGGCTGGCAGGGTAGCAGAGCTGATGAATGTTGGCAAGTGTCTTTATTGTTTGTAATGTATATGAGATTCTCCGCTGTTCACCACAATTTAAAAATTAAAATTTTAGATGTGAACCACTTTATTTATTAGACACGGGTGGTGGTGTCTGCCCCCCACCACCTCCCCCCTTTTGTCTCCTGTCCCTCCCTCTTTTTGTCTGTCTCCGCTCAGCTCTGTCAGTCTCTCTGATCTCATCCCTTCTGCTGAAAATTTTAGTGCACATGGTGCTTTAATTATCTCTCTCCGTGCTCTCATTTTTTTTTTTTTTTCTCACGTTAACTGGGTCCATTGTGCGGCAGCATAGCCCCCGCTGCCTTGATAGTAAAAGGGTCATACCTTGAGAACATTCGCACACCCAATACAGGACGCAACCTCCTTGTTTTGATGCTTAGTCAGCTCATTCTTTGCCACTTTTTTTTTTTTTTTTTGGCCTTGACCCTCTCTTTTCATCCTCTCCTCACCTTTCCTCTCCAGTTTCCTATTTTTCTCTCTGGCTGAATGGATATTAAAGCCTGACAACATTTCTATTAACCCACAGGTCGGCAGCAGAGCCATAGGCCTATGGCCAAAGTGATATGTTGACTGTGGTTTACACTAGCCTTGTTACCTGGGGCTAAAGGATAAGAGCGCTAAGACAACGTCTTGGGAGGTCTGATTTATCACTCTGCCTCCCACCAGTTACGCTCTGAGCCCGGGCTGGGCACAAGGCGGCAGGTAGAGGTGGGCAGTCTGGCTCTCTGGGGTCCTGAGTAAGGGGAGATAGTTATATATATCCTTACAAAACACATTCTGATGAGTCCATGTATGTGTTTACACCATGGTATTAGCTCTCTGCCTGTCTTTTATGTTTGCCTCATACAATGATGTAGTGGGCAGTGGCAGACATGACAACAAAATGTTTTCTAAAGAAGTGAATGGGAAGATTGAAACCACCCTAGTGTCTGTACTGGAGGCAGCTGCAGATTGGCTTAGCTTAACTGGAGACATGTAGATCTTCTCAGGGGATTCTCTGCTCTAAGTAATCAAGAAGTACATTTTAC
Organism: Nibea albiflora; assembly: GCA_014281875.1. Taxonomy (NCBI): domain Eukaryota; kingdom Metazoa; phylum Chordata; class Actinopteri; family Sciaenidae; genus Nibea; species Nibea albiflora. The sequence goes on along the minus strand of CM024795.1, from coordinate 17,535,806 downwards.
TAAAGGTGTTCACTGAAACCTATTTGATGTTGTTGTTTGTGCGACATTTATCTTGTCTGTTTTCTGTCAACTTGTACTATAAAACCTCTTTGATAGTTCTGATTGACTGATTTTAATTAATTTCATGATCTATATTCTCTGGAAATGGAAATGTTTCATTGTTTTCCAAGCCAGCCTTGAAAAAAATAATAAATCAAAGCTAGAAGTTTGATGAAGAGGACTGAAATGTTCAGAATCACTGCAGGCTCCAGCAGCCTTGTGTCTGCAAAGTGCTGACAGACTTATTCTAATTATTTGCTCACAGATCATCATGTAAACGCTCCTTTCTGTCTGTTCTGTCTGTGTTTTTTTTTTGTACTTTTCACTCTCTCCGTTGATGATGTCCTCGTTCATGCAGATCACATCCACGCACGCACGCGGGAGCCCACACACAACCTTCACACGCGCGTACAGACGCGCACATGCCTAAACATCACTTCACCTCACTGCACTTACCTTTCGCTGAACTCATAGATCATTACCTCACACTCACCCACTCTCATCTCTCTGCACCGGGATGTTAGTCAGTGTTACACGCACACATACACAGTAAGAAAACACAGGCCTACACGCACGCACGCACGCACACACACACACACACACATGCACACCTCTTTGGATGAGTGGTCTAGAGTGCAACAGGACGATGTGGGTGCCTTGCGAGTAGGAAAAACTGTCAGGGAGGTTTCACTTTTCTCCTCTGTACTCCTGTCACTCCGTCAGACATCATCAAGCACCTCTTATTTGCCCATCTCCAGGAGGGAATATATACAAATGTGTGTCTGCAAGGCAATTTAATCTTTAGGTATATTGTACTGGATGCTAATTTAACAGTTGTGGAAGTGTGGGTGTGTTTTGTGTGCTGTGTTTTTTTGTATGAGCGGGTCCTTATCCTGGTGTCTTTGAAAGTGAGGGAACAAGGGCTGTGTGTAGGGTAGGGTGTGTGTGTTTGCATGCATGGACATGATAGGGAGGGAACATTTGGCATCTAACTTATTCATGAAGGCGACAGGACGGTTGTGAACAGCGGCAAGAACATGGCTTACATCAGAGACCGTCTGCCTCCTCCTGCACTTCTCTCAGACTGTCACTCTCTTTCTTCTTCACTGGCTTCTCTTTCACCCTCCTGTCCTTTGTCTTCAGCTCCAGTTTCAGAGAAACTTTTCATTTGAATGTTTCTTTCATTTGAAACTCTGTATTGGAATGTCTTCATTTGGAACATTTTCAGATATATTTTTTATGGTTTTATACTTTAAAATCACTGTGTAGATTTTTAAAATCTGATTAGAGCTTGATATTGAAATGGAGATTTTGTTTGTGGGGGGAAACAAAAATTGAGACAATATGTGCAGTTTATCTGTCTGCCGCAGTGTCTTTTTTGTGACTACCTCTGGGAGGTCCCACAGTTCCTATTATTGTAGCTACAGGCAGTAGCTACAATACCCTGCACACATATTTTAAGATATATATAAATAAAAATGTTAATGCTAATAATAATTGGTGATGATGAACACAAAGACACGCCATAAAACTCTGCACATACCTTATTCTGCAAAGTGGATAACACTATGGAAAACATATTGAGTTCATCAAACCTTATTGTCATTAAAGTTGGTTACGCTATACTAGATGAGAGTTAATGTGATAATATTTAGCTATCATTTTGACAGTCCCTATCTTTTGGAATTGGCATGCTGTGGCAGTCTTCACAGTAGGTGTAAATCTCCTCGGGTAGCTTTAAGATATTTGTGATATTGTTGACTCACACTGAGCAAATGGTGGGGTTTCACAGTGTGCAAAGTGCTATGCATACTGGCAGCCGTTGTCGCCGCCTGTCACACCTTCAGCACAGACATTTATTGATCTGTCACTTCATAGAAATCCTGCACATAGAACAGCCTGCCAGGGAGAACCATATACAGATATGCTCTGGCTCAAAGTGCGGCAGGAGCTAAACACACAAACACTGCTAAAAACACACTTTTTTAGACTGCTCCTCCCACATATGTTCTGCTGCCCCCCCCTCGCCTCAAATAACAACAACAACACACATGTAACTGCTGGAGTTGGTTGTGTCCAACTAAACTTTCTGACAGCAGAAAGGGATCAACGCTGGAAATCTATGTTCTGCTCCTACACATGTCTGGCCTCAATAATTCAGTGATGCGTGGTGCTTGGAGATCTCGCCCTCTCCCTCTCTAGCTCTCGTCCACACTCAAGTCTCTCAAACTTGTTTGCCCTCAGCAGCCAACCGCTCTCCCCTCTCCTACCCTGCTCATGATGGTTTTAGTAAAAAGAAAAAAAAAGTTGAAGTTTGAAATGTTTAGTTTGCTACTCGCACACATTCTCCATGCATCACAACTGGCTCAGACGAGATGTGGTATAATCTGTCGGATATGCTAAAAAGTTCCCCTGTTGTCGGTATAGCAATTTACTTGCCACCAGCTACACATCCTGATCCCACTCCTCCTCTTCCTCCTCCCTCATTCTGTCCTTACCCATCTACTAAACGCGTAGCTGTCAAGAAAGATGTTCCTGTCATCTTCCTCTCTTCTCTTCTTCTCTCTCTGATCCTCTTTTCCTTCCCAGCCATCAATATAGCTACCCTTAACGTGCCAGAATGGGGCAAAATCTACCAATTCTCTACTTTCATCCTCATTCCATTCTAATTCCCTCTTTTTATCCAAACCCTTTCCACAGATACACCCCCCTTTAACTCCCCTCATCGCTTTTCTTCCTTGCTTCCTCACACTCTCCCGCCTCCCCTCTCCTCTATATCCTTTCTTCACACCCGGCACCTCTCTCCTCCAAAGCCCTGTCATCTTCTCGCTATCATCCGCCGATTCAGTGGCAAGCATCCACCCACCTATCCACTTACTGCATATATAGGACATAGCGCACACTGTCATTGAAAGCTGCAGACAGGCTTTGGGAAACAGGGTGGAGGGCTGACACTGGGGAGCAAGCCGACAGGCTGGTCTCGCAGCATCCTAAGGAAACGAGGGCAGAGGGATAGGTGCGTCATGAGCAAAGGTGGTTTGATTTGGGTAAAAGTGGGCGAAACTTTTACCCAACACGAGAGTGAAATGTAACAATTATTTAAATTGTGAATTAAATGAAATTGTTGATATAGTCGATGAAAAGAAGTGCAGTTTTAACCCTGCCAGGAATTTGACAGTCATAGAAAAATGAGAATAAATTACTGTAGCCTATTTTTTATGCAAAGCGGGCTAGCAGAGTGTGGATGACGACTTTTTTGTTTTTTTTGTTTTTGACTGACGTACCCCCATAGCCTTACCAAATAAGTTTAAATATCCCTTCATCCAAACCACCTGTCATGTTCCAAAGGATTTCATTTGAATAGATTTTGGCAAAAGCTGGACCTTTAACCATTTTGTCCAATACTGAAATAGATTTCAATCTTCCTGCTCACTTGCTAATTAGGTTTTGTCCACATGGAACATTTATTTTACACATGAAAGTCTGTTAGGTCTTGGGGAGTATGTGGAAAAAAGAGAGTTTTTATTTTTTTATTTTTTTTTTTTAAAGCCTTTTGTGGCTCCAGAGTGAGTTGCATGAAATCTGATAAATTGACCTCAAGTGATGTTGCATGAACCGGAGCCGTTGAGTTGGAGAGATGAGATCGTACCAGACCTCTGGAGCCCACTCCTCACCTCTGATTGAGACTCAAGGTCACTAGCTGCTACTAGCATTACATAACTTGCTGACTGACTGACTGACTGTTGGTGGTGGAGTTACACTTTGGATAATGTAGCCACCAGGTTTTGAAAAGAATGAAGAATGAATTTAGTCAAAAAAATATATATATATTATCGCTGGTTTTCTTGCATTGTTTTTGATTTTTTGTTGTTGTTGTTCTCCATGAATCCAAGTACTTTTTTAATTGTTCCAATTGATTCAGTTTGGTATCCTGTGCGCCTCGACAATTACAGCTGATATTTGTCAGTATTATTTGTGTGGTTATTTCCCAGCAAAACAAACAAAAACAAACAAAAATAATACTGCAACTCTCCAATCTTAACTTGTATCTCCTGGGAAGTATCCCTTTGGGTACAGTTGTTGATGGAAGTCACTCAGACCTGATAATACAAGCACATTATCATTCTTAAAGATTGTAGTAAAGATGTTGCAGTGTTTGATTTAATCAAAATCTTGGCAGATGGAGATGATCAAGTCCTAATTGGTGGAAATGTAAAAAGCACCTGAAAGCATATGGATACCGAAAAACAAAACAAATGAGCGCTGCTGTTTCCAGGTGCATGTATGAGAATGTTATTTCTAACTCAATCACTATGATGCCCGTGGCTCAGTGAGGACGCGGTTACACCACATAAGAAATGATTTCGCTAGACATACCTCATCTGAGGAGGAGGTGCTGTTCAGCAAGGTAATGTATCAGGTAAATTTCACACTTCCAAAAGAATACAGAGACACACTCTCTGATTCATAAGCTGATGCCATAGCCATACGGTCATAATGCAGTCAGAAGCAAGAGTAGATTCTCTGAGCAGCTGTGATGTGCATATTTTAAGAGGACCTCTGAGGATGTGAAGTGATGCAGTTTCTCTGAAATTCATCACCTCATCTCTTTATCAACAACACCCTCTTTCCACTTCAGGTATTAACACACCGCTGAAGCTTAAGAAATCTAATTGAATTTTGAGATTCCGAGAAATTACTTGGATCGGGCTTACGAAAGAAGAGGAAAAAGGACACATGACAGAGTGAAAGGCTCATATTAAAAAAAAACAGAGTGAGACACAGCGAGAGTGACATTGAAAAGGGTAGGGCCAGATACAGTGAAGCTAAAAGAAGAAAGGCTTCCCTAGAGACTGAAAGCTAGACCGACAAGGGGCTCAGAAAATGAGAAAGAAACGGAGGGAACCAGTCAGTGTGAGGGAGCGAGAGAAAGTGAGAACGAGCGAGCGACCTAAACTTAATTTGCTTTAGCCCAAACCATGTTTGAAAAGTTTGCTTTAGGGCACTTTCACATTTAGTTCCTTTGTGAATCACACTGCTCAGGCGCTACACGAGAACTTAAATCAAAATGACACAGGCACACAAGAAGTTTGTCTACCTTTTGAAAGTTTGGAAATGAAACAGATTGATTTGAATCTTTTATTTTTTTTAAATGCCCACCACAGTTTCTCACATTCTTGTTCAACCAGCAAAGAAATGAAAGATATTCACTTAAATATAATGGGGAAGTTAGAAAATCAGTAAATACCCACACTGAAGGAGCTTGGACTTTTAAATCTGTTGCCTTTTGTGATTAGAAAAGCAACAAAGCATTCATTTCCTTAATGATTATTTGACTTATTGCTGCAGCTCTAATTTCTGCCATCAGCATCAATTGCTGTAGTTATTTGTCTATTCATCATTTAGTTGTTTTTTTTCAAACATGAACCATACAGTGCAGGCCAGGGTTAGTTTATTAGATGCCAACATACCAATTAAACCCGAGGGAACAGCAGGTAAATACACAATAGTCGCGTTTAAATTATTTGTAGTAATAATAGTATATTCCAAATTTGTTTTTTACTCCTGCTAAGCCAGGCACATCAAAATATGAATGCCGTTGGTTTCGTCTGTCAAAAACAAGCTAACCTAAAGGATTAAACGTTCACATAAACTGCTTCAAACATCACACACACACAAACACACCGCTGTGAATTTAAAAGAGCTGGCAGACTTGGAGGCAGAGACTTCTGAGACTTCGTTCATAGTTTAGAGGTATTCGCAGGTAGCAGAGGGAAAATACTTCAGTGATAGGTGCTGCTTTGGCTTTTATCAGACTCTAACATCCTCATCTCTTCACTTTCTGCATGGGGAGCCTTTCTCAATATGTTCTCTGATGGAGTGACATCCCTCGCCTCTTATATTACTCTTTCTCACCTTTTAGGACAAACAGAGGAGACTCGAAAGAACTGACTTGTCGCCTTAAAACAATTTCTCTCTGTTTGTTTTTTTTTCTTCCTCTTTTTCTGTTTTTCCACATCGTGATTACTCACCACAGGCTTTCTCCTCTGCTGTACATATTTTTTTTTCCTTTTACTTTCATTCCATCTTTCTATTCAAAGTCTTCATCCATTTCGACTTCATTCTTCATTCCTCCTTGTTTTTAATCTTTCTTCCTCGCCCTCTCTATTCTCGCCTGCAGCACCCTGCAATGCAAACACAACCTGTTCTGAAGGGAAGTGAATTATTGAAGCCGCTGCTGCCATTCCCTCTGTGCAGAAGTGGGCCGCAGAGGAAGGAAAGAAGGATGGAAGGAAGGAAGGAAGGTTGGAGGGAACAGAGGGAAGAATTAGGGTGGCTGGAAGAAATGGAGAGGATAGATTTGTAGGGACAAAGGCAGGAGGTGTTCAGGGTGTAAAGAAATGTAGAAATAAATCTAGTTTTGTTTACGCTGGCTCTACAGTATGTGGCTCTGTGTTTACAGAGGAATGGGGCAGATTGTAAGAATGTTTGTACGTGTTCGAGGATGAGTCACCGCACTCATATGGATCACTTTTCGGGACAATCTAATGTTTAAAGGCCCAGTGTGTGACATTTAGGGGGATTTATTTAGTGTGGCTTTCCACACCTTTATTTTGACATTGACAGCTTAAGAGTGACAAGAAAGGGGGGGAAGAGAGAGTAGGGATGACATACAGCATACAGACATACAAGGGCTGCAGACTGGAATCATACCCAGGTCAGTACGGTAAAGAGCCTTAGTACATGGGTGCACACTCTACCTGGTGAGCTGTGGGGGCTGATTAGGGTGATTTATGGGCAGAATTTACATACAGATTTTTTTTTTTGATTCATTTTTTTTGCAAATTTCACCGCCATTGTTCTCCTACACACTTGAAAAATGAGTGGTATTCAGTTGGTTGCAATTTGCAACTTCAGATGCCACTAAATCCTACACAATGGACCTTTAACGATTATATTTTTGACCCTGCCCACCAGTGCACAATGTTCTGACTAAGAGTGCCTCCATTGATCACGTTCAAACGCTCTCTGAATCTGAGAGACAGACTGGTTCACTCTGACACTAGAAAACCACCCAACATCAAGCTGCAAACAACATACAGGCTTTCTCCCCCTGTGGCCACTGTGCACAACGTTCTAACCTGTCAGGCACCAAATACTTGGTACATTATATACTCCAATAATAAAAAAAAAACATACATAACATAATCCACATACTTGAAAAACGTTGTCTGCATGTTGAAGTGTCCAAGTCGTCTGGTTTATGTTGGTCAGAAGAGCTTTAAAGATTCATGTATCTGAACTCTATAATATTATGCTGTTTCTCAATATTATGCACAACTATGACTTTGCAGCATCATTAAACTTCTGGGGAATAGAAGACATTTCACCCTCACCCTACAGGTGGTGTCTCAATTCACTGCTTCTCAAAGGGGCATATTGGATTCATCCTCTTAACACTGTTGAGCCTTTTGGCCTCCATGAAGAATTGAATTTGTCCTGTTTCCTCTAATTTATTACACTTCATAAATGCAGTACGCGGGTCGGGGTCACCAAAAAGCTGAGAGACAGTATTTATGCAGCTAATGGATTTACAGCATTTCGATTGAAATGTGCTGATGCGAGAAAGATATATGAAGCCTAAGATGTCCAAAAGGAGTCCAGTTAAAATGAAACAACCCACTTAAATCTGCACTGAACAATCAAACTAAACTTTGGATGCGGAAGAATGAACAGCATATTTATACTGCAATAGTGTACATATACACTGTCATTATTATTCTACTATCGAAATAGATATGGTTATTGCTTCAGCTCATGGGCCACATTGCAGCCTGATTTCACACGTTACCCTTTTCTGTAAATCGCTTCACTCAGACCAAGCAGCTATGATGCTGCATTGAATCAGACTTTTGGATTTAACATTCTAGCTGTGACTTGCACAGAATTCCCGCTGTGCATCCCATTTTACTCTTCTCGGCTCTCCAGCAGGTACAGGTATATTAACACCGTCCTCGGGAAGAAGACATAAACACTTACTGCAAAGCCATCATTCATATGCAGATGGTTCTCTCCACTACAATGCATGAACTGTAAAGTATAATTGATAAACTTAGTGTTTATATTGAAATTTGCTGCATAGTTTCCTGTAGCAACCGTTTACTGTAATAACTTAAGAAAACATTGTACTGTATGTACACTGTACAGAGAGTTTTTAATAACCATACTTTAATAAAAGGTCTAGGAGGGCACATAGTATACAGTATTAGCATTTTGTGTGGTTTTGTCCAACCTGATGCACTTTGATTTTAAAAAGATTAAAAACCGTACCACAGAATTTGATGGTGCTGCATTTCATTTTCTGCGAGCTGCTGGAGATGAAGAGAGGTTGTCCAAGCATTGTCCAAAGCATCACGCCACAACAGATTAGGCACAACAGACACTTATGAATATTACACAAAACACTGAGGGTGCATCTGTGCTATGTAGGAAAACATAAATGAATCATGATTTGGGGCAAAAAAACAAACAACAACAAAAAAAAAACAATTAACAAATAATAAAAAAATAATGTCGCTGGAACAGATGGTGGAACATAATTTGAATCAAATTTGAGTTGCTTAAAGAACAATAGTCTGCTTGAAATTCAAGACGTTAACGTTAAGGGTTGCATGAAAAGGAACAACGCTTGCATCTTTGCATGCTTTGTGTCGTCTGTGTTATTGAAATGACTGACCAGACTGCGAGGACTTCACCCCATAAGAGATATGAATGTTGTAATTGGTAACCAAGAGATTTCATGCACTTTCATCTTCCTTTAAGATGCCCACTTCTCTAATTGCTGCTTTTTGTTTGGCAGTGAAGGCTTTGAATCCATGCCCAGGAAAATATGTTTTTTATTGGTGCCAAATTGAATTGAAAATTGTTGATGCAATATAAATGCGCTTCACCACGGTATCGGCTCCCTGCCAGAGTGTTGATGAATGTACTTTGGCTCGGTTTTTGAGCAGATACTACTCCTTCAGATGTTTGTGAGCATCCCGGGTTAACTTTTAGTTTTAGCTGTTGTCCTTGAGCTTGACAAGTGATTTTAAATGAAGTCTTTTATTGCAGCTAATAAAGAAAAGGGGATGATTTTAAGGTATGGTGGGAGGCAGAATGTGCGTGTTCAAAGAATCTGTTTTACATGTCATCAGTTGCTCTCTCCACGAATATCTATCTAAGAGACTCATTAAATGTGTAACTTTCAGTTCGGCAGATCTTAGAATATTACTGTATATTGAGACTACTTGTTTCTTTGTTTATTAGCTGATACCATGGCGATCAGCTAATCTTCTGGTTGAGTCTGTCCTTGAGCTGTACAGTAGCTATACAGAGAAAAAGTGAGATATAAACATACCTGGTTGTACATGTGAGTGGTTATATTACACCTCCTTTTCCCTCTCTTTCACTCTCCCTGCAATATTTTTATCTCCTGAGTTATAACGAATGTATAATCGATGCCCTCCATCGTTGGCTAATATCTGATCTATTAATGTACCATGTCGTGGGCGAACTCACACCGGCATGTCTGCACAAACAAAAACACGTGCATGTTTTTCCCTTGTTCTCTCGTGGTGGTCGGATCATATATTTGTCATTACAAAAGCTGAGTGATGAATATCATTGTTTTTTTAAAATCTTAGTTGTAAGGAGCCCGTGTCATAATGTATTATAACACATCATAATATATTTGAGATTGTTCAATAGAAATCACACAAGAAAAGAAAGTGAACACATTCTTGTGTGGCTGTGATCGTGGTCTGTGGCTTTAACACCTGTTTGAAGTAAAAGAATATGAGCAATGATAAAATCACTGGCTGAAGAGACAAAGAAAATCCCACTTTTGACAGTCTAACTGTCAGTCACAGTGAATTGTCTTTGATTTTCTTTTCACTGTCTTTTCACGCTGCTCAAAGCTGAACTGGGACATGTAAAGCCAACCACTGGGGAGGTGCAAAGATGTCTTTACACGGGGGGACTGATCATAGGGCAGCCATTATCAGAAGCTGCGGGATGTGACAAGGTCAGGTAGAGATGTGCTGTCTTCCTGGCTGCCTGTCTTTAATACAACGAAGCATGCTTCTGAGGAAAGGACTTGCTTTTCCTCGGACACACTTTGAAAAAGAGTTTTCTCCCATGATCAAAATCTGCCATTATATTCTATTATGCAACTAATTCATGGTCTGTTTTCTTTTTTCACTCTTCAAACTGTTAAGTTTTTCACCTTTCAATGGTCTGACCACGTCTTTGTTTCGGATCCCACAGGAAAACCCTGACCTCGCCCGTTCCATTTATATGACTTCTAAAACTCTGTGTCATCACAATCAAAGCATTCGTCTTTTTTCAGTCAGAGGCTTTAACACACTTTGCACTTTTTTACTTCATACCTAAAAAAAAAAAAAAAACACACACACACAAATGACATTTTTGTATAGTTTCGAGTAAAAGTATATGAAAACATTTGACATTGGATGATTGAAAATGATGATGCATATGCACATGCACAAAGACATGCAAATTATCTGTTGT